>CM069154.1:543576-596076 GCA_035221665.1 Okamejei kenojei | reverse complement strand
TAGTGTAGATGGGGCATGTTGGTCGGGGTGGGACTAGTGTAGATGGGGCAGGTTGGTCAGGGTGGGCGTTGGGCTATGGGTCTGTGTCCGGCTGGGTGGCTCTCTGTAATGAATGGGGCAAGAGTAGACCCGACGGTGTGACCCAATGACCATTGACCTTGACCACTCACCAGGACACGGAGCTGTCCACTCAGGTTTGGCGGCTCGCACAGTAGCTGTGTCTCGGACACGGTGACGGAGCAGGGCGTGTCGCCGATCAGCACCGTGTAGTTCAGCTTCGCCCCCCCCGGTGCTGGCGGAAGAAGGTTCCGACCCTGCCAAGAGAAGACAACTGACCGGTCACTGCCCCGAGAACACCCTGCCCAAACACGTCACTGCCCCGTAGACACCCCCCCAAACACGCCACCCCCACGGGAACACCCCGCCCAAACACGCCACCCCCAAACACGTCACCCCCAAACACGTCACCCTCACGAGAAAACACGACACACAAGATGAGTAGGAAAGAACTGCAGGTGCTATTTTAAATCGACAAAATGCTGGAGTAACTCGGCGGGACAGTCTGAAGAAAGGTCTTGGCCCAAATCGTCACCCGTTCCATCTCTCCAAAGATACCGCCCGTCCCGCTGAGTTACTCCAGCACTGTGTGTCTGTGTTGACACACACGATGAATTCCAGAAGCAGCTGACAAACTGTAGCTGAGTGTTACACCCGTCACACACAATCCCAGCAGACTGCCCCACCCCGTCACACACAATCCCAGCAGACTGCCCCACCCCGTCACACACCCTGCCCCACCCGTCACACACACAATCCCAGCAGACTGCCCCACCCCGTCACACACACAATCCCAGCAGACTGCCGCTCCGTCACACACAATCCCAGCAGACTGCCCCACCCCGTCACACACAATCCCAGCAGACTGCCCCACCCCGTCACACACACAATCCACCATCAATACATTTTAATAAACTCCTAAATGAGTCTGATTTTATTCAGAACATAATTCCCTTCATTTGTTCGTACGTAAACCGGTCAAATCCAATTAACCTGCCCAGTATTGATCGACAATCATTGATCTGTGTCAGAAATTATATCTTGATGAGGAAGGCATTTCTTATCTGCAGAAGATTAATTAACTTTTCTGAAACTAACCAGTTTACTTCCCAGAAACTAATTATAAAAAGTGATAATTTATATTATAACTTACTGGTAATTGATTTTATACGTAACCATTTATTAAAATGCCCTCTCTCCACTGAATGGACAAATTCTGGTGATTTCCTGCAACCACTCACGTGAACGTTACACTACCAGTGTGGCGAGTGTTACACTACCAGTGTGGCGAGTGTTACACTACCAGTGTGGCGAGCGTTACACTACCGGTGTGGCGAGTGTTACACTATCAGTGTGGCGAGCGTTACACTATCAGTGTGGCGAGTGTTACACTACCAGTGTGGCGAGTGTTACACTACCAGTGTGGCGAGCGTTACACTACCAGTGTGGCGAGCGTTACACTACCAGTGTGGCGAGTGTTACACTACCAGTGTGGCGAGTGTTACACTACCAGTGACGTGAGTGTTACACTACCAGTGTGGCGAGCGTTACACTACCGGTGTGGCGAGCGTTACACTATCAGTGACGTGCACTACCAGTGTGGCAGCGTTACACTATCAGTGTGGCGAGCGTTACACTACCAGTGTGGCGAGTGTTACACTACCAGTGTGGCGAGTGTTACACTACCAGTGTGGCGAGCGTTACACTACCAGTGTGGCGAGTGTTACACTACCAGTGTGGCGAGCGTTACACTACCAGTGTGGCGAGTGTTACACTACCAGTGTGGCGAGTGTTACACTACCAGTGTCGTGAGTGTTACACTACCGGTGTGGCGAGCGTTACACTACCGGTGTGGCGAGTGTTACACTACCGGTGTGGCGAGCGTTACACTACCGGTGTGGCGAGCGTTACACTACCAGTGTGGCAAGCGTTACACTACCGGTGTGGCGAGCGTTACACTACCAGGTGTGGTGAGCGTTACACTACCGGTGTGGCGAGCGTTACACTACCGGTGTGGCGAGCGTTACACTACCGGTGTGGCGAGTGTTACACTACCGGTGTGGCGAGCGTTACACTACCGGTCAGCTACTACATTCTGGTGACACAGTTGCGTTACGACTGCAGAAAGTAAAATGGAGGAGCACTGACGCTGTGTGACAAATGATCACAAGATGTCTACCTTGCCCGAGACGATACAAGCACACACACACACAGTGGGCTCCACGATGACATTCACACCACAGGTCATTGTCATGACACCATAAGGGATAGGAGCAGAAATAGGCCATTCGGCCCGTCAAGTCTACTCCGCCATTCAATCATGGCTGATCTATCTATGGAACGAGCTGCCGGAGGAGGTAGTTGAGGCTGGGACAATCCCAACGTTTCAGAAATAGTTGGACAGGTACATGGATAGGACAGGTTAGGAGGCAGGTGGGACTGGTGTAGCTGGGACATGTTGGCCGGTGTGGGCAAGTTGGGCTGAAGGGCCTGTTTCCACACTGTATCACTCTGTGACTCTATGACACGCGTTCACACTAATCTGTGTTATCCCACATTCTCATCCACTCCCTACACACCAGGGGCCATTTACAGAGGGCCAATTAACCTACAAACCCGCACGTCCTTGGGATGTGGGAGGAAACTGGAGCAGCCGGAGTAAACCCACGCAGGTCACGGGGAGTACGTACAAACTCTGAACAGACAGCACCTGAGGTCAGGATCGACCCCGGGTCCCTGGCGCTGTGAGGCAGCAGCTCTACCCGCTGCGCCAGCGTGACATCTATACTGACCATGAATCAAACAGATGTCACCTGCCGGCACCTGCTCCATATCCCTCTGCTCACCTGCGCTGTCTACATGCCTGTGAAGCATCACTCTTGCACATGGCTCTAGCACCTCCTAGATCTGTGCAGCTTGGTTCAAGAACCTGCAATGAGAACCAGCTTGTGAGCCAACCCACGTAAACCTCGTCTAATCCCAACAGCGTAATGCGATGCACCTCCTGCACGCCCACCCATTCACTGCTTCTCCAATGTGTAAGAAGGAACTGCAGATGCTGGAAAGATTGAAAGTAGACAAAAAGTGCTGGAGAAAGTCAGCGTGAGAGACAGCATCTATGGAGAGAAGGCAGCAAGTCTCTCTCACCCGCTGAGTTTCCCAGCATTGTTTGTTGCTTTCCCATTTGTTTTGCCACTAATGTCTCCCTTATTGCAGTCTCCTTTCTTTTGACGTGGAATTGTAGGTGTGATTTTAAGAGCAATTCATGTATAATGTATATCCTGGTGCATTATGTGATCTTGCTGCAAGCAACATTTTCATTGCACCTCTACCCCTCTGTACCTGAGCCTATGACAATAAACTTTAATTCCAGTTTCTTCAAACCCCTAGAGCTAAGCAGCTCCAACATACCCGGAGATTTACAGATGCTTAAATAGTTGTGCAAAGAAAATAAGGCAATAAAATCCAAGGCCTGGGTTTGAGCCGAGATTTGTGGCGAGATCGTAAATGAGTTAAACAGCACAATTAGTTCCGATTCCATTCCTGACAGCAGGCTGTGCACAGGTACATCATTTCACAAGGTCACAACTTCACAAGTTATAGGACTAGAATTAGGCCATTCGGCCCATCGAGTCTACTCCGCCATTCAATCATGGCTGATCTCTGCCTCCTAACCCCATTTTCCTGCCTTCTCCCCATAGCCCTCGACACCCGTTCTAATCAAGAATTAGTCTATCTCTGCCTTAGAAATATCCACTCTTGGCCTCCACCGCCCTCTGTGGCAATGAGTTCCACAGATTAACTGCCCTCTGACTAAACAAGTTCCTCCTCACCTCCTTTCTGAAAGAGTGCCCTTTAATTCTGAGGATGTGACCTCTAGTCCTAGACTCTCCCACCAGTGGAAACATCCTCTCCACATCCACTCTATCATTATTCTGGAAGTTTCAATGAGGTCCTGCCTCAACCTTATAAACTCCAGCGATTACAGGCCCAGTGCCGACAAACGCTCATCAGATGCTAACCCACTCAATCCTCGGTTCACCCTTCCCCAGGCAGCCTGGCTAAAATGCATAAAATTATAGTCAGAGAGTTGCAGAGCAGGACATATACAGGGCAGATGCAGGACAGATGCAGGGCAGATGCAGGACAGATGCAGGGCAGATGCAGGACAGATGCAGGATGCAGGAGATGCAGGACAGATGCAGGACAGATGCAGGGCAGATGCAGGACATATGCAGGACAGATGCAGGACAGATGCAGGGCAGATGCAGGACAGATGCAGGGCAGATGCAGGACATATACAGGGCAGATGCAGGATAGTAACAGACTGGTTCCACCAAGATGCAGCACAGAACGCCACAGGAGATCCTTCTTCCCTGTGGCTATCAAACTGTACAACACCTCCCCCTTCTGTCGTGGGGTAGACTGAGACTGACCCACCCCCCCAACCACCCCAATCTTTGCACATCCTCAAACCTTTCCACTCGTCACTTTAATTTCATGTTTCATGTATTTTGTGTTTCATGACAGTTGGCAGATCGATTTCCCTCCTGGGATAAATAAAGTTCTATCGTATCGTAGCATAGAAACAGGCCCTTCGGCCCACCTTGTCTGTACTGGCCATCATGCCTATCGCTTCTAACCCCACGCCTACATTATTTCCATCTCCCTCTACGCCTTGCTCATTCATGAACCCGTCCAGACGTCTCTTAAACATTGCTACTGATTGCCTTTTCTCAGCAGAGCTTTTTAAATTTGCTGTTTACGCTTTTCAGACCAGAGTTTAATAATTGCTTTCTGTCCTGGGCCTCCTCCACTGTCAGAGTGAGGCCCAGCGCATATTGGAGGAGCAGCACCTCATATTGCTTTCCCTCTCTCTCCACCCCCTCCCCCTTCCCAGTTCTCCCGCCAGTCTGACTGTCTCCGACTACATTCTATCTCTGTCCCGCCCACTCCCCTGGCGTCAGTCTGAAGAAGGGTCTCGACCCGAAACATCGCCCATTCCTTCTCTCCAGAGATGCTGCCTGTCCCGCTGAGTTACTCCAGCCTCTGTGTGCGCTGCATCAGCAGCAATGAACTGCGGAGTGAAAGCCAGGCAGCATGGTGGCAGAGTGTCTGACCACGGGGTCACAGGGTGACCACGGGCTCACAGGGGCCGGACTACAACCTGACACTAAGCACCACAAATGTACCTTAGGGGAAAACTCCAAAACATTACCCAGTTGTAAATGTGGCCAGGTAGCATTCACTTCCCTCAGGAGGTTCGGTAATATGATTCACCCAGGCCTCGCTTTTAATGCCCAAGATTCATGACCAAACTTTTAAACCTCGACTCCTTGTGTTTACATTAATGCACAAATAAACAGCACGGGGGAGGTTTACATTGGTCATGAGGGCTGGTGTAGCAACTCCGCAGAGAGCAAAGACCACACATGGCCAAGGTACTCACAGCCAACAAGCAAAGGTCTCTCATAGAGTCATACAGTGTGGAAACAGGCCCTTCGGCCCAACTTGCCCATCCCGACCAACATGTCTCAGTCTGTCCCCTTCCACATGTGAGAGCATTTGGAGTATTGTGAGCAGTTTTGGGTGTCAGGGGTTATGGGGAGAAGGCAGGAGAATGAGGTTAGGAGGGAGAGATAGATCAGCCATGATTGAATGGCGGAGTAGCCTTGATGGGCTGAATGGCCTAATTCTGCTCCTATCACCTGAATGAGAGGAATATATATGCTAAGTTCCACAGAGTATTTTACCCAGACTAGAGGAATCAAGAACCAGAGGATGTGGGTTTAAGGTGAAGAGGAAAAGATTTACTAGGAACCTGAGGGTAGCTTTTCTCCACAGAGGGTGGTGGGTGTGTGGAGCGAGCTGCTGCAGGAGGTCGTTGAGGCAGGGACCTTCGCAGGGACAGGGACAGACGCGTGAAGACCATTTATCTCACTTAATTTATCTCAACAGCAACAGCAAAAATGAAGTCAATACGGGAGCCGGGAAAGATGAGTTACAGATGAAAAGTGTGCGTGTGGGGGCAGGAGGCGGCATTTCCTGCTGAAGTTCTTCATTAAACAAATATGCAGCTTCTGAAATCATAATTTCACGTGTGCCCGTCGCATTGTCTATTTGTTTCCAGATTGAATCTTAGCTCAGCGGGCTGATTAAATGTGTTGCAAACAGCAGACTGCGGTGGCAGTATCCGTGTTACTCCAGTCACGGGGAGCGATGATTGCCTCCCTGACACACCACTATTGCAGCACTTCACTTACACCCGGAGTCTCCAACAACAACAGCAGACACTTTGTCTGAGGAAGAGTCCCCACCTGAAACGTCACCTATTCCTTCTCTCCAGCCATGCTGCCTGTCCCGCTGAGTTACTCCAGCTTTTGTGTCTACATTCCCTTTGTACCACAATCTGCTGGTCATAAGGTCATAAGGACTAGGAATAGAATTAGGCCACTCGCCATTCAATCATGGCTGATCTATCTCTCCCTCCTAACCCCATTCCCCTGCCTTCTCCCCATAACCCCCGACACCCGCACTAATCAACAATCTATCTATCTCTGCCTGAAAAATATCCACTGACGGCCTCCACAGCCGCCTGTGACTAAGAATTCCACAGATTCACCGCCCTCTGACTAAAGAAATTCCTTCTTCCTAAAGGTACGTTCTTTAATTGTGAGGCCGTGACCTCTGGTCCTAGACTCTCCCACTCGCGGAAACATCCTCTCCACATCCACTCTCTCCAGGCCTTTCACTATTCTGTAAGTTTCAATGAGGTCCCCCTCATTCTTCTAAACACCAGCGAGTACAGGCCCAGTGCTGACAAACGCTCATCATAGGTTAACCCACTCATTCCTGGGATCATTCTTGTAAACCTCCCTGGACCCTCTCCAGAGCCGGCACATCCTTCCTCAGATCTGGGGATCTTATTGAATCTTTTCCCCTTCACCTTGAACCTATGTCCTCTGGTCCTCGATTCCCTAACTCTGGGCAAGAGACTCTGTGCATCTACCCGATCTATTCCTCTCATGATTTTATACACCTCTGTAAGGTCCCCCCCCTCATCCTCCTGCGCTCCATGGAATAGAGACCCAGCCTGCTCAACCTCTCCCTGTAGCCCACACCCTCTAGTCCCGGCAACATCCTCGTAAATCTTCTCTGCTCCCTTTCCAGCTTGACAACCTCTGCTGTGACCAGGGTGGGTGTCGGACAGCTGCACTGTGGGGGGGGGGTTGACCAGGGTGGGTGTCGGACAGTGCACTGTGGGGGGGGGGGGGGGGGGGGGGGGTGTCGGCCAGTGGGGGGAGTGCTCACTGTAGGGGGGGGGGTGTCGGAGTGCTCACTGTGGGGGGACAGGGTCAAGGTAACACTGGTCTGCAACTTACGGATCGCAGCACATACTTTCAGTATAATGGGCGCTCCGGGCTTCTGCTGGAGCGTACCGCTGGCACTGAGAGCCTCGAAGCTGGGGTTGGGGTAGAAGACGAAGTTGGTGTTGTTGTAGACCAGCAGCGCCTGCACGTTGTCGAACACAAACCCAAACTCGTCGGGACGTTCTGCCGCCTCGTGGCCGTGCTGGACCTCGCGGCTCAGAGCAGGCGCCCGGCACGTCATGGTGGTCGCATTCACCACCTCACACACCTGCAGCGGGGAGAGAACCGGCATCAACACCTGGAGCGCAGCCCCACGGCAGCCCCCGTGCAGCCCCAGCCCACCCCACTGCAACCCCAGCCCCAGTGCAGCCCCCGCCCCAGTGCAGCTCTAGCCCCAGTGCAGCCCCCGCCCCAGTGTAGCCCCAGCCCCAGTGCAGCCCCAGCCCACCCCACTGCAACCCCAGCCCACCCCACTGCAGCCCCAGCCCCAGTGCAGCCCCAGCCTCAGTGCAGCCCCGCCCCAGTGCAGCCCCAGCCCCAGTGCAGCCCACCCCACTGCTGCCCAGCACCAGTGCACCCACGCAAAGCTGAAAGCTGCATCGTCGCATCACTTTAATCTCCTAAATGCATGTGAGGCAGGACAGCGTGCAAAACAAAAGCTTCTCGCTGGACTCCAGTCAACGTTTAGTTTAGGAAAGAACTGTAGATGGTGGTTTAAACGTTGGACCCTTGAAGTCTGAAAAAGGTGAATTTTTTATGGGGAACAAGGAAATGGCAGATGGGTTGAACAGGTACTTTGGATCTGTCTTCACTAAGGAGGACACAAACAATCTTCCTGATATAGTAGTGGCCAGAGGATCTGGGGTGACGGAGGAACTGAAGGAAATCCACATTAGGCAGGAAATGGTGTTGGGTAGACTGATGGGACTGAAGGCTGATAAATCCCCAGGGCCTGATGGTCTGCATCCCAGGGTACTTAAGGAAGTGGCTCTAGAAATCGTGGATGCATTGGTGATAATTTTCCAATGTTCTATAGATTCAGGATCAGTTCCTGTGGATTGGAGGGTAGCTAATGTTATCCCACTTTTTAAGAAAGGCGGGAGAGAGAGAAAACGGGGAATTATAGACCAGTTAGCCTGACATCGGTGGTGGGGAAGATGCTGGAGTCAATTATAAAAGATGAGATAGCCACACATTTGGATAGCAGTAACAGGATCGGTCCGAGTCAGCATGGATTTACGAAGGGGAAATCATGCTTGACTAATCTTCTGGAATTTTTTGAAGATATAACTTGGAAAATGGACAAGGGAGAGCCAGTGGATGTAGTGTACCTGGACTTTCAGAAAGCATTTGATAAGGTCCCACATAGGAGATTAGTGGGCAAAATTAGGGCACATGGTATTGGGGGTAGAGTGCTGACATGGATAGAGAAGTGGTTGGCAGACAGGAAACAAAGAGTAGGGATTAACGGGTCCCTTTCAGAATGGCAGGCAGTGACTAGTGGGGAACCGCAAGGCTCGGTGCTGGGACCGCAGCTATTTACAAAATACATCAATGATTTAGATGAAGGGATTCAAAGTAACATTAGCAAATTTGCAGATGACACAAAGCTGGGTGGCAGTGTGAACTGTGAGGAGGATGCTCTGAGAATGCAGGGTGACTTGGACAGGTTGGGGGAGTGGGCAGATGCATGGCAGATGAAGTTTAATGTGGATAAATGTGAGGTTATCCACTTTGGTAGCAAAAATAGGAAGGCAGATTACTATCTAAATGGCGTCATGTTGGGAAAAGGGGATGTACAACGGGATCTGGGGGTCCTTGTTCATCAGTCTATGAAAGTAAGCATGCAGGTACATCAGGCAGTGAAGAAAACGAATGGCATGTTGGCCTTTATAACAAGAGGAATCGAAAATAGGAGCAAAGGTCCTTCTGCAGTTGTACAGAGCCCTAGTGAGACCACACCTGAAATATTGTGTACAGTTTTGGTCCCCTAATTTGAGGAAGGACATTCTTGCTATTGAGGGAGTGCAGCGTAGGTTTACAAGGTTAATTCCCGGGATGGCGGGACTGTCATATGCTGGGAGAATGGAGCAGCTGGGCTTGTACACTCTGGAGTTTAGAAGGATGAGAGGGAATCTCATTGAAACATATAAGATTGTTAAGAGCTTGGACACACTAGAGGCAGGAAACATGTTCCCGATGTTGGGGGAGTCCAGAACCAGGGGCCACAGTTTAAGAATGAGTAAGCCATTCAGAACGGAGACAAGGAAACACTTTTTCTCACAGAGAGTGGTGAGTCTGTGGAATTCTCTGCCTCAGAGGGCGCTGGAGGAAGGTTCTCTGGATACTTTCAAGAGAGAGCTAGATAGGATTCTTAAAGATAGCGGAGTCAGGGGATATGGGGAGAAGGCAGGAACGGGGAACTGATTTGGGATGATCAGCCATGATCACATTGAATGGCGGTGCTGGCTTGAAGGGCCGAATGGCCTACTCCTGCACCTATTGTCTATCGTCTATTGTCTAAATCGAAGGTAGATACAAAATATTGGAGAAGAGTCTGAACCCAAAACGTCGTCTATTCCTTCTCCCCAGAGATGCTGCCTGTACCCCTGAGTTACTCCAGCATTTTGTGTCTACCTCACATTTTAGTTTAGTTTAGTTTAGAGATACAGCGTGGAAACAGGCCCTTCAGCCCTCCTAGTCTGTGCCCACTAGCGATCCCCACATACTAACACTATCCTACACACACACTAGGGACAATTTACAGGAGCCAACTAACCGATAAACCTGCACGTCTGTGGAGTGTGGGAGGAAACCGGAGCACCCGGAGAAAACCCACGCAAGTCACGGGGAGAACGTGCAAACTCCATACAGACAGCATCCGTAGTCAGGATCGAACCTGGGTCCCTTGCGCTGTGAGGCAGCAGCTCTACCCGCTGCGCCACTGTGCCATGCACATGACATTAATAAACCTAAACCTTACTATCGAAAGACACAGAGTGCTGGAGTAACTCAGCGGGTCAGGCAGCATCTGTGGAGAGAAGGCATGGGTGACCTTTCAGAGGCTCATGTTCTCCAGAGATGCTGCCTGTCCCGCTGAGTTACTCCGCATTTTGTGTCTATCTTCGTGGTAAACCAGCATCTGCTGTCCATTCCTACACACACGTCACTTAATGTCCTGGGGTGCCGGACGTGTGTGTGGGTCTGGGGTGGAGCAGGGTGGAGCGGCATTGTGAGTGTCTGGGCAGTAGCTCGGACAAACAATAGCCCTGTCCTCATCTCCTGAAACATCCCAGCCCACACTACAACTGCAAACTGTGTTTCTCATATTGATTGTGTTTATAATTTGACTCGGGGAACAAAACTGTTCTGTAAATTATGGGGACATGTGCAGACACACTCTGCATCACGCTCGCTCCCACTGGCACGCACAGACCTGCAGCAATCATTTTCTTTAAAAAAAATCAATAATCCTACAGCCTACAAGCACATATGAAAGTGCCGCTGGATATGCGGCTGCTTCATTCATCATTGCACTCTCCTCCAGGGAGAGTTAATTTACACTAAATTCCCCCAATATTAATGCAGTTCTGAAATGAGATTGTATGAAAGGGAACATTGCAGATATTGAACTGGAATCCCATGCAGTCAATCTGTACAGCCAGCTCATGCTTCTCTATCCCAGCCCCTCTATCCCAGCCCTCTACCCCATTCCCAGCCCCAGCCCCTCTATCCCAGCCCCTCTATCCCAGCCATTCCCATTCCCAGCCCCAGCCCCTCTATCCCAGCCCCTCTATCCCACCCATTCCCATTCCCAGCCCTAGCCCCTCTATCCCAGCCCCCCTCTATCCCAGCCCCTCTATCCCAGCCTTCCATCCCAGCCCCAGCTCCTCTATCCCAGCCCCTCTATCCCACCCATTCCCATTCCCAGCCCCAGCCCCTCTATCCCAGCCCCAGCCCCAGCCCCTCTATTCCCAGCCCCAGCCCCTCTATCCCAGCCCCTCTATCCCCAGCCATTCCCATTCCCAGCCCCAGCCCCTCTATCCCAGCCCCTCTATCCCAGCCATTCCCATTCCCAGCCCCAGCCCCTCTATCCCAGCCCCTCTATCCCACCCATTCCCATTCCCAGCCCTAGCCCCTCTATCCCAGCCCGTCCCTCTATCCCAGCCCCTCTATCCCAGCCCCAGCCTCTCCATCCCAGCCCAGTCTCTCTATCCCAGCCCCTCTATCCCAACCCATTCCCATTCCCCCAGCCCCTCTATCCCAGCCCCAGCCCCTCTATCCCAGCCCCTCTATCCCAGCCCCTCTATCCCAGCCCCTCCATCCCAGCCCCTCTATCCCAGCCCCTCTATTCCCAGCCCCTCTATCCCAGCCCCAGCCCCTCTATCCCAGTCCCCAGTCCTCTATCCCAGCCCCAGCCCCTCTATCCCAGCCCCTCTATCCCAGCCCCTCTATCCCAGCCCCTCTATCCCAGCCCCTCTATTCCAGCCCCTCTATCCCAGCCCCAGCCCCTCTATCCCAGCCCCAGCCCCTCTATCCCAGTCCCCCTCTATCCCAGCCCCAGTCCCTCTATCCCAGCCCCCCTATCCCAGCCCCTCTATCCCAGCCCCAGTCCACAAATGACCAATTTACTGAATTTAAAAAGGCCAGAAATAAAATCTATACTGATCTCTCTCTCTCTCTCTCTCTCTGCTCCTTATTTCCAGGCTGACAAAGGACTTTCCTGTCTCCTTAATCATCCATTAAATGCCATTAAGGAGTTTTCAAGATTGAATTAACCCTGTGTGTGCGTGTGGCTCCCAGAGGCAAGGATTGTGTGCAGCGGTTGTTCACGTGGCTGCTCCAGGGACACACGGCTTTTAAATTTGATTTAAAGACCATAATGGAATAATGTCCTGAAAGACTGTTTCATAATCCTTCACTATATTTGTATAATTCATGAGAGTAAACAATAAAAGATGACTCTATAAACCCTGTCTGCTTGCTGTGTGTCTCGGAGTCCCAGACTGGCGACGAGGGAGAGGTTCTGCAGTTGAGCTGCAACTGCTGTGATCTTCACTGCACAAGACCTTACTAGACCCGCACGTCTACCCCCCCCCCCCCACTATATATGCACCACAGATGCACAGCAGAGAAACAGGCCCTTCGGCCCACCGAGCCCGTGCCGGCCAGCGCTCCCCACACACTAACACTATCCTACACACACTACGGACAATTTATTATTTTTACTGAAGCCAATTCGGGAGTGCGGGAGGAAACCAGAGCACCCGGAGAAAACCCACGCAGGTCATGGGGAGAACGTGCAAACTCCGTACAGGCAGCGCCCGTGGTCAGGATGGAACCCGGGTCTCTGGCGCCGTCAGGCAGCAGCTCCACCCGCTGCCCCACCGTGTCGCCCGTCCATATTATACCCTTACGGTACAAGAACTGATACGGCCGTCATACGTTGAGAGAGGAGATGAGATGGCTGCACAGTCTTTTACCCAGAGTAGGGGAATAGGTGGAGAGAGGAGAGAAATGTCATAGCATCCTGAGAGGTAACGTTTTCACACAGAGGGTGGTGGGTGTGTGGAACGAGCTGCCAGAGGAGGTCGTTGAGGCTGGGACTATCGCCACATTTGATGGACACTTGGACAGGTCCATGGATAGGACAGGTTTAGGGTGATAGGGGCCAAATGTGGGCAGGTGGGACTAGTGTAGATGGGGCAGCATGGATGAGTTGGGCCGAAGGGCCGGTTTCCGTGCTGTGTGCCTGACTATGACAAAGTACTGGAGGAACTCAGTGGGTCAGGCAGCACCTGTAGAAGGAATGGACAGATGATGTGTTGGGTCGGGTCATTCTTTGTCTGACCATTCCCTACACGGATGCTGCCTGGCCTGCCGAGTTCCTCCAACACTTTGTGCTTTGCTCCAGATTGCAGCATCTGCAGTTCGTGTGTGACCATGGTACAATGAGCGGTGTCCACCGGCGGACAGAGACTTACGTTGATGGATTCCTGGCTGTGGAACTTCACACGGATCTTGGGATCCTGGATCACATCCAAGTTGGTTCCAAAGATGAGCAAGGAAGTGTTGCCGCTGAAGTAAACCAAAGCACAAGAGAGTCAGGCGTTAAATGTGTCGAACCATCAGTAACTCACCTGAAGGGTCTCGTCCCCGAGACGTCACCTATCCGTGTTCTCCACAGATGCTGCCTGACCCGCTGAGTTACTCCAGCACTCTGTGAAACGTCACCCATTCCTTCTCTCCAGAATATCATAATATCAGATAATTCGCACCCTTAGTAATTGGCACCATTTGAAAAATCACTTATTTTTGGAGAGAAGAGATGGGCGATGTTTCGGGCCTTCCTGGTGATGTTCCTCACCCCAAAACAATCCTCCACTCAGTCCACCTAAACCTACCTGATCTCCCGGTTGCTCAGCACTTTAACTCCCCATCCCATTCCGACAATGACCTTTCTGTCCTGGGCCTCCTCCAATGTCAGAGTGAGCAGATTGGAGGAACGGCATCTCATATTTCGCTTGGGCAGCTCACACCCCAGCGGTATGAACATTGACTTCTTTAACTTCAAGTAGCCCTTGCTTTCCCTCTCTCTCTCCATCCCTCCCTCTTCCCAGTTCTCCCACCGGTCTGACTGTCCCCCGATTGGATTTTATCTCTGTATCCAACGTTGTCACCTCCCCCTCGATAACAATTAACCATTCAGCCCATCAAGTGCATTCCGCTATTCAATCATGGCTGATCTATCTCTCGCTCCTAACCCCATTCTCCTGCCTGCTCCCCGTAACCCCTGACACCCGCACTGATCAAGAATCTATCCATCTCTGCCTTAAAGATACCCACTGACGTGGCCTCCACAGCCGTCTGTGGCAAATAATTCCACAGATTCACCACCCTCTGGCTAAAGAAATTCCTCCTCATAGAATCATAGAAATTAGCTGCAGGAGTAGGCCATTCGGCCCTTCGAGCCTGCACCGCCATTCAATATGATCATGGCTGATCATCCAACTCAGTATCCTGTACCTGCCTTCTCTCCATACCCCCTGATCCCTTTAGCCACAAGGGCCACATCTAACTACCTCTTAAATATAGCCAATGAACTGGCCTCAACTACCTTCTGTGGCAGATATTTCCACAGATTCACCACTCTCTGTGTGAAAAATGATCTTCTCATCTCGGTCCTAAAAGACTTCCCCCTTATCCTTAAACTGTGACCCCTTGTTCTGGACTTCCCCAACATCGGGAACAATCTTCCTGCATCTAGCCTGTCCAACCCCTTAAGAATTTTGTAAGTCTCTATAAGATCCCCCCTCAATCTCCTAAATTCCAGCGAGTACAAGCCGAGTCTATCCAGTCTTTCTTCAAAGGGAAGTCCTGCCACCCCAGGAATCAGTCTGGTGAATCTTTCTGTACTCCCTCTATAGCAAGAATGTCTTTCCTCAGATAAGGAGACCAAAACTGTACGCAATACTCCAGGTGAGGCCTCACCAAGACCCTGTACAACTGCAGTAGAACCTCCCTGCTCTTGTACTCAAATCCTTTTGCTATGAATGCCAACATACCATTCACTTTCTTCACAGCCTGCTGCACCTGCATGCCTACTTTCAATGACTGGTGTACCATGACACCCAGATCTCGCTGCATCTCCCCTTTTCCTAATCGGCCACCATTCAGATAATAGTCTACCCTCCTGTTTTTGCCACCAAAGTGGATAACCTCACATTTATCCACATTATACTGCATCTGCCAAACATTTGCCCACTCACCCAACCTATCCAAGTCACCTTGTAGCCTCCTAGCATCCTCCTCACAGCGAACACTGCCCCCCAGCTTAGTGTCATCCGCAAACTTGGAGATGTTGCATTCAATTCCCTCATCCAGATCATTAATATATATTGTAAATAGCTGGGGTCCCAGCGCTGAGCCTTGCGGTACCCCACTAGTCACTGCCTGCCATTCTGAAAAGGACCCGTTTACTCCTACTCTTTGCTTCCTGTTTGCCAGCCAGTTCTCTATCCACATCAATACTGAACCCCCAATACCGTGTGCTTTAAGTTTGTATACTAATCTCTTATGTGGGACCTTGTCGAAAGCCTTCTGAAAGTCCAGATATAACACACCCACTGGTTCTCCCTTATCCACTCTACGTTACATCCTCGAAAAATTCTATAAGATTCGTCAGACATGATTTACCTTTCATAAATCCATGCTGACTTTGTCCAATGATTTCACCACTTTCCAAATGTGTTGCTATCCCATCTTTAATAACTGACTCTAGCAGTTTCCCCACTACCGATGTTAGACTAACTGGTCTGTAATTCCCCGTTTTCTCTCTCCCTCCCTTTTTAAAAAATGGGGTTACATTAGCTACCCTCCAATCCTCAGGAACTACTCCAGAATCTAAAGAGTTTTGAAAAATTATCACTAATGCATCCACTATTTCTGGGGCTACTTCCTTAAGTACTCTGGGATGCAGCCTATCTGGCCCTGGGGATTTATCGGCCTTTAATCCATTCAATTTACCCAACACCACTTCCCGGCTAACCTGGATTTCACAGTTCCCCCTTCTCATTTGTCCCCTGGTCCCCTGCTATTTCCGGCAGATTATTTATGTCTTCCTTTGTGAAGACAGAACCAAAGTAGTTATTCAATTGGTCTGCCATGTCCTTGTTTCCCATGATCATTTCACCAGTTTCTGACTGCAGGGGACTTGCATTTGTTTTAACTAACCTTTTTCTCTTCACATATCTATAAAAACTTTTGCAGTCCGTTTTATGTTCCCTGCCAGTTTTCTTTCATAATCTATTTTCCCTTTCCTAATTAAGCCCTTTGTCCTCCTCTACTGGACTCTGAATTTCTCCCAGTCCCCTGGTAGGCTGCTTTTTCTGGCTAATTTGTACGCTTCATCTTTAGTTTTGATACTATCCCTGATTTCCTTGTTATCCACGGATGCACTACCTTCCCTGATTTATTCTTTTGCCAAACTGGGATGAACAATTGTTGTAGTTCATCCATGCAGTCTTTAAATGCCTTCCATTGTATATCCACCGTCAACCCTTTAAGAATCACTTGCCAGTCTACCTTAGCCAATTCACATCTCATATCCTGCCTAAAAGAACATCTTTTAATTCTGAGGCCGTGACCTCTGGTCCTGGACTCTCCCACTAGTGGAAACATCCTCTCCACATCCACTCTCTCCAGGCCTTTCACTATTCTGTACGTTTCAATGAGGTCCCCCCTCATTCTTCTAAACTCCAGCGAGTACAGGCCCAGTGCCGACAAACGTTCATCATACGTTAACCTACTAATTCCTGGGATCATTCTTGTAAACCTCCTCTGGACCCTCTCCAGAGCCAGCACATCCGTACTCAGATATGGGGCCCAAATCTGCTCACAGTTCTCCAAATGTGGCCTGACATTTTTTAATGACTTTGTAGAGTCATAGCATTACATCTCTGTGTTTGTATTCCAGTCCTCTCAAAATAAATGTTAGCGTTAAGTTTGGATTCTGGCTGGCATGGGCTGGGTGGGCCGAAGGGCCTGTTTCCACAGAGTGTTTAACTGCCTCAGCTGTGTGACTCGCCAGCCTTTCTCATTTTAATAAAGTCCTCACTGAGAACTGTCTGATATGATTCCACGATCAATTATTAAATAGTTTTGGTACAAATATTGCAAAAACACTCTCTATTGCAATCCTATTTGCTGATGGCAGCATAACTTTCCCTTGGTAATCTGCCTGTTATTCACACCGAGACACTGAATGGACATATGTAGGAAGGAACTGCAGCTGCTGGTTTAAACCAAAGATAGACACACAATGCTGGAGTGACCCAGTGGGATACGCAGCATCTGAAGAAGGGTCTCGACCCAAAACGTCACCCAGCCCTTGTCTCCACAGATGCTGCCTGACCCGCTGAGCTACTCCAGCACTCTGTGTCTGTCTGTGGTAATTGGGTGTGGAAAAGTGAGTGAGACTGGTGGAGTGTGTGGGAGGGAGAGCGGTCAGACTATGATGGCAGTGTCACAAACTCGACCCAACTCCACATCCAAAAACTATCCCAGATCCTGATGTTGCCGCGGGAAAGTTGCAGAGTAGATTTACGAGGATGTTTCTAGTTTAGTTAGGAGATACAGCGCGGAAAAAGGCCCTTCGGCCCACCGAGCCCGTACCGACCAGCGATCCCCGCACACTAACACTATGCTACACACACTAAGGACGATTTACACTTGTACCAAGCCAATTAACCTGCAAATCTGCACGTCTTTGGAGTGTGGGAGGGAACCGAAGATCTCGGAGAAAACCCTCGCGGTCACGGAGAGAACGTACAAACTCCGTACAGACAGCGCCCGTAGTGTGGATCTGGTGCTATGAGGCAGCAGCTCGACCCACTGTGCCACTGTGTTGCTAGGGCTCGAGTGTCTGAGCTAATAGGAGAGGTTGTGTAGTTGGGCTTTCACTAGCACAGGAAGGTGAGGGGGGATCTTATAGAGGTGTACAAAATAATGAGAGGAATAGATCAGGTAGATGCACAGAGTCTCTTGCCCAGAGTAAGCGAATCGAGGACCAGAGGACATAGGTTTAAGGTGAGAGGGGGAAGATTTAATAGCAATATGAGGTGTGTGGAAGGAACTGCTGGAGGAGGTAATTGAGGCAGGGACTATCGCCACATCTAAGACACAGACAGGGACATGGACAGGACAGGTTTGGAGGGATATGGACCAAAAGCAGGCAGGTAGGACTAGTGTAGCTGGAACATGTAGGCCGGTGTGGGCAAGTTGGGCCGAACGGCCTGTTTCCGTGCTGTATCACTCTATGAGCTCGAGCAAAGCATTCAGCAAAGTGGGAGATGAGAGACTTTGGGAAGATTAGTGGAATGGAACACTAGGATAGTTTGCAAGTTCCCAATCACAGCTGTTTAACACACGTTTTTTGCTGCTACATAAGTGGCTGTTGTTTGCGAGAGGTGCTTTCAGCAGTTTGCAGCAACGTGCAAATGGAGTGGAGTGGGATGTTCCGCCAGTGACGGGCATCGCCAGCTCTCTGTCGCAGCTTCTGTGCCGCTATCTGCAAAGCTGCCGCCTTGTCTGTCTGCAGACTGCGATTATTTCCCTGATATTTTGGGATCACTGAGTTATTACAGCACAGAAAACGGAACGGTGACGTTTCACCGAGTGCTGGAGTAACTCAGCGGGTCAGGCAGCATCTGTGGAGAACATGGAAAGGTGACGTTTCACAGAGTGCTGGAGTAACTCAGCGGGTCAGGCAGCATCTGTGGGGAACATGGATAGGTGACGTTTCCCAGAGTGCTGGGAGTGAACTCAGCGGGTCAGGCAGCGTCTGTGGGGAAACATGGATAGGGCAGTGACGTTTCACAGAGTGCTGGAGTAACTCAGCGGGGTCAGGCAGCATCTGTGGAGTGAAGGAATTGGGTGCGGGTCACGTTTGGATGGGTGACGTTTCAGGTCGAGACCCCTCTTCAGACTGAGGCAGCGGCTTACTTGCCGTTTATGTATTGTGAAATATATCTGGGAGAAACTGTGAAAGTTACGATGAAATAAATAAATCCCATACGATGGGGGACGTCTATGCAGAAAAACACAGTAACAGACTTCTGTTATCAGGCAACTGAACCGTCCCACCACAACCAGAGAGTAGTGCTGAACCACTATCTACCTCATCGGGGACCCTCGGACTATCAGATCAGACTTTACTTTCTTTATTTAGCACTAAATGATATTCCCTTATCATGTGTCTGTACACTGTGAACGGTTCCATTACAATCATGTACTGTCTTTCTGCTGAGACAGACACAAAACGTTGGAGTAACTCAGCGGGACAGGCAGCATCTCAGGGGAGAAGGAATGGGTGACGTTTCGGGTCGACACCCTTCTTCACGTATTGTCTTTCCGCTGACGGGTTAGCACGCAACAAAAGCTTTTCACTGTACCTCGGTACACGTGGGAATAAACTGGACTGAAACCTCTCGTACCCTGGGGCTACAGCTGATTTGCGTGGAATGCAGGAGGATGGATTAATAGTTGATATCCGTCTGCAGCAGATGGGGAATTTAAATTCAGCTAATTAAATAAAAAGCCAGCATTAGTGTTGCCGTGAGACTGCTGCACTGATGCTGAACCCATCTGCTGAAGTAAAACGGCAAAATCTCCTGATCTGTCACCCACGCTCGGTCGCAACAGCTCCACGCACGTCCCCTGGGACAGACGCTCCATTTACAGCTGCACAGCGCAGTGGGGACTTCACTCACACGCCGGGAATCTGTGGAACTCATTGCCATACGAGGCTGTGGGGGCCAAGAGTGGATATATTTAAGGCAGAAATAGACCAGGTGTCAGAGGTTATGGGGAGAAGGCAGGAGAATGGGGTTAGGAGGGAGAGATAGACCAGCCATGAATGAATGGCGGAGTAGACTTGATGGGCCGAATGGCTTAATTCTACCCCTATCACTTCTGACCTTATGACCGACCACATGGGTAACATCAGAGTCACGATGTTGTACAGTGCAGGGCAGGGGAACCGAGAACCTGAGGACGTAGATTTACCGTGACAGGAGAAAGGTATGATAGCAACCTGAGGGGCAACTCATTTACACAAAGGGTGGTTGGTGGTGGGTGCATGGAACGAGCTGCCGGAGGAGGTAGCTGAGGCACGGACTGTCGCAATATTAAAAAAAACTTGGGCAGGTACATGAATCTGACAGGATTGGAAGCATATGGGCCAAATGCTGGCAGGTGGGACTAGTGTAGATGGGGCATGCTGGTCTGTGGGCAGGTGGGACTAGTGTAGATGGGGCATGCTGGTCTGTGGGCAGGTGGCACTAGTGTAGATGGGGCATGTTGGTCTGTGGGCAGGTGGGACTAGTGTAGATGGGGCATGCTGGTCTGTGGGCAGGTGGGACTAGTGTAGATGGGACATGCTGGTCGGGGTGGGCAGGTGGGACTAGTGTAGATGGGGCATGTTGGTCTGTGGGCAGGTGGGACTAGTGTAGATGGGGCATGCTGGTCTGTGGGCAGGTGGCACTAGTGTAGATGGGGCATGTTGGTCTGTGGGCAGGTGGCACTAGTGTAGATGGGGCATGTTGGTCTGTGGGCAGGTGGGACTAGTGTAGATGGGACATGCTGGTCGGGGTGGGCAGGTGGGACTAGTGTAGATGGGGCATGTTGGTCTGTGGGCAGGTGGCACTAGTGTAGATGGGGCATGTTGGACGGTGTGGGCAAGTTGGGCTGAAGGCCAGTTTCCACGCTGTGTCACTCTGTGGCCCACCTTGGCCATGGTGAAGGTGATGCCTGGTTCAGGGGTACCAGATGGTGAAGGGCATGGATCAAGTGAATGTTAGTCTTTGACCCAGGGTAGAGGATTCTAACACTACAGGGTACAGGCTGACGGCGAGGTTAGCGGGTGTTTGGTGGGATTACGCCGGCATGTGGCATGGGTTTAACACGTGTGGAGGGATAATGCACACATGTGATGGGGTTAATGCGTGTGGAGGTGTCAAGCTCGTGCGTGGAACGGTGTACACACGTGTGTGTAGCGGTGTACATGTGTGTGTAGCGGTGTACGTGTGTGTAGCGGTGTACACGTGTGTGTAGCGGTGTACACGTGTGTGTAGCAGTGTACACGTGTGTGTAGCGGTGTACACGTGTGTATAACGGTGTACATGTGTGTGTGTAACAGTGTACATGTGTGTAGCGGTGTACACGTGTGTAGCGGTGTACACGTGTGTGTAGCGGTGTACATGTGTGTGTAACGGTGTACACGTGTGTGTAGCGGTGTACACGTGTGTGTAGCAGTGTACACGTGTGTGTAACGGTGTACACATGTGTGTAGCGGTGTACACGTGTGTAGCGGTGTACACGTGTGTAGCGGTGTACATGTGTGTGTAGTGGTGTACACGTGTGTAATGGTGTACACGTGTGTGTAGCGGTGTACACGTGTGTAGCAGTGTACACGTGTGTGTAGCGGTGTACACGTGTGTAGCAGTGTACACGTGTGTGTAGCAGTGTACACGTGTGTGTAACAGTGTACACATGTGTGTAACGGTGTACACGTGTGTGTAGCGGTGTACACGTGTGCGTAGCAGTGTACTCGTGTGTGTAGCGGTGTACACGTGTGTAATGGTGTACACGTGTGTGTAGCGGTGTACACGTGTGTAGCGGTGTACACGTGTGTGTAGCGGTGTACACGTGTGTGTAGCGGTGTACACGTATGTAGCGGTGTACACGTACCTGGCGATGCTCCACTCCGGTTCGATCCACAACACGGTCGGGTCATCGATGAACTCGAAGTTCATGCTCTGCTCCAGCAGCGCACGGTCCACGCTGACGGAAACACGCACCACGCCAGGACCGTGTGCAGACGGCATGGACACGCACACAATCTCAGACACGGAGCGCCTGGGAAACACAGCAGAGACGTGCACGTGAGAAACAACAATGGCGCTCTGTTTAACATCGTCACGTGTAGCGAGGTAAGTGAAGAGCTTCTGTTGCGGGCTAACCAGTCAGCGGAAAGACAACACATGACTGCAACCGAGCCGCCAACAGCGTACAGATACACGACAAGGGAATAATGTTCAGTGCGAGGTAAAGCTGGCAAAGTCCGCTCAAGGATAGTCCGAGGGTCACCAATGAGGCTGATAGTAGTTCCGGACGTTCAGCTGAGTTACTCCAGCACTCTCTGTGAAACGTCACCTATCCATGTTCTCCACAGATGCTGCCTGACCCGCTGAGTTACTCCAGCACTCTGGACCCTTTTGTGTAAACCAACATCTGCAGTTCTTTGTTCAAGAAGGAACTGCAGATGCTGGAAAATCGAAGGTAGACAATATTGCTGGAGAGACTTTCTTCTTGCAAGATCTCACCTCTGGCCACAGTGGCCTGTGAGAACAGTGGTCCCTGGCAGTGAGAGGGTTAACCCTGCTCCACCTCCCACTCCATCATCACTGGGCACAGTTCCTGCCCACTCACAAGCAGACCTCTCCAGACCTGATTAATTACAGCATTCACATTGATCAGCAAATCAATGGTGCCAATTAACTGCAGGATGTTTTTGTTGTGGATTATTAGAGGACTTTTGTACAATGGTCCATAAGTGCTGAGATGAGACAATGTTCACTGCAACATGAAAGGGCCGTGTGGGAGTTTGTTCCAGGACGACAGAAGCCGTTTAATCTCGAAGATGGTTGTTCACAGATCATTTCCTTTTACCAAAGACAGACACAAAAAGCTGGAGTAACTCAGCGGGTCAGGCAGCATCTGTGGGGAACATGGATAGGTGACCTGGGCACCATGTTATAGAAAAAGATGTTGTCAAGCTGGAAAGGGTACAGAGAAGATTTACGAGGAGACCAAGCGGAGGCTTGGCGATCGTTTCGCCGAACACCTCCGCTCGGTCCGCAATAACCAACCCGACCTCCTGGTGGCTCAGCACTTCAACTCCCCCTCCCATTCCGTATCTGACCTCTCGGTCCTGGGCCTCCTCCACGGCCAGAGTGAGCAACACCGCAAGTTGGAGGACAGCACCTCATATTCCGCTTGGGGAGTCTGCATCCTCTGGGCTTGAACATTGAATTTTCTCAATTCTGTTAACCCTTGCTGTCTCCTCCACTTCCCACCTCTCCCTCAACCCTCGGGCCCTGGCATTTCCTCTCTCTCTATCTCCCTCCCCCACCCCAGTCGCACTAACTTCTCATTTTCACACCACAAACAGCTTACAATGGCTTGTTCCCTTCATCATCGATACTTTTTTGCATATCTTTCGTTCATTGTTCTTTATCTCTCCACATCACTGTCTATATCTCTCGTTTCCCTGATCCCTGACCAGTCTGAAGAAGGGTCTCGACCCGAAACGTCGCCTCTCTCCTTCGCTCCTTAGATGCTGCTGCAGCCGCTGAGTTTCTCCAGCCTCTTGTGTACCCTCGATTCTCCAGCATCTGCAGTTCCTTCTTTAACAGATTTACGAGGATGTTGCCGGGACTAGAGGGTGTGGGCTACAGGGAGAGGTTGCCGGGACTAGAGGGTGTGGGCTACAGGGAGAGGTTGCCGGGACTAGAGGGTGTGGGCTACAGGGAGAGGTTGCCGGGACTAGAGGGTGTGGGCTACAGGGAGAGGTTGCCGGGACTAGAGGGTGTGGGCTACAGGGAGAGGTTGCCGGGACTAGAGGGTGTGGGCTACAGGGAGAGGTTGCCGGGACTAGAGGGTGTGGGCTACAGGGAGAGGTTGAGCAGGCTGGGTCTCTATTCCATGGAGCGCAGGAGGATGAGGGTGATCTTATAGAGGTGTATAAAATCACGAGAGGAATTGATCGGGCAGACGCACAGAGTCTCTTGCCCAGTTGGGGAATCGAGGACCAGCGGACATAGGTTCAAGGTGAAGGGGAAAAGATTTAATAGGAATCTGAGGGGTAACTTTTTCACACAAAGGGTGGTGGGTGTATGGAACAAGCTGCCGGAGGAGGTAGTTGAGGCTGGGACTATCCCAACGTTTAAGAAACAGTTAGACAGGTACATGGATAGGGCAGGTTTGGAGGGATATGGACCGAGCGCAGGCAGGTGGGACTAGTGTAGCTGGGACATGTTGGCCGGTGTGGGCAAGTTGGGCCGAAGGGCCTGTTTCCGTGCTGTATCACTCTATGACTCTGTGGTGCTGTCTGACCCGTTGAGTTACTCCAGCTTTTTGTGTCTATCTCCGGTTGAAACCAGCATCTGCAGTTCCTTGCTACACATTTGCTTTCAGCAGAGACGGATCATCTTCTCATCCACTTCATTGCTGCTCTTTGTCCAACTACATTGGGCATTGTTAACGACACAGTAACACTCGTTCCGCTTTCACTCTGGTAATGAGCTTACATTTCCACCAGCGCTTAACCATAACAAGATTAGCAATGACCAGGATAATCCTTCAACCTAAATCAGGATTTATTTCACAAATTATTTGAAACCATTGCAGTGACAAATATAGACAATATTAAGCAGAACAGTTTAATAGCACGATTATGCTCGTTCTTAAATCCAGAAGGGCTGAGATTATATCTGGTCACACGCTTTGATAACCTGAGCAATCCCGAATCCAGAATCCGTTCCAAATGTTCTGTCCAGCACAGTCTCAGTCTCTGAAATGTTGGTGTTTTTCACATCAGTGTAAGAGTTATGGGCCTGTCCCACTTACGCGACTTTTTCAGCGACTGCCGGCACCCGTCACAGGTCGTTACAGGTCGTTACAGGTCGCCAAGTTTCATCATGTTGAAAATCCAGCGGTGACCAGAACAAGGTACGACTCTTTGGGCGACTACTCACGGCCGTGCAGCCTTCACCCCGCGACATGTCACCAGATTGTCGCCTGTATGGTCCTGAGTCGTCTCCTCAGTCGCCCAAAGAGTCGTAGCGTCTTCCTGGACCTGCAACGACCCATGACGGCAGTTGCCGAAAAGTCACGTAAGTGGGACAGGCCCATTAGGAAGTCATGTCACAGCCTTGTGACAATATATAGGAAAAACTTCTTCATCCAGAGAGCTGTGAATCTGTGGAATTCTCTGCCAAGGAAGGCAGTGGAGGCCAATTCACTGGATGTTTTCAAGAGAGCGTTAGTTCTCACGGCTAACGGAATCAAGGGATATGGGGAAAAAGCAGGAACGGGGTACTGATTTTGGATGATCAGCCATGATCATATTGAATGGCAGTGCTGGCTCCAAGGGCCGAATGGCCAGTTATATAGAAACATAATGAGGCCATTCGGCCCATCAAGTCTACTCCGCCATTCAATCATGGCTGATCATTCTCTCCCTCCTAACCCCATTCTCCTGCCTTCTCCACCCCTGACACCCGCACTAATCAAGAATCTACCTACCTCGGCCTTAAACATATCCACTGACTTGGCCTCCACCACCGTCTGTGGCAAAGAATTCCACAGATTCACCACCCTCTGGCTATTGAAATTCCTCCTCATCACCTTCCTAAAACAACGTCCTTTAATTCTGAGGCTGTGCCCTCTGGTCCTAGACTCTCCCACTGGTGGAAACATCCTGTCCACATCCACCCAGTCCAGGCCTTTCACTGTTTGTGGTGTGGGATGAAGGGTCTTGCAGTCACCTTGCCCTGGTTGGGTGATGAGCCCAGTCCCATCACTTGTCTCAGCTTCTCCCCAGCCTCTGTATTTCTGCTCTGGGATTATTATTCGCCCGTCACAACTGGTTTCATGTGATTCTATTCTGTTCAACTTTGTTCATTTGAAGAGTCTAGAAATAGCAGGCAGTAATTAGTTAGATCTCATTAAATCCTTCCAGCCAGTGGCTCCCAGCCAGAAATCAAACTGTGTTATTTCTAATGGAATACGGATCCTTCCTGCATTAAGAGTTTATAGAGAAACACGCTGCATTGTGCCTGAACTCAGACAAATCTTTCCTTCATAAATCCTCCTGGTCAATAAAGGGGCAGTGTACCAGCATGGTGGTGCAGCGGGTAGAGCTGCTGCCTCACAGCACCAGAGACCCGGGTTCCATCCTGCCTACGGGCGCTGTCTGTACGGAGTCTGCACGTTCTCCCCGTGACCTGCCATTGTCCCTGGTGTGTGTAGGATAGTGTCAGTGTGCGGGGGTCGCTGGTCGGTGCGGTCTCAGTGGGCCGAAGGACCTGTTTCCGCGCCGTCTCTCTAAACTAAACCAAACTAACTCCCTCTTAAGTCAGGGGTGCTAACCACACCAAGTAGTGACGTTCCTTCATCCAGTGGCATCTAGCCTCACGACAACACAGTGTGGGCTTTACTCACAACCAAGAGGACGTGTAGATGCTCTGGCTTTAATATTTCACAGTGGACAACTGGTACCTTACTTATACATCAGTGTGCAGCGGTTAGCGTAAACATTGTCATGAGCAGCCAAATGTAATATTCTTCTGGCAATATCACAACATGCGCAGAAGTCTGGAGATGGGCCAAAGTCAACATCCTTACAATGATGGGCTCGTACTCGCTGGAGTTTAGAAAGAGGGGCGACCTAAGTGAAACTCACCGAATAGTGGGCGGCCCGGATAGTGGATGTGGGGAGGATGTTTCCACTAGTGGGAGAGTCTAGGACCAGAGGGCACAGCCTCGGAATTAAAGGACGTTCTTTTAGGAAGGAGATGAGGAGGAATTTCTTTAGTCAGAGAGTGGTGAATCTGTGGAATTCTCTGTCACAGAAGACTGTGGAGGCCAAGTCAGTGGATATTAGTTAAGCAGAGATAGATAGATTCTTGATTAGTGTGGATGTCAGGGGTTATGGGGAGAAGGCAGGAGAATGGGGTTAGGAGGGAGAGATAGATCAGCCGTGATTGAATGGCGGAGTAGACTTGATGGGTCGAATGGCCTGATTCGGTTCCTATCACTTGTGACCTGGTGACCCCACTGCTGGCTATGATCAACGGCCCACATGTCACCTGTTCGCTGTTTGCTGTTCGCGCACACGCTGCCTCTCTGCTTCTCCACACCCCCTAGTTTCACATTGTTTACAAATGTCTCCTCTCCTCCCTTCTCCCGCCCACACGGGCTGACCTCCAAGTCCCTGCACTGATGCACATTGGCCGCATTTAGCTCCCTTCCTCTATCCTCCTGCGTGCGTTTCATCCTCCCCTCGGCTAGTGTGTGTCATTAGTCGGCTGGGATACATCTGGACCATTACAGCTGGCAACCTCAATTAATAAAACCTTCGGTGGATTCATGCTGCTGAAGATGACATTATCATGTCTTCTGGTGGCTAATGTTTGAAGTTAGAGTGGACAAACGGTGACTCTGTGACAGTATTGATCTGAAGAAGGGTCTCGACCCGAAACGTCATCCATTCCTTCTCTCCAGAGGTGCTGCCTGCCCCGTGGCCCTTCTTCAAGTTTAAACCAGCATCTGCAGTTCCTTCTGACACATTCCCTTATCGTCTACCTGTACACTGTGGTCGGCTCGACTGTAATCATGTGTTGTCTTTCCACTGACTGGTCACCACGCAACAAAAGCTTTTCACTGAACCTCGCTACACGTGACAATAAACTGAACTGAGAGGTTCCATCACCTGTGGACCTGACTCCCGTTAACTCAGCGTGGTGAGCGGGTCCTGGTCACGGAGGCGCTGTTCCCCTGGACCAGAGTCGCCCGTTAGCTCAGCGCAGTGAGATGTTCCTGCTCCCAGAGATGGTCTTCCTGAGGACATGACCCTCCCAGTAACATGGCGGTGTGATCTTCTATCTCCCTGGACCAGACTCTCCCCATTAACTCAGCATGGTGCGAGGGTGGTAGTCATGTTTCCCATGGACCTGACCCTCGCAGTAGCATCTTCTATCTTGTGATCTTCTATCTCCTCTGGCCTCACCTGTGGAACTGGCAGGTCTGGTTGCCGAACATGATGTTGACATTGCTGCCGGCACTGAGGTGTTGTCCAGTGATGGTCACCATGGTTCCCCCAGACTCGGGGCCGCGATGGGGCGCCAGGCCTTGGAGAGATGGCTTCTGTATGGGGGAGGAGAGGGAGAGGACAAGACACTTACACAGAGAATGCAGGCAGCAGTGATTAAAGACACAATCACCTCTCGAGTTTGACACAACTGATACCATAAGCAGCTTCGTTTCACGATGAATCGGATGCTTGATAAGATAATCAAAGTTCTCTGGCTTACATTTATTAACTTCACTTCCCTTCTCATCCCGCGGGCGTTAAGTGGAATCTACATGTCTTTCATGGCTTGAAAAGAATACCTTCAATCACCCTGCACCATTGGCTGAGAGGCATATCAACATGAAGAGACTGAGCTGACTTTTATACAGATGGTTCAGGCTGCTGCCGTCCACAAATGCCTGAAAACACTATCGCTTTGAATAATAAAAGCCAACAAACAAATTTCCATAAACACCCTGGGCAGCTGAGACGAGAACTAAGTGGAGAATTTAAGATCCTGTTTCCCTTGCTGAATGTGTAACTAACAGAAGCAAACAGCCTGTGATGTGCACTAGAGGATAAGCAGGAGAGGTTTCATCTGACGGCAATGGCCTTCCCAATCGACACCCACTCTGGAGCAAAAGGCAACGTGAACATCAACTGGAAGATGCTGGAATAGTCAGTAATCCAGCCCCATCTGTGGCGCAGCGGGTAGAGCTGATGCCTCACAGCGCTAGAGACCTGGGTTCCATCCTGACTACGGGTGCTGTCTGTATGGAGTTTGTACGTTCTCCCTGTGACCGCGTGGGTTTTCTCCGGGTGTTCCGGTTTCTTCCCACACTCCAAAGATGTGCAGGTTTGTAAATTAATTGGCTTCTGTTAAGTGACCCTAGTGGCAGTGAACGGGTTATTCAGTAGAGATACACTGTGGAAACAGGCCCTTCGGTACACCAAGTCCGTGCTGACCCGCCATCACCTACACACTAGGGACAATTTTACCACTTACTGAAACTAATTAACCTACAAACCCGCACGTCTATGGAGTGTGGGAGGAAACCAGAGCATCTGGAGCAAACCCACGCAGGTCACGGGGAGAACCTACAAACTCCGTACAGACAGCACCCGTGGTCAGGTTCGAACCCGGGTCCCGGCGCTGTGAGGCAGCAGCTCTACCCGCTGCCCCGCCGTGCTGCCCTAAAATTATTTGTATTTCAAACAGAATCATTCAAGTTGGCTCTAGCAGACAGTCACCCATTCTTCTCAACTCGTAGTGATACAGCACGGAAACAGGCCCTTCGGCCCAACTTGCCCACACCGGCCAACACGTCCCAGCTACACTAGTCCTACCTGTCTGTGCTTAGCCCATATCCCTCCAAATCTGTCCTATCCATGTTCCTGTCTAACTGTTTATTAAATGTTGGGATAGTCCCAGCCGCAACTACCTCCTCTGGCAGCTCGTTCCATACACCCACCAAAGTTACCCCTCAGATTCCTATTAAATCTTTTCCCCTTCACCTTGAACCTATGTCCTCTGGTCCTCGATTCCCCTACTCTGGGCAAGAGACTCTGTGCATCTACCCGATCTATTCCCCTCATGATTTTATACACATCTATAAGATCACCCCTCATCTTCCTGCGCTCCAAGGAATAGAGTCCCAGCCTGCTCAACCTCTCCCTGTAGCCCACACCCTCTAGTCCCGGCAACATCCTGGTAAATCATCTCTGTACCATATCCAACTTTGACAGCATCTTTCCCATACGGTGCCCAGAACTGAACACAATATTCTAAATGCAGCCTCGTACAACTGCAACATGAGCTCCCAACTTCTCTACTCAATACTCTGGCTCGAATGAGAGAAACAGCTGGGATGATGATTGGGGAGGAGCGGTGAGTGTCTGGAAATACTCTGAGCATCAGAGCAATGGAGCTGGGAAGGCAGAGAGCGGTCTGCTTCCCCTCACTGAGAGTGTTGAGAAGTGAAAATAAATAAACCAATGTCAAAAGCGTAGAAATAAAGCTCTACTTAAATAAAGAGAATGAATCCAGGGCAGACAACGTGGTCTGGACGAGAATTGTGGGATTGGCATTCCTGGATATTCCTTCTGGGATAAATCAGGAAAGATTCTTTCACCGTTGCGCAGGAGAAGTGAAAGTGTTCACACATTCACCAGGCTTTGTCCCTGCCCTGCCCCCGCCTCTCTCCCAGCCTTCCCTCCCCCACCCCCCGAGAAGGGCAAGGGTCCCGACCTGACACGTCACCTGTCCATGCTCTCCCCAGATGCTGCCTGACCCGCTGAGTTACTCCAGCACTCTGTGTCGCTATGTGGAAGGATTTGCCTTGCCGGTACTCACCACAAAGGTGTACAGCTGCGAAGACTCGGTCATGAAGTCAGGCTTACACTCGCCAACACACAGATGGACGGGGCCAGAGTCCTTGACCAATCTGGCTTCTCCCATCTCACACACAATCCTGTCACAGGAACAGAAAGAGAACACATTATGAAGACGGAAGCTGAACATATGTCACCTTCCAGCGCTGGAGTGTGCATCTGCGGCCAAGGCTGTTTATAATTTTACACACTGACATTTTCTACTGAAATAAATGAATGTTGGTTGGCAGTGAGAGGGACAGATTAAGCTGCTGTTACAGCCTGAACCAGTAACAAATTGTCCCCTACAGCAATGGGCATGGAGTGCATTTCAATTACTGGGGGGATAACAATTTAACATGAAGACACAATAGCGTGCGTGACGCTGGGAGACGGTGGGTGCGGTTCAGTAAATCACCGCCACACAACGACATCAGCCACGTTTTGTAATATCTTCATCACTTCATGCAACGTTACACCAGGTCAAGGAATTGTGACATTAAAATACGTCTCCTCTCAAACCAATCTTTCTAAAGCACTTTAGACAGTGGGGCATGGTGGTGCAGCGGGTAGAGCTGCTGCCTTCCAGCGCCCGAGACCCGGGTTCGATCCCAACTACGGGTGCTGTCTGTTCTCCCTGTGACCTGCGTGGGTTTTCTCCAGGTGCTCAGGTTTACTCCCAAACTCCAAAGACGTGCAGGTTTGTAGGGTAATTTGCTCGGTGTAAATGTAAATTATCCCCAGTGTGTGTAGGATAGTGTTAGTGTGTGGGGATTGCTGGTTGGCACGGACACGGTGGGCTGAAGGACCTGCTTCCGCACTGTATCTCTAAACTAAAAATTGGGTATTTTGGGGTATTTGGGTACTAGTCAGAGGATATTTTTAAAGCAGAGGTGGACAGATTCTTGATTAGTGCAGGTGTCAGAGGTTATGGGGTTGAGCGGGAAGGATAGATCAGCCATGAATGAATGGCGGAGAAGACTTGATGGGCTGAATGGCCTAAATCTACTCTTCTGACTTATGTCCAGCCACATTCTGCTCTCTCTCCATTTACAAATTGTAGACAACACCGCTGTGATGAGCTGGGTCTCCAAGCAACAGTGGCAAGGTGTAGGGTTTAGTAACATGGTGGCAACATCTACACCCTGCCCTAGGCCTTGCTCACATCCCGGCCTAGGCCTTGCCAACACCCTGCCCTAGGCCTTGTTCACATCCTGCCCTAGGCCTTGCCCACATCCTGCCCTAGGCCTTGCCCACTCCTGCCCTATTGCCCACTAGGCCTTGCCCACATCCTGCCCTAGGCCTTGCCCACTCCCTGCCCTAGGCCTTGCCCACTCCCTGCCCTAGGCCTTGCCCACATCCTGCCCTAGGCCTTGCTCACATCCTGCCCTAGGCCTTGCTCACATCTTGCCCTAGGCCTTGCTCACATCCTGCCCTAGGCCTTGCTCACATTCTGCCCTAGGCCTTGCTCACATCCTGCCCTAGGCCTTGCCCACATCCCGTCTTAGGCCTTGCTCACATCCTGCCCTAGGCCTTGCCCACTCCCTGCCCTAGGCCTTGCTCACATCCTGCCCTAGGCCTTGCTCACATCCTGCCCTAGGCCTTGCCCACATCCCACACTCACCAATGTCTGCACAGTCACATGCTGGCAGAGTGGAGGCTTGCAACCCAATGAAATGGAATTAAGGAGTGTTTAGCAGTTGTTAATGTTCTCTGGCCACTGATGAGAATATATTATAACTTTTGGCCAGTTGTGACATCAGTGCGGCAGTGCTCTTTTGTAACCCCCTGAAGCAGCTTTCTGTGGGATTACACGCTGAACTGGAGACTGCCTTGAGCGCAAGTCTCATTAACATTGTAATGAAGTGGCGTTTGCACAGCTTTAAACACTCCATGCAACTCCTCCCTGCTGCAGAGGGTCTAGATAATGCCAAGGAACAAATCTACAGCCATCTCTTCACAAGGTGGAGCCTGCACTAGGCCTCGAGGCAACCCCTGTGACTCTGGTCTCCGTAAATCTGTGCTTGTTTCTGCCCACAACGACAGCTCCTTTGTCCACTCCCATCTCTGCAGAACTGAGTCTGAAAAAGGGTCTCGACCCGAAACGTCACCCACTCCTTCTCCCCAGAGATGCTGCCTGTCCCGCTGAGTTACTCCAGCATTCTGTGTCTATCTACTGTACAACTATCTACTATCTACCTCATTGGTGACCCTTGGACTATCCTTGATCGGACTTTGCCGGCTTTACCTTGCGCTAAACATCATTCCCTCATCATGTATCTGTACACTGTGGATGGCTGGATTGTAATCATGTATTGTCTTTCCATTGACTGGTTAGCACGCAACAAAAGCTTTTCACTGTACATCAGTACACGGGACAATAAACTAAAGTGGTGCAGGGTTGGGAGAGTAGGGGTCACCCAAGGACAGACATTCTGGTGAGATGGATGAAACAGGTTCTACAAAAATGCAGCCATCATCTGACACATGGCGTCTCCAGCCTAAGAACCACTGCGCCGGTTAAACTGTGGTGGTGAGCAGGAACTAGCTTGTATTATTGTAATATTGGAATTAAATGGAACACTTTATTGTCACCAGGTATACAGATAGGGCCTGGCCAAGCTGGCCATCCGCGAGTCACTGCGCCAGGCGGAAGAGGGCGCTGCCCCAGCCGGCTGCCTTCCCCTCTCCCGGGGGTACGCCCGTGCCCGGGTGGGGTTAGAGAGGGACTACGCGCTGTCCACGGGCACCTTGGGGGTTTCCGGGACCGCTGGGCACTGCAGGGAGGGGGTGGGGGGGAGTCGTCCTCAATAAAGACAGGGATTTAGTGATTTAATATTTAGTGATTTAATATTTAGTATTTAAGAATATTTAAGAATATTTGCTTCACTGTATTATGGTGGAGGGTTTGTTTGTATCGTTTGGTAGTGCACATATTATTTTTGTAAATAATTGATTCAAGTTATTTTTGGTTCACTAAAAGGTACACAAATGGTGGCCAGTGACGGGGCTGACACCATTAGCCGTGGGCTGGCTCAGTCAGAGCTGGTGCAGAGAGAGAGAGAGAGAGAGAGAGAGAGAGTGTGTGTGTGTGTGTGTGTGTGTGTGTGTGTGTGTGTGTGTGTGTGTGTGTGTGTGTGTGTGTGTGTGTGTGAGTGTGAGTGTGTGAGTGTGTGTGTGTGTGTGTGTGTGTGTGTGTGTGTGTGTGTGTGTGTATATATTTATATATATATATATATATATCTGGGGGTGGTATCAGCCTGTCTGCACTGTAGCGAGTGCTGACAGACCCATATGGTTCATCTCCTCCTGGGTAGAACTGCAGCAACCCAGACAAAGGCTTGGCACATTTCCAGCACTCCAGCGCGGAGATTTGTGAGCGCTCGGACAGTGTTTAGTCTGGACTCTGACTGCCGGCTTTAAACAATGAATCACTTCTCGCAGTCAGATAACTTGCGAGACTGGAGAATAGTGGGAGAAAGCTGTGTGTAAATAAAGGTGCTGACAGTGGAGATGCTGAGCCAGCGCTTTCCGTCACAACACAGGGCAGCGATTACAATAAAATAGAGCAGGAACGGAGAGAGCATTTAACATGAGACAGGAGGTAGGAGTTGTTCACTGTGCCACTTCCCACAGTCACTCATCAGGTTTTCTGATTTGACCTGACAAAATGGGAAGGCAGAAGTCCTGGAACCACGGAAACATTAATTATAGAGTTTGACAAACCTAACCCGTACATGGAATCACTTGCCCTGAGTTTAGCAGACAAAGCCAGGTTGTAAGTTAACGTAATGAGCCGTGGAGCATCACATGACGCTGCTCTGCCAAGTGGCTCCGGGCTTCAGCATCACAAGGGTTAACAAGGCTCTTCACCGATACAGAGCGCCTCCTTAGTTCACGTTTATTGAAATTCATTTTGTGCCAGAGATATATTTACACAGGAAACAAACATTCATCTCTTCCCAACACACAAATTAGCATTCTTGATGGAGCTGCCCGACAAAATCAGCCTCATTGTTTCTCCCGCTGCAGTCATCGACAGAAACAGGCCCTTCAGCCCAGCTCTTCCATGCTGTCCAAATTGCTTAGGATCCCTCTAATCCATGTACCTGTCGAAATGTCTCAACTACCTCCTCTGGCAGCTCATTCCATACACCCACCACCCTCTGTGTATGTAACACTGTACCTCACCATGCTATTCATTCTTTCTCCACAAACTTAATCCTGTGACCTCTGGTGAATTATTCCGCTACTCTGGATAAAATACTCTGTTCATTCAGCCTATGTAATCCCCTCATGATTTTACACAACTCTAGAAAATCATCCCTCAGCCTCCTGCGTCTCAGAAAGTCCTCCCTGTCTAAACACGTCCGATAGCTCAAGCCCGTGAATCCTGGACACATCTTCATCAACTCTGCATTCTCCCCAGCTTAATGGCATCCTCTTCCTACAGCAGTTGCCAAAACTGTACACAATTCATCAAATCGGCCTCAACAATGTCTAGTACACCTGCAGCAACAATGTCTAGTATACCTGCAGTAACAATGTCTAGTACATCTGCAGCAACAATGTCTAGTACACCTGCAGCAACAATGTCTAGTACACCTGCAGCAACAATGTCTAGTACACCTGCAGCAACAATGTCCAGTACATCTGCAGCAACAATGTCTAGTACCACTGCAGTAACAATGTCTAGTACACCATCTGCAGCAACAATGTCTAGTACATCTGCAGTAGTACAATGTCTAGTACATTCTGCAGCAACAATGTCTAGTACATCTGCACAATGTCTAGTACTGCAATGTCCAACAATTGTCTAGTACACTGCAGTAACAACACTGTCTAGTACCAGTACACTAGTACAGCAGTAACAATGTCTAGTACATCTGCAGTAACAATGTCTTTAGTACACTGCAGTAACAAGCATAACAATGTCTAGTACATCTGCAGTAACAATGTCTAGTACATGCAAGCAAACAATTCACATCTGCACAATGTCTAGTACATCTGCAGTAACAATCTGCAGTAACAACCCTGTCCAGTACATCTGCACATAACAATGTCAGTAACATCTGCAGTAACAATAACAATGTCTAGTACCACAATGCAGTAACTGCAAACAATGACTAGTACAAACTGCAGCAACAATGTCTAGTACATCTGTCTAGTAACAATGTCAGTACCACTGCAGTAATGTCAGTACATCTGCAGTCTAAAACAATCACTGCAGTAACAATGTAACAATGTCTAGTAACCAGTACAATGCAGTAACAATGTACCAGTAACAATGTCTAGTACCACTGCAGTAACAATGTCCACTTGCAGTAGTACCACTGCAGTAAACAATGTCCAGTACATCTGCAGTAACAATGTCTAGTAACAATGTCCAGTACAACAATGTAGTACTACATGCAGTAACAATGTCTAGTACATCCTGCAGTAACAATGTCTAGGTACAACTGCAGTGTTAGTACACTGCAGTGTCTAGTACATTCTGTACAGTAACAACAGTACAATGTCTAGTACATCTGCAGTAACAATGTCCAGTAACAATGTCAGTAACTGCAGTAACAATGTCTAGTACAATGTCACTGCAGTAACAATGTCTAGTACATCTGCAGTAACAAACAATGTCTAGTACATCTGCAGTAACAATGTCTAGTACATCTGCAGTACAATGACAATCTGGACTAGTACATCTGCAGTAACATTGTCTAGTGTCTAGTACAATCTGCAGTAACAATGTCTAGTACATCTGCAGTAACAATGTCTAGTACATCTGCAGTAACAATGTCCAGTACATCTGCAGTAACAATGTCTAGTACATCTGCAGTAACAATGTCTAGTACATCTGCAGTAACAATGTCTAGTACATCTGCAGTAACAATGTCTAGTACATCTGCAGTAACAATGTCTAGTACATCTGCAGTAACAATGTCTAGTGTACATGACAGAAATCTGCAGTAACACAGTAACATGTCTAGTACATCTGCAGTAACAATGCAACTAGTACTGCAAACAATGTCTAGTACATCTGCAGTAACAATGTCTAGTACAATCTACATCTGCAGTAACAAAGTGTCTGCAGTAACAATGTCTAGTACAGTCTAGTACATCTGCATCAACAATGTCTAGTAGTACATCTGCAGCTGTCCAACAATGTCTAGTACATCTGCAGTAACAATGTCTAGTACATCTGCAGTAACAATGTCTAGTACATCTGCAGCAACAATGTCTAGTACATCTGCAGTAACAATGTCCAGTACCATTCTGCAGTCTAGTAACAATGACTAGTACAGTACAATGTCTAGTACAGTCAATGCAGTAAACAATGTCTAGTACATCTGCAGCAACAATGTTCTAGTACCACTGCAGTAACAATGTCTAGTACACTGTAACAATGTCAGTAACAATGTCTAGTACAATCTGCAGTAACAATGTCAAGTACAATGTCAGTACAATGTGTGCAGTAACAATGTCTAGTACATCAGTAACAATGTCTAGTACAAGTAACAATGTCTAGTACCATCTGCATAACAATGTCTAGTACCACTGTAAACAATGTCTAGTACAGCAGTAACAAGTAACATCTGCAGTAACAATGTCTAATACATCTGCAGCAACAATGTCTAGTAGCAGTCAATGCTAACAATGTCTAGTACATCTGCAGTAACAATGTCTAGTACATCTGCAGTAACAATGTCTAGTACCACTGCAGCAACAATGTCTAGTACATCTGCAGTAACAATGTCTAGTACATCTGCAGTAACAATGTCTAGTACATCTGGTAACAATGTCTAGTACATCAGTAACTAACAATGTATATGTCTTACATCTGCAGTAACAATGTCTAGTACATCTGCAGTAACAATGGTACATCTGCAAGTACAATGAAGTACATCTGCAGGATCTGTCTAGTACATCTGCAATGTCTATACAATGTCTAGTACATCTGCAGTAACAATGTCTAGTACATCCTGCAGTACAAGTAACATGTCTAGTACATCTGACAGTCTACATCGCATAACAATGTCTAGTACATCTGCAGTAACAATGTCTAAGTCCATAGTACATCTGCAGTAACAATGTCTAGTACATGCAGTAACAAAGTAATGTCATGCAGTAACAATGTCAGTCCAATCTGCAGTAACAATGTCCAGTAACAATGTCTAGTACATCTGCAGATAACAATCGTCCAGTATTGTTGTCCAGTACCACTGCAGTAACAATGTCTAACGTTAGTAACTCTAGTACAGAGTAAACAATGTCAGTTCTGCAATGTGCAACTGCAGTACAATGTCTAGTACATCTGCAGCAAAAATGTCTAGTACAACTGCAAACAATGTCTAGTACTCTGCAGTAACAATGTCTAGTACATGCAGTAACAATGTGTACATCTGCAGTAACTGTAAAATGTCTAGAATGCAGTAACAATGTCCTGAGGCTGGTAACAATGTCTATAACATCTGCAGTAAAATGAACATCTACATCTGTGCCTTCACAATGTCTGTAAGCAGTAACAATGTGCACAATGTCTACATTCTGCAGTAACAATGTCTGCCATGCTAGTACATGCAGTTGCTAGTACATCTGCAGTGTCCAGTAACAATGAGTCTAGTACATCTGAGTAACAATGTCTAGTACAGCAGTAACAATGTCTAGTACATCTGCAGTACAACACAACAATCTGGTGTTAGTACATCTAGCATGTTACAGTACACTGCTAGTACATCTGCAAAACAATGTCTATACATCTGCAGTAACAGTCTAGTACTGCAGTAACAATGTTAGTAACCTCACAAGTGAATGTTAGTACTCTGCATACAACCAGTCCAGTACTGCAAGTACAAAGTACGTACATTCTGATGTCTATAACAATGTCTACATATGCGTACCACTGCAGTACAGCAAGCAACAATGTCTAGTACATCTGCAGTAACAATGAGTACAGAGTAACAATGTCTAGTACGTAACAATGTCTAGTACATCTGCAGTAACAATGTGTAACAATGTTAGTAGAGTACATCTGCTACAAGAACAATGTCTAGTACATTGCAGTATGAGGCATCTGCAGTAACAATGTCTAGTACATCTGCAGTACAGTCAGTACCTCTGCAGTAACAATGGCAGCAACAATGTCTAGTACATCTGCAGTAACAATGTCTAGTACATCTGCAGTAAACAATGTGTAAGGCAGTAACAATGTCTAGTACATCTGCAGTGCAGTAACAATGTCTAGTACATCTGCAGTAACAAGTCCAGTACAATGCAGTACCAAATGTCAGCACTAACAATGTCCATGAGTACCTCTGCACAATTTAAGCCGGCAGGAGCTCTGCTGGCAGTAAAATGACTTGTTGCTGAGGGGTCTAGTACATCTGCAAACAATGGTACATCGCAGTTTTTTTTTTTGGCTCTAGTACCAGTTGGTTGAGTGTTCAAAGGGACTCAATGCGAGGAAGATAAACAGGAGGAATGGGGTCAAGAGACTGTCCTGAGGTTGTTACACAGAAGCAAACACAACAGCATTTGGATGTCACATACAGAAACTTTATCAAATGGTGTTTCTCACAGAACCACAAGCTGATACTAAGAACACGAAAGGGATATGTTTCAAGCATGGACCTAAATGAGTAAAAGTTGAAGAGACACTCCAAGGTTTAAGTAGGAAAGAACTGCAGATGCTGGTTTTAAATCGAAGGTAGACACAAATGCTGGAGTAACTCAGTGGGACAGGCAGCATCTCTGGAGAGAAGGAATGGGTGCCGTTTCGGGTCTGAAGAAGGGTCTCGATCCAAAACGTCACCCATTCCTTCTCTCCAGAGATGCTGCCTGTCCCACTGAGTTACTCCAGCAGTTGTGTCTAGCCCCAAGGTTTAGGCTTAGTTGAGGTTTCACCCTGGTGGATCCATCCAGATGGAGGATGATCAACAAGCACTTCAGTGCCACAAATGCTTCTGGCCACTTACCAGCCCTGTCTGAATCAGGCGAGCTGACCTGGGAACGGCAGCCAGTCCCTGGGCACGCAGAATGCCAACTTGATCAGTATGGACAAACTGGGCCAGCCATGTACATGTTGTATAACTGACTATGCAGATCTGAATGGGCTTAGAATTACCATTTAAGCAAAATTGCCCTCACTTTCCCCATTTTGATTCTTGAGATTAATATCCCTTTGCTTAGTCAGGAAAGGGAACATGTTATTTTTTTAGTTTGCTTTAATTTGGTAGTTGATTTTTTTGTTGACTGCCATAATTTCTGAAATAGTCTTAAAGTAACTTAACTGTTATAAAGCAGTAATAAGTGATGTGTGTCCAAACAATTGGAACTTGCATAAAATGTTGGCATTATTAGCAGGGCTGCCAACTCTCACGCATGGAGCGTGAGACTCACGCATTTCACAAAATTCTCATGCTCTCACGCTGATCACAAAATTATATAATGAGAATTATATGTGGACCTGATGGGCAGAAGGGCCTGTTTCCATATATATTTTTACATATATATCTTAATTATATAATGAAATTGAGGTCGCCTAGTTATAGGAAGGATGTCAACAAAATAGAGAGAGTACAGAGGAGATTTACTAGAATGTTGCCAGGGTTCCAGCAACTATGTTACAGAGAAAGGTTGAACAAGTTAGGTCTTTATTCTTTGGAGCGCAGAAGGTTAAGGGGGACTTGATTGAGGTCTTTAAAATGATGAAAGGGATAGACAGAGTTGACGTGGATACGTTTTTCCCATTGAGGGTAGGGAAGATTCAAACAAGAGGGCATGACATGAGAATTAAGGGACAGAAGTTTCGGGGTAACGTGAGGGGGAACTTCTTTACTCAGAGGGTGGTGGCTGTGTGGAATGAGCTTCCAGCAGAGGTGGTGGAGGCAGGATCGATTTTAACATTTAAGACTAAAGTGGATAGGTATATGGACGTGAAGGGAATGGAGGGGTATGGTCTGAGTGCAGGTAGATGGGACTAGGGGAAAACAAATGGTCGGCACGGACTGGAAGGGCCGAGAGGGCCTGTTTCCGTGCTGTAATTGTTATATGGTTATATGGTAATATGGTTAGAATGGGACTTGTTTTGCTTAACAAATAGTGTAGGAAGGAATTGCAGATGCTGGTTTAAACTGAAGATAGACATTAAAAACTAGAAAAACTCAGCAGGACAGGCAGCATCTCTGGAGAGAAAGAATGGTTGATGTTTCGAGTCGAGACCTTCAGCCTGAAGAGGTTGAAAACCAGCCATGAAACACAATGACTGGACATGTGTGTTATCCAACTAAGGGCAGAAATCAGAATCATGTATTCATCTTTATCCATAATAAATATATTACAGAAAAAATAATGTAATGGGGTGGCACGGTGGCGCAGCGGTAGAGTTGCTGCCTTACTACCACATGGGTTTTCTCTGGATATTCCCGTTTCTCCCATATCCGAAAGAAGTGCAGGTTTGTAGGTTAATTGGCTTCTGTAAATTGTCCCTGGCGTGATGGATGGGATTGGTGTATGATAGATTGCTGGTCGGTGTGGACCTGGTGGGCGGAAGGGCCTGTTCCCATATATATTTTTACATATATATCTTAATTTCATTGAACCATATATGATTGAATATGTGGCATTATTTTCGTATAATTTCTATATTCAAAGGGTAAGGTTGAATCCGTCTAAAGAAGGGTTTCAGCCCGAAACGTTGCCTATTTCCTTCACTCCATAGATGCTGCCGCACCCGCTGAGTTTCTCCAACAATTTAGTCTTCCTTCGATTCTCCAATCTCCTTCTTGAACAAGGTTGATTGATTTATTTGTGCAGAACAGTGATGGAAGTCTGACTTTTGCTTTGTTTCTCTGAGTTTTTCTCTCTATATATATATGCATAACAGCATGAATATAATCTGATTTCCATACATGAATGTAGTCATTCATATGCTGCACCTGTTGAGCAGGGCCTGGCTCTATTGTGGAATGTAATTAGGAATGTAATTCAGCCTAACCTTATTCATACCTAATCCAATTTAAAGCATAAATGTTGCATCCAAGTGTAAGTTAAAAGACTCGCTACAGTATGCACCAGATTGCACAATTTCAAGTTGAGAAAAGCTGAAAAGCTCCCAACCGTGGGAGGGGGAACACCCCCCCCCCCCCCCCGGTCGCAACGCTCCCTCGCAATTTCTCACTCTCAACTCTCACCCAATGTTGGCAGCCCTGAGTACATCTGCAACAATGCCTGGTACAAGAGCAGCAGCAATGTCTAGTACCACTGCAGCACAGAGTCCCAAGCTGTATACTCAGTACCCAGACTGATGTAAGCCAACGTGCCAAAAGCCTTCTTCATCATCCTACCTGCAAACGCCTCTGGTTCAGGGAACTAACTGCACTTCGAGAACCCCTCCGGTCTCCAACTTTCCCCAGAGCCCGACAATTCACTGTCAAGGTCCTGCCCTAATTTGGCTTCCCAAAATACAGCACCTCGCACGTATCTGCATTAAACTCCATTAGTCATCTTCAGCCCGCTTGTCCAGCTAATCAAGATCCCCTGTGATTCCTTATAACCATCTTCATTTACCATGATAGCATCTTGTGTAGGAAACAACAGTAGACGCTGGTTTACCCCGAACATAGACACAGAGGGCTGGAGTAACTCAGCGGGTCAGGCAGCATCTGTGGAGAACATGGATAGGTGATGTTTTGGTTCAGAACCCACCTTCAGACTCTGAAGAAGGGTCTCAGCCCGAAACGTCACCTATTCTTTTTCTCCACAGATGCTGCCTGACCCGCTGAGTTACTCCAGCCCTCTGTGTCTATGTTCGGGGTAAACCAGCGTCTGCAGTTCCTTCCTACAGATGATCTGATACTTTGGCACCAAGCAGCCGTGCTGCTGAGGTGAAAGGTCAGCTGTGACGGACATCTCCCCATCTGTGTCCACCCCTCACGCCCCCAGTTCCATGTCCGACCGCCCCCACCTGCATCCTGCCCATTGGCAGAGTCGGATAAAACGTCAAAACAGTGGTTTACAACGACATTCTCTTCCTTCAAAGACTAAAGAATCAGATAATTGAAAAAAAGTGAACATCACATCATGACTATTAAATTCTTTCTATTCCCTAAATTCATCGCAGATGTGCTTTTATTGTCTAGTTTAGGAATATTTTTGGTGAAGAATCTTGGCACGAGGCAGGTATTTTCTCATTGGTCCCAAATGACGCAACTATCTTGCTGCAGCTGCGACGGTCCGGGTGGAATTGGAACGCACAGCTGCATGAGGCACTGCAGGGTTATTGGAGGACCACTCGCCCCCACAGCTGCATGAGGCACTGCAGGGTTATTGGAGGACCACTCGCCCCCAAAGTGGATTGGGACAAGTCCCGGTATTAGCCTCCCTGCCCTTGTAACGAGGAACCAGGACTTGAAGTGGTGCAGGAGGCGAGTGGGGCCGCATTCAGTGAAAGAGAGGCCAGCAGATGAACACTGGCGTTCTGAAGATAGATACTAAATGCTGGTGTAACTCAGTGGGTCAGGCAGCATCTCTGGAGAGATGTTTCGGGTCGAGACCCTTCCTCAGAACAATGACATTCTTCTTTTCATAGATAGGACCGAGGGATATGGGCCAAACACAGGCAGGTGGGACTAGTTAGTGTAGATGGGACATGTTGGCCGGTGTGGCCAGGTTGGGCTTAAGGGCCTGTTTCCGCACTTTATCAGTCTATGACTAGTGTAGATGGGGCATGTTGGCCGGTGTGGGCAGGTTGGGCTGAAGGGCCTGTTTCCGTGCTGTATCACTCTATGACTAGTGTAGATGGGACATGTTGGCCGGTGTGGGCAGGTTGGGCTGAAGGGCCTGTTTCTGTGCTGTATCACTCTATGACTAGTGTAGATGGGGCATGTTGGCCGGTGTGGGCAGGTTGGGCTGAAGGGCCTGTTTCCGTGCTGTATCACTCTATGACTAGTGTAGATGGGGCATGTTGGCCGGTGTGGGCAGGTTGGGCTGAAGGGCCTGTTTCCGTGCTGTATCACTCTATGACTAGTGTAGATGGGACATGTTGGCCGGTGTGGGCAGGTTGGGCTGAAGGGCCTGTTTCCGTGCTGTATCACTCTATGACTCTAAACATTAAAACAGCTCAGGCCCTTCGGCCCATCATGACTGTGCCATCGGTGATGCCAATGAACCAAATCCGTTCTGCCTGCACGAGACCCATAGCTCTGCTCGGCCTACACACCCACATGCCCCGAAACGCCACCTCCACCACCCGTGGCAATGTGTTCCAGGCACCCACCCACCTCTCTGTGCCCACAACATTTTCCCCACACCTCTCCTTTAGACTCTGCTCCTCTCACCTTAAAGCTGTACCCTCTGGTATTTAGCACTTGCATCTTGGGGTAAAGGTTCTGACTGTCTACCTTATCTGTGCCTCTCATAATGTTATACATTTCTATCAGGTCTCCCCTCGATCTCCAAAGAAAACAAGTCAAGTTTGTCCAACCTCTTATAGCTAACACCCTCCAATCCCGACACCGTTCTGGTAAACCTCCCCTGCACCGTCGCCAGAGCCTCCTGTAATGGAGGCGATACTCCAGATGTGGCCTGACCAACATCTTATGCATCGTGACTTCCTGACGCCCCGACTGATAAAGGCAAACAACACTTACAGCAAGGAGGCCTCTGTACCACAAGCTTAGGAGAGAAGGAATGGGCGACGTTTGGGGTCGAGACCCTGCTTCTTTGTAGTGTACATCAAACATTCACTGTTCCAGGCGTACACTGGCCCTGTCCCCAAACTCCTCTGGGACCCGCCGTCCGTGGCTGGATACTGATGTGGACAGCTGATGACTAGGCCGAGAGAGACGGGAGGTTGTTGAGAGATGTAACGTTACCTGTGGGTGAGACTTACTGTTCAGCGATGATGTAACCGTCCAGTAACGGGATGCACTGGACTCCGGCCACACGCACGCTGTTGGCAATGTCCAGGAAGTCCAGGCCCAGGTTGACTCCGCGGATAGTCACCAGCGTTCCTCCTTCCCACGGCCCCGAGGCTGGGCTCACCTGGGGAAAGCACAAACCTTCATCAGGCATCACTTACAGGAGCACAAGCAGGCCATTTGGCCCATCCAGTCAGAGGTTATGGGGAGAAGGCAGGAGAAGGGAGAGATAGATCAGCCATGATTGAATGGCAGAGTAGACTTGATGGGCCGAATGGCCTAATTCAACTCTTATCACTTATGACCTTAGGAGTCTACTCTGCCATTCATTCATGGCTGATCTATCATCCTTGTCAACCCTGGCTTTACCTTGCACTAAACATTATTCCCCTATCGTGTATCTATACACTGTAAATGACTCGACTGTAATCATGTGTTGTCTTTCCACTGACTGGTCAGCACGCAACAGAAGCTGTTCACTGAACCTCACTACACTGGACAATAAACTAGACTGTACTGAACCCCATTCTCCTGCCTTAACTCCGGGCAACCCGGACTAATCAAGAACGTATCTGGAAATTCCTTGTACGTTGCAAAACATCCTTGGCTAATAAAGTATCATTGTGATTGTGGATGAAGTGTTATAGTGGTGGAAGGAGACTTAGCCCATCCTCCCCGTACATTGTACGAGGGTTTGTAGCGCAGAGCTGTGTAAGTGTTGACGATACTGACAGCCGCTATGGAGGGTGCTCAGATGTAGAGGGTGGGGGGGGGGGGTATAAGTGCTGAGGGTGTATGTTCAGGCAAGTGCTTTGCTGAAGATTCAAATGGCCCTGACAGCTCTGATAAATGGCGGCTGGGTAACCTGGTGTGCTTTAATTTGCCGCAAAGCTGGCAATCTGCTCGTACGCATTGTAGAACTAACAGTTGCCAAGCAACTGCAACACACACGCACAGAACATTACAACTGCGATACCAGGATGAGTGAATGAAAAGTGCCGACAATTCCCCTTCAGTATTACAAAGCTCTTCTGAAATTGGAAAGCTAAAACAAAGGCTGCTTTTGTTGCGGGTTGCAGCCAGATGAGAACACTCTCTCTCACATCAAAACAGAGGTCCCATATTTCCACAGACGTACGACTACACATAAACAAGAGAGGAAACATGAAAGAAAGATTAAAGTCCAAGATTGGCAGTGGAGATGTTTTCAAAACAGCCACAGATTTAGTTCCTCAAATGTGAAAGGTCACCTTGATTGAGGGATATTTTTCTGGATAAACCACCCAACATAACACACAGAGATGGAAACAATACAATGTGTTGCATGCAAGTTCTCCTGCCCAGTTCTACCTGCGACCTCTGATGGAGAAATACATTTCTGAGAGGATTTACTGGTTTGCTCCGGTGAACGGCTGACGCTTTGAGGAGGTATTCACTGCAGGTCTCCCGGTCACCCAGCATCGTGACTACAGCTCCTGCCACACACACAATGCAGTCAAGCCAACCCCGCGAGAGGGACACAAGGTTGACCACTGTTACCTGCCATTTTCAACAACCACGACACAGTGCGCATCGGGTAGGTAGAGCTGCTGCCTCACAGCGCGCTGACGCGGGTTCCAACCTGGTTCCCTTCAAACACTCCTGTAGAGAACAAAGCTTGTGATGTCGGGGACAGCAGAGTCAACATAGAAGGGTCTATCTCAGGTTGGCATAGTTGTAACAAGTACCAATGTATTTTAGTTTTAGTATTGTTTAGTGATACGTGCAGAAACAGGCCCTTTCAGCCCATCCAGTCCGGGCCGACCAGCGATCCCTGCACAATAACACTACCTACACATTAGGGACACAGTTTTACATTTACCAAGCCAATTATTCTTTGAGTTGGGGAGGAAACCGATTGTGGTCTCAGAGAAAAACACATGCAGGTCATGGGAGAACGTCCCACAATATCTCGTAAAGACTGCACCCGTTGTCGGGATGAACACGGGTCTGGCGCTGCATTGGTTATGGTGGGGTGGAAAGTTGCGGGCAAAGGCAGCAGCTCCAACCCTATGCACCACTGTGTCCACCCTAATTTGCATAAAAGGAGTTGATCAAAGGCATCCAAAGATTGCCACACAGATCAGTCGGCCAAAGAGTGCTTGAGGCACAAAAGGGTTCAGTGTGTGAGCAGGGGAGTTATGGCATAGGTTCAGTGTGTGGGCAGGGGGGTATGGATAGGTTCAGGCAGTGTGTGGACAGGGGGGGTATGGATAGGTTCAGTGTGTGGGCAGCGGGGGTATGGATAGGTTCATTGTGTGGGAAGGGGGTATAGATAGGTTCAGTGTGTGGGCAGGGGGCTATGATAGGTTCAGGTGTGGCAGGGGGGGTATGGATTAGGTTTCAGTGTGTGGCAGGGGGGGTATGGATAGGTTCAGTGTGTGGGCAGCGGGGGGATAATGGATAGGTTCAGTGTGTGGACAGGGGGGGGGGGGTCAGGTATGGATAGGTTCGTGTTTTGTGGGACAGGGGGGTATAGATAGGTTCAGTGTGTGGCATGGGGGGTATGGATAGGTTCTTATGGGGTGTGTGTGGACAGGGGGTATGGATAGGTTCAGTGTGTGGGCAGGGGGTATAGATAGGTTCAGTGTGTGGGCAGGGGTATGGATAGGTTCAGTGTGTGGGAGGGGGGGTATGGATAGGTTCAGTTGTGGACAGGGGGTATAGATAGGTTCCAGTGTGTGGACAGGGGGGGTATGGATAGGTTCAGTGTGTTGAAGGATGCACATCCATGGGTGAAGCCAGCACTCTGGGAGGCTGACAGGAATGCTATTTTTATTATTAAAAGATAGACACAAAATGTTGGAGTAACTCGATGGACGGGCAGCGTCTTATGGAGAGAAGGAAAGGGTGACGTTTCGGGTCGAGACTGGATAGGGGTTGATGAAGGGTCTCGACCTGACGTCACCCATTTCCTTCTCTCCAGAGATGCCGTCTTGTCACGCTGAGTTACTCCGAGCATATTGTGTCTATCTTCGGTTTAAAAACCGCATCTGCAGTTCCTTCCTACACATTGTTTATTACTAGGCCGGTGGAAGGGAAAGAGCAGCAGGAGGTTACAGAGGACAAGGGACAGTAATGGATCATTGTAAACACGTATTTGGACAGCCATGAAAGGATTACTGGATGGATACCTGGAATTGTCAGGTTGCTTATGGGAAAAGATGCGACACAATACCTTGTGTCTACAACGGAAGACCTGATGTAACGGTGTCCATGAACTTGGACATCACAATCACAGAAGCTTTTTACTGTACCTCAGCGCACGTGGACTAATAACAAACCAATCAAGGACTAAAGCGAAAGGAAACGTAAGGAGTCACAGCGTGATACAGCGTGGAAACAGGCCCTTCAGCCCAACTCACCCACAGAGGCCAACATGTCCCACCTACATTAGTCCCACCTGCCTGCATATAAACCTGTATCTGCAGTTCCTTCCTACACAAGAAACCTGGACAGGTACATGGATTGGAAATGCCGAGAGGGAAATGGGCCCAACGCAGACAAATGGGACTAGATCAGGTAGACACCATGGTCAGTCTGGGTCAGTATGGGCAAGTTGGGCTGAAGGGCCATATTTCATGCTGTTCAACTCTATAGCATGTCAGTTGTATCATATGATCACTCCTGTTCTTGAAGGTCTCACACATTAATGACTACACATTTTGCAGGTTAGGCAGCACGAGAGAAAACAGTTATTTACCTTCACCTTCCAGATCTTACACCCGTCTCTGTATCGATGTTTAATGGACCAACTTCAATCTCTAATCCTGTTTAGAACATTCTCTAAATGAGAGGGAGTTTCACGCCCTGTGTTTTGTGCAAAAGTGAGCTTCATAAAAAAAAAAAAAAAAAAAATTCATATAATTCATATGTGATTAGGAGCAGAATTAGGCCATTCGGCCCATCAAGTCGACTCTGCCATTCAATCATGGCTGATCTATCTCTCCCTCCTAACCCCTTTCTCCTGCCTTCTTCCCATAACCTCTGACACCCGCACTAATCAACAATCTATCTACCCCTGCCTACAAACACCACTGACGTGGCCTCCACAGCCTTCTGTGGCAAATCATTCCACAGACTCACCACCCTCTGACTAAAGAAATTCCTGCTTATCTTCCTCAAGAAACAAGCTTAAATCTGCGGCTGTGCCCTCTGGTCCTAGACTCTCCCACTAGTGGAAACATCCTCTCCACATCCACTCTATCCAGGCCTTTATCCACCAATTAAAAATGTCATAACTTACACAGCCCCTCGGGGTAGTTCGCTGCTGTGTCCCTTGGTCTCCATTAGTTCTGACTGAATTTCACAGGAACGAGGCATAGTGGCTTTGTGTCTTCTGAATGACTGACTCTGCGGCTGTGAGGACACGGGTCCAAGGGGCTTGTGTGTGAATAGCAATCGTGTGTAACTGTGGGATTAGAGAGCGGCTCCTGGCTCCTAATGACGGTGCCTTAAATATTTACCAGTGTCACCAGGTAAATTGGGCTGTGAGAGAGCGAGCGTGATTTGTGAGGAGAAAGAGCAGGGGGTTGAAACTTGTGAGCAGCAAGGACGTGGGGACTGGACACACTCTGTTCTAGCTGTGCAGCCTCTCTGCGATGGAGGGTACCGCCTAAGGGGAGCACAGGCATTTGTAATCAATTGTACTAACTAATAACACGGAGTTACTCTTCTGATTTAGGATCATGCCTGACTTCCCCGGCATTCATGAATCACATTAACTTCCACCCAACCATTAGTTTTCCCGTCTTGTTCCAACTGCTGAGACATCAAAAATCCCGGACCAGCTGCAAGCTGCTGCAGAGCATTTTCAAATCAGCTTTGTTCCCCCTCCCCCTGCTGCTAGCTCAGTTTCACACACAACTTCACCTCGTCCTACATCCTTTAGCAGGGAGCGCCCAAACTACCTCGAGTTGGAGCAACTCTGACAATATGCCGGCAGAAAAAGACCATGGAAGGCACAGAGTACCCGCTGGAGTAACTCAGCGGGTCAGGCAGCATCTGTGGGGAACATGGAGAGGTGACGTTTCACAGAGTGCGGAGTAACTCAGCGGGTCAGGCAGCATCTGTGGAGAACATGGAGAGGTGACGTTTCACAGCTTGCTGGAGTAACTCAGGGAGTCAGGCAGAATCTGTGGTGGAGAGATGGAGTGTGTGAGTTTCGGGTGGAGATCCTTCTCAGACTGGTCAGGGGATTCAGGGAAAACGAGAGATATAGACGGTGATGTGGGGAGATAAAGAACAATGAAGAAAGAGTATGCAACAATGTAAACGATGATAAAGGAATCTGGCCATTGTTCGCTGTTTGTTGGGTGAGAATGAGAAGCTGGTACGACTTGGGTGGGGGTGGGAGGGGATAGAGAGGAGAGGGGGAATTAAGGGGGGTTAGTCTTGGAGATGATGTGTATCTTTGGCCGCTAACTCCCGTCTACATCTTTCTGCAGATTACTTTAATGATCTACAAAACTGTCAGATAAATCAGAAAAATCTCCGCTGGTTCAACCGTGCTTTTTAAAAATCTCTCCCTCATACGGACATGCTAATGGCTGACAGTGCACAGGTGCAATGTTATGCAGAGCTCCTGCTGCCGAGTAAATTGCTGCGCAGGACAGCAGTAGTGTCATGCACCTGTCACTGCAACTCACACCTTGTCCCAGTCAGCAACTTCCAACTTCACTTTGTTCCTGAAATAACAGAGCGTTAATGCCCAGCGCTAACCAAGCCATCTCATTAAATTACTCCACACTAATCCACGGCCTTCAGCTGCGAGGAGGATGCTAGTTACGGAGCAAGGGGTCACACTGCAGTTGTACGGGCCCCTGGTGAGACCGCTCCTGGAGTCATTGGTACAATTCTGGTCTCCTAATTTGAGGAGGACATTCTTGCTATTGAGTCGAGCCCTAGCGTAGTTCACCAGGATAATTTCGGGATGGGCGGGATGACTATGATGAAGAAGGGATCGACTGGGCTTGTATTCTCTGAGATATACCTCCACCATTTCGATTTATAAGGAATGAAGAGGGAATGTTATAGAAACATATACCAGACTTAAAGGATTGGACAGGCTAAAGGCAGGAAAGACATGTTCCTGATGTTGGGGGAGTCCAGAAACCGGGGTCACTGTTTTAAGATAAGGGAGTAGACCATTTTAGGGTGAGATGAGGAAAAAGTTTTCACCCAGAGAGTTGTGAGTCTGTGGAATTCTCTGCACAAGAAGGCTGTGGAGGCCAATTCACTGGATGTTTTCATGGGTGAGTGAGATTTAGCTCATAGGGCTAATCGGAATCAAGGGATATGGGAGGAAGAAGGGAACGTGGTTGGTACTGACTGTGGATGATCAGCCCTGAATCTCATTGAAGGGGCGGTTGATGGCTTGAAGGGCCGGATGCCTGCTTATCAAGTGGAAGTGAGGGGATTGAGGCTCCTGCATCCAGTTGCTCCCTCCTCACCAGTTCACAGAGTGCTGGAGTAACTAGGCGGGTGGTCAGGCAGCATCTGTGAGAGGAACCATGGGTAGGTGACCGTTTTCAGTCGGGGACCCGTTGTTACATGTCCTCTAGCCAGGTTCGCCCGTGATGCTGCCTCTCTTGGTACCACCTTCTTCTGAGATACCTCTCTCAGCGTTGTCGTTGCTGGCATGAGTTTAAACACGGGGCATGGAGAGCCTGGACATCAGTGGTTGTGGTTTTATCAGAGGGTGGCGAATCTGTGGACTTCTTTTGCAACAGATGGCTGTGGAGTCGAGCATTGGATATTTTTTAAGCTGCAATAGATAGATTCTTGATTAATACGAGTGTTGGGGGTTATGGGGAGAGGGCAGGAGAATGGGGGTTAGGGGGGAGAGGATAGATCAGCCATGATTGAATGGTAGAGATGACTCGATGGGCCGAATGGCCTAAATTGTGTTCGATATCACATACGTGGGGAAACACTGTTATGCAGGGTGGACATGTGGTGACAGCGGCTCCAACAGTTGACCTATGATGACTGACAGTGTCAGCGTGTGTCTGCCCGCACGGGTATAGATCGGAGTAGATGCACAGTCTCGTGCCCAGAGTAGGGGAAATCAGTACTAGTGGACATGGGTTCAGGTGAAGGCCAAAGATTTATAATAGGAATCTGAGGGGTAGCTTTTGCTACAAAGGGTGGTGGGTGTATGAACAAGCTGCCAGAGGAGGTAGTTGAGGCTGGAGTCTATCCCAACGTTTTAAGAAACGTTAGACAGTTACCGGGTTAGAAACAGGTTTGGAGCGGATATGGACCAAGCGCAGGCAGGTGGGTCTAGTGTTGCTGGGACATGTTGGGCTGTGTGGGCAAGTTGGGATGAAGGGCCTGTTTCGTTGCTGTATCTCGCTTATAACTCTCTGTATTCCCTGTTAATATAAAAAGTCTTTATTTTCTGAATGGACTGGAGCAGTTTTCTATTGGAGTTATCGTTGACATGTCTATCAGTGTGAAATTTCTGCTTCTTCTTCCCTTATGTTGAGTTCTTTTATTGTTAAACCTTCAATTTTACCATTTTATTAAAATATCCTTGTAGACGTTGGTAATGAAACGGGACAAAGTTGCCTTGGCAATGTTCTAACTGAGTTATTAAAAACGTAGATACGGGCGGAGGTGCCAGACATCTCACTTTCATCTGTCATTGCATCAAGACTTCTCTCGGAGTTTGTCAGTGGGAGAAGCAGACATCGCCAAGATCCACCATCACTCTACTGATCAACATGACTACCTGTCACTCACAAACCCACTCACGCTCAGTTCCAGAAATAAAGAGAAAAAAACAACTGAAAAAATATTAAAATATCAAAAAACAATATGTGCTGCCAAACGGGGAAGTGGCGACAAGTGGAAGATGAAACGTAGGAGGTTTCTGCATCTCCCAGCCAAGGTTCAGCTTGATCTGGGCCACTGGGCCACCCTACCAATGGGCCACTGGGCCCCCCCACCACTGGGCCACTGGGCACTGGGCCCATGGGCCACCCCACACTGGGCCACTGGGCACTGGGCCACAGGGTCACCCCACCACTGGGCACCCACCACTTGGGGCCACCCACACTGGGCACACTAGGGCCAAGGCTCAGCGTCTGTCCAGGCCAGCTGGCTCAGCCGCTAGACTGCTGGAGCATCGGTGCGACCCCCCGTCAGTAGCGGGCGCAGCATGCACCCGACTCCCAGCCGCACTGGTTTTCCCCATCTCACTCGACAGGGTCTACCTTTTTCACTCGTCGCGGCGACCGATGGGTTTCAGCATCAGTGGCCACGTCAGGTCGTCACAGCGAAGACATCATAGGGACGTGCCCGCTTACTGTGGTCTCATTCTCAAGTGAGTAGT
>CM069154.1:479560-543076 GCA_035221665.1 Okamejei kenojei | reverse complement strand
CATACAGACGCTTACATTCTGCCTGACCTCAGACAAATCGTTCCTTCCATAAATCCTCCTGGTCAACTGGGCCAGTGCCCAGCATTGGCTGGTGCAACGGGTAGTAGTCGCCCACAGCACCACAGACCCCGGTCCATCTGCCCTACGGCACATGTTCTTGTACAGTCTCGTTTCTCCCCTCCTCTTCCCCCGTGACCTGCGATCGGGGTTTTTATCCAAGATCTCCCGTTTCCATCCACACTACAAACACGTGCAGTCGTTTTGTAGGTTAATGTGGGGGTTTTGCAAAAAACTACAACGTCCCTGTTGTGTGTAGATAGTGTCACTGTGAGCGGCGGAGTCGCTGTCGGCCCCTCTTCCAAACGCGGTCATCAGTGGGCCGACAGGACCTGTTTCACCTACCGCGCCATCCTCTACTAAACTAAACCAAACTAACCCTCTTAAGTCCAAGGGGTGCTTCAACACACCAAGTGTTGCGACGTTCCTTCATACCCAAGTGCATCTAGCCTCACGACCAACACTAGTCTATCCGCGGCTTTCCCACAATCCAAGAGGAGACAGTGAAGATGCTGGCTTTAATATTTCACCTGGTCCTCAACCCTGGTCCCACCATTATACTTATACCAATCAGTGTGCAACATGTACAGTAGCGGTTAGCGTACACATTTGTCATGAGCAAATGTAATATTACTTCTGGCAATATCAACACACATGCGCAGAACGTCTGGAGATCGGGCCACTAATATGTCAACCATCCTCCTTACACCAATGAGGATCCGTCTACTCGCTGGAGTTTAGAAAGAGGGCGACCTAAGTAAACTCACACTCCTGCAATAGCCGGGTCGGGCCCGATAGTGATGTGGACTCACGGACGTTTCCAACTAGTGAGGTAACAGAGTCCTAAGCGAGACCAGAGGGCACAGCCTCGCATTAGAAGGACGTTCCCTTCACTCGGAAGAAGATGAGGAGAAAATTTCTTCAGAAGGATGGCTGAACCCTGCGAATTCATCTTGTCACCAGAAGACTGTGGCGAGGCCAAGTCAGGATATTTTTAAAGGCGGAGATTAGACTAGATCTTTCTTGATTATCTGGATGTCCCAGGGGTTAAGGGGGACAGACCAGGAGCGAATGGGGCTAGAGGGAGAGATCTAGACTCAGACCGATCTATCTTTCAAACGCGGACACACGCAGAGAAGCGTGGTCCGAATGGCCTGATTCGGTTCCTACTCACTTGTGACACTGGTGACCCCCACGCTCGGCTATATCAAACGCCCCACATGTCACCTGTTCGAGCTGCTCTGTTCCGCCGCCCGACGCTGGCCTTCTCTGTCTGCTTCTCCCACACCCCCTAGTTTCACATTGTTTTACAAATGTCTCTCCTCTCCCTCCCATCCTCCCCCCACATCGGCTGTACCTCAAGTCCCCCTGCACTGCATGCACTATCATGGCCGCATTTAAGCTCCCTTCTCTATCCTCCTGCGTGCGTTTCATCCCCCCATCCCCTCGGGCTAGTGGGTCATTAGTCGGCAGGGATACATCCTGGACCATTACAGCCTGGCAACCTCATTAATAAAACCTTCGGTGGATTTCATGCTGCTGAAGAGACATTACATGATCTTCTGGTGACTCAATCGTTTTGAAGCCAGCGTGGACTAAACGGTGACTCTGGACCAGTAATTGACTCCTGAAGAAGGGTCCGACCCGAACTGTCATACCATTCTCTCCTCCAGAGTGCTCTGGCTCAGGTCTCAGCTGCCCCCGTGGCCCTTCTTCACACAGTTACACCAGCATCTTGCAGTTCCTCTGACACCATTCCCTTTACGCTACCTGTTACCACTGTGGTCGGACCTCGACTGTAATCATGTGTTGTCTTTCTCACTGACTGGTCCTCCAACGCAAACAAAAGCTATCCACTTGAACCTCCTACAGCACGTGAAAATAAACTGAAACTGAGAAGGTTCCATCACCTTGCGCCACCTGACTCCCTCCCTTTAACCCCAGCGTGGTGAGCGGGTCCTGGTCACGGAGGCGCCTGATCCCCAACTCGCGACCAAGCCGCCCGTCCTCAGCGCAGTGAGATGTTCCTGCTCCCCAGCAGAATGGACTTCCTGAGGACATGACCCTCCCAGACTAACATGGCGGTGTGATCTCTTCAATCATCCCTGGACCAGACTCTCCCCATCTAACCCAGCATGGCGGGTGGTAGTCTCGTTTCCCATGGACCTCACCTACGCAGTAGCATCTTCTATCCTGTGATCTTCTATCTCCCCTGAGCCTCAACCTGTGGAACTGGCGGCCTGGTCTGCCGGAACATGATGTTGACATCGCTGCCCCACCCGGCACTGCAGGTGTTGTCCAGTGATGGTCACCACATGGTTCCCCCAGACTCGGGGCCCGGATCGGGGCGCCAGGCCCTATCTGGGAGAGATGCTTCTGTCACCGGCGAGAGAGGGAGAGGAGACAAACACTTACACAGAGAATGCAGGCAGCAGTGATTAAAGACACAATCACCCACTACATGAGTTTCTGACACACAACTGCATACCATAAGCAGCCGTTTCATCACATGAATTCTAGATATATGCTTGATCAAGCATCAAAGTTACTCTGGCTTACATTCTATTAACTCCACTTTCCCTTCCTCATCCCGCGGCGCGCGTTACGTGGAATCTACATGTCTTTCATAGGCTTGAAAAGAAATACAATCACCCTGCACCATTTGGCTGAGAGGCATATCAGACATGAACACTGAGCTGACTTTATATCTACATGGTTCACGGCTGCTGCTCCACATAGGCCTGAAAACTACTATCGCTCTTGAATCTAATTAACAAGCCCAACAAACACTCATAAAACATCCCTGGGCAGCTGAGACAGAACTAAGTGGTAGACTTTCAGATCCTGTTTCACACTTTCTGAAGTGTAACTACCAGAAAGCAAACAGCCTGTGATGTGCACTAGAGGACTAACAGGAGGAGGTATTCATCTGACCGGCAACTCTGGCCTACCCACCGACACCCACTCTGGTCACAAAGGCAAAGTGAACATCAACTGCGAGACGCTGCGACACAAGTCAGTCTCCACCCATCTGTGGCGCAGCGGGTAGACAGCCGGATGCTCAACCGCTAGACGACCAGGTTTCCATCCTGACTAACCGCACTGAGTCTACTGGATATAGTTTCTGTCCGTTCCCAACTTCCTGTGACCAGCGTCTCTTTTTCTCGGGTGTCTCCTGGTTTCTCCTCTCCCACACTCATAACCAGATGCTGCAGTTCTTGTAAATTAATTCGGGCTTCTGTCTAAGTGACCCCTCTGCAGTGAACTATATATACTCTCAGTACAGATACCTGGGACTCAAGGCCCCTTTCGGTCTAGCACCTCCCATACTCCGTGCGCTGACCCCCCGCCATCATCCCACACACTAGGCGAACAATATTTAACCACTTACTGAAAACTAATTAACCGACAAAACTCCGCACCTTCAGCGAGTGCGTGGAGGAAACCAGATCCCCTGGACCAAACCCACGCAGGTCCACCCGAGGGGTCAGCCACAAACTCCCGTACTAGGACAAGAGCACCCCTGTGTCAGGTTCGAACCCCGGTTTCACAGGCGCCTGTGAGGCAGCAGCTCTACCACCTGCCACGCTGCCTACTAATTATTTGTTATTTCTAACACAGACAATCTCAAGTTGCATCTAGCACAAGTCCACCCATCTCTTCTCAACTCGTAGTGAATAAGGAGCACGCGAAACAGGCCCTTCAATTTCACCCCCAACTTGCCCCTCCACTACGGCCAACACGTCCCACTACACTAGTCCTAAACTCCCACTCCTCCCTTCCTCAGCCCACCTGTCTGTTGCCTTAACCAATCCCTCCAAATTCTGTCTATCCATGTTTCCTGTTCTAACTGTTTAATTAAATGTTGGGATAGGTCCCCAGCCACAAATCTAACCTCCTCTGGCGCTCGTTTCCATACACCCACCAAAGTTACCCTCAATTCCTATTAAATCTTTTCCCCCTTCACCTTGAACCTATGTCCCTCTGGTCCTCGCGAGCGCTAGTCTCTGGGCAAGGACTCCTGCATCTCTACCCAGATCTATCCCTCACTGATTTATACACATCTATAAGATCACCCTCATTCTTCCTCTGCGCTCCCAAGTAATAGAAGTCCCAGCCTGCTCAACCTCTCCCTGTAGCCCACACCCTCTAGTCCCAAGGTAACACATCCTGGTCTCATCCATCTCTGTACCATATATCCACTTTGCCAGCATCTTTCCCACCACGAGTGCCCATCAACTGCCACAATATTCTAACATCCCTCGTAACAAACTGCAACATGAGCTCCCAACTTCTCTACTCAATACTCACCCCCCCCCCCCCCCCCTGGCTCGAACAAGCGAAACAGCTGGGAATGATGAGCATGGGGAGAGCGGTGTCACGTCAGTCTGGAGAAATACTCTCAGCATCCAGCAATGAGCTCGGAAGCCGCAAGAGCCCAATTCTGCTCTCCCCCTCCTCACTTGAGGAGTGTTGAGCAAGTGAAACAAAAATTAAATAAACACACAATGCGTCCAATCCAGCTGTAGACACTTACAAGCTCTACTTCTTAAATAAAGAGAATGAATCCAGGGCAGACAACGTGGTCCTGGACCGAGAATTGTGGGATTGGCATTTCCTCGGTATATTCCTTCTGATAAATCAGGAAAGATTCTTTCACACACCGTTGCGCAGTCGCACAGAAGTGCTACGTTCACATACACACATTCACGAGCGCAGGCTTTGTCCCGCCCTGCCCCCGCTCCTCTCCCACCTTCCCCCTCCCCACTCCCCCCGAGAAGGCAAGGCCCGACCTGACACGATCACTTGTCCATCGCTCTCCCCAGAATGCCGCCTGACCCTCGCTGAGTCTACTCCATCACCTCTGTGCCGCTATGTGTGAAGGATTTTCTGCCTTGCCGGTACTCAACCACACAAAGGTGTACGCTATACCGCGAAGACTCGGTCATCCGAAGTCCGGCTTCTACACTCACCAACACACAGATGGACGGGGAGGGCCACGAGTCCTTGACCATCTGCTTCTCCCATCCTCACACACAATCCTCGGTCCACAGAACAGAACAGAGACAATTACGCAAGACGCGACGCTGAACATAATGTCACCTTCTCCAGCGCTGGAGTGATGCAATACTGCGGCAAGTGACTGTTTATAATTATACCACACGACATTTTCTACTGAAATAAATTGCAATGTTTGGCTGGCAGTGAAGCAGGGACACGATTAAGCTGCTCGTTACGCCTGAACCAGTAACAAATCTTGTCCCGTACAGCAATGGGCATGAGTGCAATTTTAATTACTGGGGGGGATAACAATTAACATGAAGACACAATAAACGTGCGTGACGCTGGATAACGCTGGGTGCGGTTCAGTAAATCCAGCCACGCCACACAACGACAAACAGCCAACGTTTTGAGTAATATCTCCACCTTCCAACGTTACACCAGGTCAAAGGAAATTGTGACATTAAAATACGTCTCTCTCACCAACCAATCTTTCTCACAAAGCACTTTAGACAGTGGGGCATGTGGTCGCAGCGGCTAGACAGCTCGCTGCCGTATCCAGCGCGCCGAGACCGCGGGTTCGATCACCACTACGGCTGTCTGTCTGTTCTCCCCTGTGACCTGCTCGTTTATCCTCCCAGGTGCTCAGGTTTACTCCCAACCTCCAAAGACGTTCAGGCTCTTGTCGGGTAATTCTCTGCTCCGCGTGTATCACTGTAAACACATTTATTTATCCCCAGTGTGTGTAGGAATAGTGCTAGTGTGTGGCGATTGCTGGTTGCAACGGACACGTGGCTCTGAAGGACCCTGCTTCCGCACTGTATCTCCAAACTAAAAATTGGTATTTTTTGGGTAACTCTTGGGTACCTAGTCTCGAGCGGATATTTTTTAAAGCAGCAGGTGAGACAGATTTCTTGATTAGCTGCACGTGTCAGAGGTGTATGGCTGCGAGCGGGAAGCCATAGATCAGCCATGAATCTGCTGGCGGAGAGAGACTTGATGGCATCCACGCGGCCTAAAATCCCAAATCTACTCTTTTATCTGACTTATGTCCAGCACATTCTGCTCTCCTCTCCTATTCTTACAAATGTAGACAACACCGCTGTGACGAGCTCGGGTCCTCCAAGCAACAGTGCAAGGTGTAGGGGGTTTACTCTAACATGGTCGGCAACATCCTACAAACCCTGCCCCAGGCCTTTGCCTCACATCCCCGGCCTAGGCCTTGCAACACCACTCGCCCTCGGCCTTGTCTCATCCTCTCGCTTATGGCCCACATCCTGCCCTAGTCCTTTTGCACACGCCACACTTCCTACCGCCTTGCCCCCCTCCACCCAGCCCTACCCTTGCCAACTCCATGCCCTAGGCCTTGCCCACCCCTGCCCTAGGCCATTGAGCTCACATCCTGCCCTCGGCCTTGCTCACATCTTGCCTAGGCCCTGCTCACATCCTGCCCTAGGCTCTTCTCTATCTACACATTCCTGCCCTAAGGCCTGCTCACATCCCGGCCCTACGCCTTGCCCACATCCCCGTCCTAGCCTTGCTCACACTCCTGGCCCTAGGCCTTGCCACCAACTCCCTGCCTAGGCCTTGCTCACATCCTGCCCTAGGCCTGCTCACATCCTGCCCACACCTTGCCCACACAGAAACCCTCCCACAACTCACTCATGTCTGGCACAGTCACATGCTGGCAGAGTCGGAGGCCGCAACCCAATGAAAACCGGAGACTATTAACGAGTGTTTCACAGATTGTCAATGGTTCTCGTGGGCCACTGAATGAGAATATATTATATCTTCGGCTCAGTCGTGACATCAGTGCGGCAGTCTCTTTGTAACCCCCTAGAAGCAGCTTTCTTTCTCTGTGGATCTATACACACGCTGACTGGAGACTTTCGCCTTGAGCGCAACGTCTCATTAACATTGTAATTGAAGATGGCGTTTGAGCACAGCTTTTAAAACACTCCATGCAACTCCTCCCCTGCTGCAGACGTCCTCATATTGCCAAGGAACAAATTCTACAGCCACTCTCTTCCACAAGGTGGAGCACTGCACCACACACCTCGATGCAACCCCTTTGACTCTTGGTCTCCGTAATCTTGCTTCTATCTTTCTGCCCACCACCCCTAACTTCAACCTCCTTTGTCCACCCCATCCCTGCAGAACTGAAGTCTCTGAAAAAGGGTCTCCTCGACCGAAACGTCACCCACCTCCTCTCCTCACCCAGCCGATGTACTGCCTGTCCCGCACGTTACTCCAGCCCCCCCTTTCTGTGTCCATCCTACTGTACAACTATCTACTATCTACCCTCATTGGTGAACCTTGGACAATCCTTGATCGGACTTTGCCGGCTTTTTACCTTGCGCTAAACATCATTCCCCATCATTTTATCTGCGTACACTGTGGATGGCTGGATTGTAATCAATGTATTGTCTTCCATTACTGGTTAGCACTCAACAAAACGCTTTTCGATGTACATCAGTACACGGGACAATACACCTACGTGGTGCAGCGGTTCCAGACTAGAGGGAGGTCACCTCAAGGACAGACATTCTCTGGTGAGCTGGATGAACGATTCTAACTCAAAACCATCAACTGACCACATGGCGTACTCCAGCCTAAGAACCCTGCGCCGTTAAACGTGGTGGTGAGCAGGAACTATGAGCTCTTGTATATTGTTAATATTGGCAATTAATGGAACACCTTAATGCACCAGGTATACAGATAGGGCCTGGGGCCAAGCTCGGCCATCGCGCGAGTCCACTTGCGCCAGAGCGAAGAGGGCGCTGCCCCAGCCGCCTGCCTTCCCCTGCCCTCCGGTCTATCGCCCGTGCCCGGGTGGGCGTTAGAGAGGGACCTCCTCACAGCGCTGTCCACGGGCTACCTTGGGGTTTCGGGACAAACCCGCTGGGCACTGAGCATAGGCCAGGGGGTGCGCGGGGGGCACCTCCTCAATAAAGACACGAGGATATCTACTAGTGATTTTAAGTATTTCTAGTTATCTATTTAGTATTTAAGAATATTTAACGAATATTTCCCCTTCACACTGCGTATTATGGTGGAGCGGTTTGTTTTGTACCGTTCGGTAGTGCAACATATTAATTTTTGTAAATAATTGACTTTCTCCAAGTTATTATTTGCTTCAATAAAAGGCGTACACACACATTGGTTGGACACTTGGACGGGGCCTGACACATTAGCCCGTGGGCTGCTCAGTCAAGAGCATGGGGGGCAGAGAGAGAAGAGAGAGAGAGAGAGAGAGTGGGTGTGTGTTGTGTGTGTGTGTGTGTCTCATGGGATGTGTTGTGCGTGTGTGTGTGTGTGTGTGCGTTGTGTGTGCGTCTGAGTGCGCAGTGTCTGAGTGATGTGTGTGCGTCGTGTGTGATGTGTGTGTGTGTGTGTGTCTGCTATACTCTTATATAATATAGATATATATAACTCTTGGAGGTGTATCCCCTGAGCTCTTGCAACTGTAGCGAGTGCACATGACAGACCCATATGGTTCATCTCCTCCTGAGGGTAGAACTGCAGCAACCCAGACAAAGGCTTCTGGCACATTCCAGCTCTCGCGGTGCATGATCTTTCGTGACAGCGCGGACAGTGTTTTAGATAGTCTGGACTCTGACTGCCCGGGCCTTTTAAACAATCGAAATCACTCTCGCAGTCAGCATAAACTTGCGAGACTGTGAGACATAGTGGGAGAAAGCTGTGTGTAAATAAAGGTGCTCGACCAGTGGAGATGCGAGCCCGCTTCTCCGTCAACAACAACAGGGCAGCGATTCACAATCAAATAGAGCAGGAACGTGGAGAGTAGCATTTAAACAGAAACAAGGAGGTAGGAGATTGTTCCCCGTGCCACTTCCCAAGTCACTCATCGAGGTTTTTCATGATTTGACCTGACAACAAAGATGCTGAAAGGCAGAAGTCCGCGGAACCAACGGCACTTTAATTATAGAGTTTGACACACCTAACCCGTACATGGAATCACTTGCCCTGGTTAGTCAGACCAAAGCCAGGTTGTCAGTTAACGTATTAGCCGAGGAGAGCATTCACACATACGCTGCTCTGCCAAGTGGCTCCGGGTCTTCTCATCATCACCCAGGGTTAACAAGCCTCTTCACCGATACAGAGCCTCCTTAGTTCACGTACTTGACATTTCATTCTTGTAGCCACGAGCATATTTACACATGGAAAAAAACATTCTTCTCTTCACACACAACTAGCATTCTCGATGAGCTCGACCCGACAATCAGCCTCATTCTTTCCTCCCTCTGCAGTCCATCGACAGAAACACCTTCAGCCCAATCGCTCTTCCATCTGCTGTCCAACATTGCTTAGGAATCCCTCTCTCCATGTAACCTGCTCGAACTGTCCTCAAACTACTCCTCTGGCAAGCTCATTTCCATACACCCACCACCGCTCTGTGTATGTAATACACTGTACCCATCATCATGCTATTCATTCCTTCTCCACACACTTGAGAGATAATCCACACCTCTGGTGAATTATTCGCCGCTACTCTGGATAAAATACTCTGTTCATCGTCAGCTATGTAATCCCTCATGATTTTACTTCACAACTCTAGAAAATCATCCCTCAGCCTCCTGCGTCTCAGAAAGTCCTCCCCTGTCTAAACACGTCCGATAGCTCAAGCCGTGAATCCTGGACACATCTTCATCAACTCTGCATTCTCCCCAGCTTAATGCATCCTCTTCCTACAGCAGTTGCCAAAATGTACACAATTCAGTCAAATTGGCCTCAACAATGTCTAGTTACACCTGCAGCAACAATGTCCAGTTACATCTGCAGTGCAAACAATGTCTAGTACATCTGCAGCAACAATGTCTAGTACACCTGCAGCAACAATGTCTAGTACACTGCAGTAACAATGTCTAGTACACCTGCAGCAACAATGTCTAGTACATCTAGCAACACCCTGCAAGCAAACAATGTCCAGTACATCTGCAGCAACAATGTCTAGTACATCTGCAGTAACAATGTCCAGTACATCTGCAGCAACAATGTCTAGTACCACTGCAGTAACAATGTCTAGTACATCTGCAGCAACAATGTCTAGTACAACTGCAGTAACAATGTCTAGTACATCTGCAGCAACAATGTCTTAGTCTAGTACATCTGCAGTAACAATGATCTTAGTACACTGCAGCAGTAACAAATGACTAGTACATCTGCAGAAACAATGTCTAGTATCAAATGTCTAGTACATCTCGATAACAATGTCTAAGTACATCTGCAGTAACAATGTCATTAGTACCACTGCTGTAACAATGTCTAGTACCACTGCACAATGTACATCCAGTACCAGTCACTGCAGCAACAATGTCATCTCGTAACAATGTCTAAGTACACTGCAGTAACAATGCCACCACGGATCCCGTAACAATGTCCTAGTAACCACTGCCAGTAACAATGGTCTAGTACCCACTTGTCTATAATCTACAGTACATCTGCAGTAAACAATGTCCACCTAGTACCACTGCCGAGTAACAATTGTCTAGTGCAGTCTGTCACAACAATGTCTAGTACATCTGCAGTAACAATGTGCATCAATCAAGTCTGCAGTAACAATGACTGCAGTAACAATGTCCTAGTACTTGCAGCAAACAATGTCTAGTACATCAGCAGTAACAATGTACATCTCTAACAAGTACATCGCAGTAATTTCCCAGAATAACCTGCAGCAACGCGCAACTTGTCTAGTACATCTTCAGTAACAACTAGTAAACAAGTCTGCATGCACAATTGCATTAACAATGTCCTAGTACATCTGCATGTAACAATTGTCCGTACTGCTGTAATCAATGTCTAGTACATCCACTGCAGTAACAATGTCTAGTACAGCAACAATGTCATGCAGCCAGCAACAATGTCAGTACACAGTAACAATGTCCTAGTGCAGTAACAAGTCCAAACAAAACTGCAGTAACAATGTCTATCTCCAGTAACAATTCAGTAACAATGACTATTACATTTGCAGCAACAAGCTACATCTGGCAGCAACAATGCTAGTAACAAGTACATCTGCAGCACAACAATCTCAATGTCCAACCAGTGCACAATCTGCAGTCAAAAACCACTGCAGTGCAGGCAACACAATCTGCAGTCTACAACTGCAGGCATCAACAATGTCTAGTATTCTGCAGTATCGATGTTCACTGCAGCAACTATGTCTAGTCTAGTACACCTCTAGTTGCATAACAATGTCTAGTACAGCAGCAACAATGTCAGTACCACCTGCAGTAACAATGTCCAGTAAATACCACTGCAGCGTAACAATGTCTAGTACTACTTGCAGTAACAATAGAACAGTAACATCTGCAGCCATCTGCAATATGTCTAGTACATCTGCAGTAACAATGTCAGTAAATCTGCAGTGCAATGTCTAGTACAGTTGTCCCCTGCAGTAACAATACTAGTACATCTTGCAACAATGCTAGTACACATCTGTAAACAAAGTACTCTGCGAGTACAATCCAGTACAATGTCTGTATAGTTGTCAGTATCAATGGTACTTCTGTCTGTGTAACTAAACTAGTACACATCCACAATGTCTAGTATCTGCAGTCTGCAGCAACAATGTCTTCTGTCTGTCTATTACAAGTTAGTACCATGCAGTCAGCAACAATGTCTAGTCTGCAGCAACAATGTATAGTACACCTGCAGTAACAAGTAACAATGTCTATGTCTGTACATCTGAGCACATCGCAGTTGTACACTGCAGTAACAATGTTAGTACATCTGCAGTACATGCAAACTAGTACATTGCAGTAAAAACTCAGTAACCTGCAGCAACAATGTCTAGTACATCTGCAGTAACAATGGAGCGGAGTAACAATCCATAGTACATGCTGCAATGTAAACACTTGCAGTCCACTGCAGTAACAATGTTCAGTATCACTGCAGTAACATGTCTAGTACACTGCAGTAACATGACCTAGTACATCTCGTTAGTAACAGTCTGCAGCAATGTCTAGTACTTCTGCAGTAACAATGTCTAGAATCTGTACCAGTACCACTGCAACTAATGTCTAGTATTCCCTTCTGCAGTAAGTCTTTACAACTGCAGCAACAAGTCTAGTACATCTGCAGTAACAATGTCTAGTATACATCTGCAGTAAACAATGTCTAGTACATTCTGCCAGTAACAATGTCGCTTGTAACTGCACAATGTCTAGTACATCTGCAGTAAACAATGTCTAAGTACAGTAGAGGCTGCAGTACCACTACAATGTCTAGTACATCTGCAGTAACACTATGTCAGTAACAATGTCCTAGTCATCTGCAGTAACATGTCTAGTCTACATCTGCATAAGCTATAACAATGTCAGTACAATCATGCAGTAACAATGCTAAACAAAGACAGTACACTGCAGCAACAATGTCTAGTACACCTGCAGCAACAATGTCTAGTACATCTGCAGCAACAATGTCTAGTACACCTGCAGCAACAATGTCTAGTACATCTGCAGTAACAATGTCTAGTACATCTGCAGTAACAATGTCTAGTACATCTGCAGTAACAATGTCTAGTACATCTGCGGCGTGTGGGGCTTCCGGGAGTGTTCGTTAGCGATCAGCTGGCGCTGCTCCGGAGTTAACCTGACCAGAATGGATCCATCACTGAGGTTGGAACTCTTCTCTCAGCTCTGGTGAAATGCCGGCAGGAGCTCTGCTGGGTGATATGAGACTTGTTGCTTGAGCTGAGGATGTTACACATGTCTCAGCAAGGGAGCAGTTTTTTTTTTGGCTGCTGTTAACCTGTAGTTTCAGTTGGTTGATTTTCAAAGCTTTTTAATATTTTTGAAAAAACACGGGACCTTATTTGAACTACAGGAAGGAATGACTGAGTAAGAGAGTCAATGCGAGGAAGATAAACAAACTGAAGGAGGAGGCAGCGGTCAAGAGACTGTCCCCACAGAACAAACACAAAACAGCATTTGGATGTCACATACAGAAACTTTTTCAAATGGTGTTTCTCAGAACCACAAGCTGATACTAAGGAACACGAAAGGGATATGTTTCAAGCATGGACCTAAATGAGTACAAAAAGTTGAAGAGACACTCCAAGGTTTTAGTAGGAAAGAACTGCAGATGCTGGTTTTTATTAAATCGAAGGTAGACACAAATGCTGGAGTAAACTCAGTGGGACAGGCAGCATCTCTGGAGAGAAGGAATGGGGTGCCGTTTCGGGTCTGAAGAAGGGTCTCGATCCAAAAAACGTCACCCATTCCTTCTCTCCAGAGATGCTGCCTGTCCCACTGAGTTACTCCAGCAGTTGTGTCTAGCCCAAGGTTTAGGCTTAGTTGAGGTTTCACCCTGGTGGATCCATCCAGATGGAGGATGATCAACAAGCACTTCAGTGCCACAAATGCTTCTGGCCATTACCAGCCCTGTCTGAATCAGGCGATGCTGACCTGGGAACGGCAGCAGTCCCTGGCACTTCGCGCAGAATGCCAACTTGATCATATGGACAAACTGGGCCCAGCCATGTACATGTTGTATAAACTGACTATGCAGATCTGAATGGGCTTAGAATTACCATTTAAGCAAAATTGCCCTCACTTTCCCCATTTTGATTTCTTTGAGATTAATATCCCTTTGCTTAGTCAGGAAGGGAACATGTTATTTTTTTAGTTTGCTTTAATTTGGTAGTTGAATTTTTTTTTGTTGACTGCCATAATTTCTGAATAGTCTTAAAGTAACTTAACTGTTATAAAGCGAGTAATAAGTGATGTGTGTCCAAACAATTGGAACTTGCATAAAATGTTGGCATTATTAGCAGGGCTGCCAACTCTCACGCATGGAGCGTGAGACTCACGCATTTCACAAACATTCTCATGCTCTCACACACACGCTGATCACAAAATTATATAATGAGAATTATATGTGGACCTGATGGGCAGAAGGCCTGTTTCCATATATATTTTTACATATATATCTTATTATATAATTGAATTGAGGTTGCCCTAGTTATAGGAAGGATGTCAACAAAATAGACGAGATAGTACAGACGGAGATTTACTAGAATGTTGCCTAGGTTCCAGCAAACTATGTTACAGAGAAAGGTTGAACAAGTTAGGTCTTTATTCTTTGGAGCGCAGAAGGTTAAGGGGGACTTGATTGAGGTCTTTAAAAAATGAAGAAAGGATAGACCGAGTTGACGTGGATACGTTTTTTCCCATTGAGGGTAGGGAAGATTCAAACAAGAGGGCATGACATGAGAATTAAGGGACAGAAGTTTTCGTTTCGGTAACGTGAGGGGGAACTTCTTTACCTCAGAGGGTGGTGGCTGTGTGGAATGAGCTTCAGTACAGAGGTGGTGGAGGCAGGATCGATTTTAAACATTTAAGACTAAAGTGGATAGGTATAATGGACGTGAAGGGAATGGAGGGGTATGGTCTGAGTGCAGGTAGATGGGGACTAGGGGAAAACAAATGGTCGGCACGGACTGGAAGGGCCGTGAGGGCCTGTTTCCGTGCTGTAATTGTTATATGGTTATATATGGTTATATGGTTAGAATGGGACTTGTTTTTGCTTAACAAATAGTGTAGGAAGGACATTGCAGATGCTGGTATTAAACTGCAGAAGACATTAAAAAACTAGAAAAACTCAGCAGGACAGGCAGCATCTCTGGAGAGAAAGAATGGTTTGACTTTTGTTTCGAGTCTGAGACCTTCAGCTCGAAGAACAGAGGGTGTAAACCAGCCATAAAACACAATGACTGGACATGTGTGTTATCCAAACTATAGGCAGAAATCAGAATCTATGTATTCATCTTTATCCATAATAAATATTACAGAAAAAAAATACATGTATGGAGGTGGCACGGTGGACGCAGCGGTAGAGTTGCTGCCTCACTACCACATGGTTTGTTCTTTTCTCTAGATATTCCGGTTCTCTTCTCTCCACATCCGAAAGAACTGATGCAGGTTTGTTGGGTAATTGGTCCCTTCTGTAAATGTCCCTGGCGTGATGGATGGGATGGTGTATGATAGATTGCTGGTCGGTGTGGACCTGGTGGGCGGAAGGGCCTGTTCCCATATATATTTTTACACCATACACATCTTAATTTCATTGAACCTATATTGAATGAATATGTGGACACTTATAATTAGTCGTTAAATTTCTATATTCATACAGCAGGGTAAGGTTGACAATCCGTCTAAAAGGGTTACTCAAGCCCGAAACGTTGCCTATTTCCTTCACTCCATAGATCTGCCCCGCACCCGCTGAGTTTCTCCAGCAATTTTTGTTTACCATCCTTCGAATTCTCCAATTCCTTCTTGAACAAGGTTGGTTGATTGATTTATTTGTGCAGAACAGTGATGGAAGTCTGACTTTTGCTTTGTTTCTCTGAGTTTTTTCTCTCTATTATATATATACAGCAATAACAGCAATGAATATAATCTGATTTCCATACACAGGATATGTAGTCATTCATATGCTGCACCTGTCAGGGCCTGGCTCTCTTGTGGAATGTAATTAGGAATGTTAATTCAGCCTAACCTATTATCATAAACCTAATCCAATTTAAAAGCATAAATGTTGATCCAAGTGTAAGTTAAAAAAGACTCGCGCTACAGTATGCACCAAGATTGCACAATTTACACAAAGTATTTGAGAAAAGCTGAGCAAAGCTCCCAAACCGTACGGGAGGGGGAAACACCCCACCCCGGTCGCAACGCTCCCTCGCAATTGTTTCTCACTCTCAACTCTCACCCCAATGTTGGCAGCCCTGAGTACATCTGCAACAATGCCTGGTACAAGAGCAGCAGCAATGTCTTCAGTACCACTGATGCAGCACACAGAGTCCCAAGCTGGTATACTCAGTACCCAGACTGATGTAAGCCAACTGCCAAAAGCCTTCTTTTCATCATCCTACCTGCAAAACGCCTCTGGGTTCAGGGAACTAACTGCACCTTTCGAGAACCCTCCGGGTCTCCAACTTTCCCCAGCACAAAGCCAACCCGACAATTCATGTCAAGGTCCTGCCCTAATTTCAGGCCTTCCCAAAATAACAGCACCTCGCACATCTGCATTAAACTCCATTATCATCTTCAGCAGCCCGCGATTGTCCAGCTAATCAAGATCCCCTGTGATTCCTTATAACCATCTTCATTTACCATGATAGCATTCTTGTGTAGAAACAACAGTAGACCTGGTTTACCCCGAACATAGATCAAACACAGAGGGCTGGAGTAACTCAGCGGGTCAGGCAGCATCTGTGGAGAACATGGATAGGTGATGTTTTGGTTCAGAAACCCACCTTCAGACTTGAAGAAGGGTCTCAGCCCGAAACGATCCACCTATTCTTTTCTCCACAGATTCTGCCTGACCCGCTGAGTTTACTCCAGCCCTCTGTGTCTATGTTCGGGTAAACCAGCGTCTGCAGTTCCTTCCTACAGATGATCTGATACTTTGGCACCAAGCAGCCTGCTGCTGAGGTGAAAGGTCAGCTGTGACGGACATCTCCCATCTGTGTCCACCCCTCACGCCCCCCAGTTCCATGTCCGACCGCCCCCACCTGCATCCTGCCCATTGCAAGAGTCGGATAAAACCAAAACAGTGGTTTACAACGACATTCTCTTCCTTCAAAGACTAAAGAATCAGATAATTGAATAAAAAGTATGAACATCACATCATGACTATTAAATTCTTTCTATTTCCCTCAATTCATCGCAGATGTGCTTTTTAATTGTCTAGTTTAGGAATATTTTTGGTGAAGAATCTTGGCACGAGGCAGGTATTTTCTCATTGGTCCCAAATGACGCAACTATCTTGCTGCAGCTGCGACGGTCCGGGTGGAATTGGAACGCACAGCTGCATGAGGCACTGCAGGGTTATTGGAGGACCACTCGCCCCCACAGCTGCATGAGGCACTGCAGGGTTATTGGAGGACCACTCGCCCCCACAGCTGCATGAGGCACTGCAGGGTTATTGGAGGACCACTCGCCCCCAAAGTGGATTGGGACAAGTCCCGGTATTAGCCTCCCTGCCCTTGTAACGAGGAACCAGGACTTGAAGTGGTGCAGGAGGCGAGTGGGGCCGCATTCAGTGAAAGAGAGGCCAGCAGATGAACACTGGCGTTCTGAAGATAGATACTAAATGCTGGTGTAACTCAGTGGGTCAGGCAGCATCTCTGGAGAGATTTCGGGTCGAGACCCTTCCTCAGAAACAATGACCATTCTTCTTTTCATAGATAGGACCGGGTGGAGGGATATGGGCCAAACACAGGCAGGTGGGACTAGTAGTGTAGATGGGACATGTTGGCCGGTGTGGCAGGTTGGGCTTAAGGGCCTGTTTCCGCACTTTATCAGTCTATGACTAGTGTAGATGGGACATGTTGGCCGGTGTGGCAGGTTGGGCTGAAGGGCCTGTTTCCGTGCTGTATTCACTCTATGACTAGTGTAGATGGGACATGTTGGCCGGTGTGGGCAGGTTGGGCTGAAGGGCCTGTTTCCGTGCTGTATCACTCTATGACTAGTGTAGATGGGGCATGTTGGCCGGTGTGGGCAGGTTGGGCTGAAGGGCCTGTTTCCGTGCTGTATCACTCTATGACTCTAAACATTAAAACAGCTCAGGCCCTTCGGCCCATCATGACTGTGCCATCGGTGATGCCAATGAACCAAATCCGTTCTGCCTGCACGAGACCCATAGCTCTGCTCGGCCTACACACCCACATGCCCCGAAACGCCACCTCCACCACCCGTGGCAATGTGTTCCAGGCACCCACCCACCTCTCTGTGCCCACAACATTTTCCCCACACCTCTCCTTTAGACTCTGCTCCTCTCACCTTAAAGCTGTACCCTCTGGTATTTAGCACTTGCATCTTGGGGTAAAGGTTCTGACTGTCTACCTTATCTGTGCCTCTCATAATGTTATACATTTCTTATCAGGTCTCCCCTCGATCTCCAAAGAAAACAAGTCAAGTTTGTCCAACCTCTTATAGCTAACACCCTCCAATCCCGACCAAAACCGTTCTGGTAAACCTCCCCTGCACCGTCGCCAAGCCTCCTGTAATGGAGGCGATAACTCCAGATGTGAGCCCTGACCACATCTTATGCATCGTGACTTCCTGACGCCCCCGACTGATAAGGCAAACAACACTTACAAGCAAGGAGGCTCTGTACCACAAGCTTAGGAGAGAAGGAATGGGCGACGTTTGGGGTCGAGACCCTGCTTCTTTGTAGTGTACACAAAAACATTCACATGTTCCAGGCGTACACTGGCCCTGTCCCCAAACTCCTCTGGGACCCGCCGTCCGTGGCTGGATACTGATGTGGACAGCTGATGACTAGGCCGAGAGAGACGGGAGGTTGTTGAGAGATGTAACGTTACCTGTGGGTGAGACTTACTGTTCTACGATGATGTAACCGTCCAGTAACGGGATGCACTGGACTCCGGCCACACGCAACGCTGTTGGCAATGTCCAGGAAGTCCAGGCCCAGGTTGACCCCCCCTCCGCGGATAGTCACCAGCGTTCCTCCTTCCCCACGGCCCCGAGGCTGGGCTCACTGGGGAAAGCACAAACCTTCATCAGGCATCACTTACAGGAGCACAAGCAGGCCATTTGGCCCATCCAGTCAGAGGTTATGGGGAGAAGGCAGGAGAAGGAGAGATAGATCAGCCATGATTGAATGGCAGAGTAGACTTGATGGGCCGAATGGCCTAATTCAACTCTTATCACTTATGACCTTAGGAGTCTACTCTGCCATTCATTCATGGCTGATCTATCATCCTTGTCAACCCTGGCTTTACCTTGCACTAAAACATTACTTCCCCTATCGTGTATCTATACACTGTAAAAATGACTCGACTGTAATCATGTGTTGTCTTTCCACTGACTGGTCAGCACGCAACAGAAGCTGTTCACTGAACCTCACTACACTGGACAATAAACTAGACTGTACTGAACCCCATTCTCCTGCCTTAACTCCGGGCACCCCCGGACTAATCAAGAACGTATCTGGAAATTCCTTGTACGTTGCAAAACATCCTTGGCTAATAAAGTAACATTTGTGATGTGGATGAAGTGTTATAGTGGTGGAAGGAGACTTAGCCCATCCTCCCCGTACATTGTACCAGGGTTTGTAGCGCAGAGCTGTGTAAGTTGTTGAGACGATACTGACAGCCGCTATGGAGGGTGCTCAGATGTAGAGGGTGGGGGGGGGGGGGTATAAGTGCTGAGGGTGTATGTTCAGGCAAGTGCTTTGCTGAAGATTCAAATGGCCCTGACAGCTCTGATAAATGGCGGCTGGGTAACCTGGTGTGCTTTAATTTGCCGCAAAGCTGGCAATCTGCTCGTACGCATTGTAGAACTAACAGTTGCCAAGCAACTGCAACACACACGCACAGAACATTACAACTGCGATACCAGGATGAGTGAATGAAAAGTGCCGACAATTCCCCTTCAGTATTACAAAGCTCTTCTGAAATTGGAAAGCTAAAACAAAGGCTGCTTTTGTTGCGGGTTGCAGCCAGATGAGAACACTCTCTCTCACATCAAAACAGAGGTCCCAATTTCCACAGACGTCACGACTACACATAAACAAGAGAGGAAACATGAAAGAAAGATTAAAGTCCAAGATGGCAGTGGAGATGTTTTCAAAACAGCCACAGATTTAGTTCCTCAAATGTGAAAGGTCACCTTGATTGTGGGATATTTTCTGGATAAACCACCAACATAACACAGAGATGGAAACAATACAATGCTGTGCATGCAAGTTCTCCTGCCCAGTTCTACCTGCGACCCTCTGATGGGAAATACATTTCTGAGAGGATTTACTGGTTTGCTCGGTGAACGGCTGAGCTTTGAGGAGGTTTCACTGCAGGTCTCCCGGTCACCCAGCATCGTGACTACAGCTCCTGCCACACACACAATGCAGTCAGCTCAACCCCGCGAGAGGGACACAAGGTTTGACCACGTTACTGCCATTCTCTCAACAACCACGACACAGTGGCGCAGCGGGTAGAGCTGCTGCCTCACAGCGCCAGGGACGCGGGTTCCAACCTGGTTCCCCTTCAAACACTCCTGTAGAGAACAAAGCTTGTGATGTCGGGGCAGCAGAGTCAACATAGAAGGGTCTATCTCTGGTTGGCAAGTTGTAACAAGTACAATGTATTTTAGTTTAGTATTGTTTAGTGATACGTCGCAGAAACAGGCCCTTCAGCCCATCCAGTCCGGGCCGACCAGCGATCCCCGCACACTAACACTACCCTACACACTCTAGGGACAATTTTTACATTTACCAAGCCAATTATTCTTTGGAGTGTGGGAGGAAACCGATGGTCTCAGAGAAAACACATGCAGGTCATGGGGAGAACGTACAAACTCCGTAAAGACAGCACCCGTAGTCGGGATCGAACCCGGGTCTGGCGCTGCAAGTGCGGCAAGGCAGCAGCTCCACCCATGCACCACTGTGCCACCCTAATTTGCATAAAGGAGTTGATCAAAGGCATCAAAGATGCCACACAGATCAGTCGGCAAAGAGTGCTTGAGGCCACAAAGGGTTCAGTGTGTGAGCAGGGGGGGGTATAGATAGGTTCAGTGTGTGGGCAGGGGGTATGGATAGGTTCAGTGTATGGGCAGGGGGTGAATAGATAGGTTCAGTGTGTGGGCAGGGGGTATAGAGGTTATCAGTGTGTGGGCAGTGGGGTAGGTTCAGTGTGTGGTCAGGGGGGATAGGTTCGTTCAGGGGTATAGAAAGGTTCAGTGTGTGTGGATAGGTTCCGTGTGTGGGCAGATGGGTAGGGACAGGGGGGGTAATAGGATAGGATCAGTGCATGGGCAGGGGTATGGATGGTTACTGTGGCAGGGGTAAGGGCAGGGGGTATGGATTATAGGTTCAGTGTGTGGGCCGGTGTGGTGGTATAGATAGGTTTCGGCAGTGTAGGTCAGGGGTATGGGCAGGGGGGTATGGGATAGGTTCAGTGTTGGGCAGGGGGGGTAATGGATAGGGGGGGTTCAGTGTGTATATAAGGATCAGTGTGTGGGCAGTGTGTGGGCGTATGGAAGAATGGTACCAGGTGGGGTATGGATGGTTTCAGTGTGTGGGCAGGGTAAGGATGTGGGTATGGATGGAAAGGTTTTCAGTGTGTGGGGCAGGGGGGATAGGTTCACTGTGGTGGCTTCAGGGTTTTCAGTGTGTGGGGGGGTATGGATAGGTTCAGTGTGTGGGCAGGGGGATATTCTGTGGGCAGTGTGTGGCAGGGGTATAGATAGGTTCAGTGTGTGGCGGGGTATGGATAGGTTCAGTGTGTGGGCAGGGGTATATAGGATAGGTTCAGTGTGTGGGCAGGGGGTGGATGGAAAGTGTCGTGGGCTAGGGGGTCAGGGTTCAGGTGTTGTGGGCAGGGGGCATGGATAGGTTGGGCCAGGGTGGTATGGTAGTGTGTGGGCAGGGGGGGTATGGATAGGTTCAGTGTGTGGGCAGGGGGGGTATGGATAGGTTTCAGTGTGTGGGCAGGGGGTATAGGGGGGGATAGTATAGATAAGTTCAGTGTGTCGTGGCAGGGTGGTATGGATATGGGTTCAGTGTGGGCAAGGGGGGGTATGGATAGGTTCAGTGTGGGCAGGGGGTGGCAGTGTGTGGAGGGGGGGGTTGAATGGGAGGGGGTTATGGTTCAGTGTGTGGGCAGGGGGTATGGATAGTCAGTGTGTGGGAGGGGGGGTTTATGGATAGGTTCAGATGTGTGGGACAGGGTGGGTATGGGGAGGTGTAGGGGGTTGGATAGGTTCAGTGTGTGGGCAGGGGGACGGTATGGTAGGTTATCAGGTGTGGGCAGTGGGTATAGATTGGCAGTGTGTGGGCAGGGGTATGGATAGGTTCAGTGTGTGGGCAGGGGGGATATGGGTTCAGTGTGTGGGCAGGGGGGGTATGGCAGGGGGGGTAGTGTTGTGGGGCAGGGGGGATAGGTTTTCAGTGTGTGGGCAGGGGGGGGTTAGGGGGGGTATAGCAAGGGGGATAGGTTCAGTGTGTGGTGGGCATGGGGGTATGGATAGGTTCCGTGTGGGCAGGGGTAGATAGGTTCAGTGTGTGGGCAGCGGGGGTTATAGGTTCAGTGTGTGGGCAGGGGGGGATACGTTAGTGTGTGGGCAGGGGGAATGAGATAGGTTCAGTGTGTGTGGGCAGGGGGTATATCGTGTGTGGGCAGGGGGGTATATGGATAGGTTCAGTGTGTGGGCAGGGGGGTATAGATAGATCAGTGTGAATGGGGCAGGGCATGTATGGTTCAGTGTGGGCTCAGTGTGTGGGCGAGGGGAGGGGGGGTATGTTTGATGGATAGGTTCAGTGTGTGGGCACAGGGGGGTATGGTCAGTAATGATGGGCAAGGTCAGTGTGTGGGCCAGGTGTGGGGCATGGGGTTAGTTGTGTCAGTATGAGAGCAGGGGGGGAAGTGTGTGGGGCAGTGTGTGGGCAGGGGGTATGGAGGTTAGTGTGTAGTCAGTGTGTGGATATAAGATAGGTTCAGTGTTGTGGGCATGGGGTATGGAGATAGGTTTCAGTGTGTGGGCAGGGGGTATGGGATAGGTTCAGTGTGTGGGCAGAGGGGTTATGGATAGGTTCAGTGAGTGGGCAGGGGGTATAGATAGGTTCAGTGTGAGGGCATGGGGGGGGTACAATTATGTATAGATAGGTTCAGTGTGTGGGCAGGGGGTAGATAGGTTCAGTGTGTGGGCAGGGGGTATGGATAGGTTCAGTGTGTGGCAGGGGGTATAGATAGGTTCAGTGTGTGGGCAGGGGGTATAGATAGGTTCAGTGTGTGGGCAGGGGGTATGATAGGTTCAGTGTGTGGGCAGGGGGGTATGGATAGGTTCAGTGTGTGGGCAGGGGGGGTATGGATAGGTTCAGTGTGTGTGGGGGGCGGGGTATGGATAGTTCAGTGTGTGGGCAGGGGGGTATGGATAGGAGTGTGTGGGCAGGGGGTATAGGCTCGGGTTCAGTGTGTGGGGCAGGGGGTATAGGTTCATTGTGTGGGCAGGGGGATAGATCAGTGTGTGAGGCAGGGGGGGTATGGATAGGTTCATTGTGTGGGCAGGGGGATAGTGTGTGGGGCAACCCCCAGGGGGGTATGGATACCCCCCCCCCCCCCCCCCCCCCCCAGATAGGGTTGGATGGTTCAGTGTGTGGGCAGGGTATGGATAGGTCAGTGTTGGGCAGGGGGTATGGATATGTCAGTGTGTGGGCAGGGGGGTATGGATAGGTTCAGTGTGTGGGCAGGGGGATAGGTATGGATCGGTATGGGCAGGGGGTTGAGTTGTGGCAGGGGGATCTGGAGGTTCAGTGTGGGCGGGGGTAGGGATCAGGGGGTATAGATAGGTTCAGTGTGTGGGCAGTTTGGTATGGATAGGTTCAGTGTGTGGACAGGGGGGGTATGGATAGGTTCAGTGTGTGACAGGATGCACAATCCATGGTGAAGCCAGCAATCTGGGAGGCTGACAGAATGCTATTGTTTATTATTAAAGATAGACACAAAATGTTGGAGTAACTCGACTGGACGGGCAGCGTCTCTGGAGAGAAGGAAAGGGTGACGTTTCGGGTCGAGACTGGGATAGGGTCTGAAGAAGGGTCTCGACCTGAAACGTCACCCATTCCTTCTCTCCAGAGATGCTGTTTGTCACCGCTGAGTTACTCCAGCATATTGTGTCTATCTTCGGTTTAAACCGGCATCTGCAGTTCCTTCCTACACATTGTTTATTACTAGGCCGGTGGAAGGGAAGAGCAGAGAGGTTACAGAGGACAAGGGACTGTAATGGATCATTGTAACACAGTATTGGACAGCCATGAAAGGATTACTGGATGGATACCTGGAATTGTCAGGTTGGCTTATGAGGAAAAGATGGACACAATTACTTGTGTCTACAACGGAAGACCTGATGGTAACGGTGTCCATGACTGGACATCACAATCACAGAAGCTTTTTACTGTACCTCAGCGCACGTGACAATAACAACCAATCCAAGACTAAAGCGAAGGAACGTAAGGAGTCACAGCGTGATACAGCGTGGAAACAGGCCCTTCAGCCCAACTCACCCACAGAGGCCAACATGTCCCACCTACATTAGTCCCACCTGCCTGCATATAAACCTGTATCTGCAGTTCCTTCCTACACAAGAAACCTGGACAGGTACATGGATTGGAAATGCCGAGAGGGAAATGGGCCAAACGCAGACAAATGGGACTAGATCAGGTAGACACCATGGTCAGTCTGGGTCAGTATGGGCAAGTTGGGCTGAAGGGCCATATTTCATGCTGTTCAACTCTATAGCATGTCAGTTGTATCATATGATCACTCCTGTTCTTGAAGGTCTCACACATTAATTGACTACACATTTAGCAGGTTAGGCAGCACGAGAGAAACAGTTATTTACCTTACACCTTCCAGATCTTACACCCGTCTCTGGATCGATGTTTAATGACCAACCTTCAATCTCTAATCCTGTTTAGAACATTCTCTAAATGAGAGGAGTTTCCACGCCCTGTGTTTGTGCAAGTGAGCTTCATAAATTCATATAATTCATATGTGATAGGAGCAGAATTAGGCCATTCGGCCCATCAAGTCGACTCTGCCATTCAATCATGGCTGATCTATCTCTCCCTCCTAACCCCTTTCTCCTGCCTTCTTCCCATAACCTCTGACACCCGCACTAATCAACAATCTATCTACCCCTGCCTACAAACACCACTGACGTGGCCTCCACAGCCTTCTGTGGCAAATCATTCCACAGACTCACCACCCTCTGACTAAAGAAATTCCTGCTCATCTTCCTCAAGAAACAAGCTTAAATCTGCGGCTGTGCCCTCTGGTCCTAGACTCTCCCACTAGTGGAAACATCCTCTCCACATCCACTCTATCCAGGCCTTTATCCACCAATTAAAAATGTCGGGGGTAGTTTGTGATAACTTACACAGCCCTGCGTGGTAGGGTAGTTCGCTGCTGTGTCCCTTGGTCTCCATTAGTTCTGACTGAATTTCACAGGAACGAGGCATAGTGGCTTTGTGTCCTCTTCTGAATGACTGACTCTGCGGCTGTGAGGACACGGGTCCAAGGGGCTTGTGTGTGAATAGCAATCGTGTGTAACTGTGGGATTAGAGAGCGGCTCCTGGCTCCTAATGACGGTGCCTTAAATATTTACCAGTGTCACCAGGTAAATTGGGCTGTGAGAGAGCGAGCGTGATTTGTGAGGAGAAAGAGCAGGGGGTTGAACTGTGAGCAGCAAGGACGTGGGGACTGGAACACACTCTGTTCTAAGCTGTGCAGCTCTCTGCGATGGAGGGTCACCGCCTCAGGGAGCACAGGCATTTGTAATCAAGGTACTAATATTAACTCAGGTTCTCTCTGAATTAGGATCATGCCTGACTTCCCCGGCATTCATGAATCACATTAACTTCCACCCAACCATTAGTTTTCCCGTCTTGTTCCAACTGCTGAGACATCAAAAATCCCGGACCAGCTGCAAGCTGCTGCAGAGAATTTTCAAATCAGCTTTGTTCCCCCTCCCCCTGCTGCTAGCTCAGTTTCACACACAACTTCACCTCGTCCTACATCCTTTAGCAGTTGTAGGTGGTTTATATGAATAGTGAGGGAGCGCCCAAACTACCTCGAGTTGGAGCAACTCTGACCATATGCCGGCAGAAAATGACCATGGAAGGCACAGAGTACCCGCTGGAGTAACTCAGCGGGTCAGGCAGCATCTGTGGGGAACATGGAGAGGTGACGTTTCACAGAGTGCGGAGTAACTCAGCGGGTGGCAGGCACGTCAGCCGCAGATCTGTGTTATTTTTGAGAGATGGAGTGTGTGACGTTTCGGGTGGAGATCCTTCTCCAGCCTGGTCAGGGATCAGGGAAACGAGAGATATAGACGGTGATGTGGGGAGATAAAGAACAATGAATGAAAGATATGCAAAAATGTAACGATGATAAAGGAATCTGGCCATTGTTCGCTGTTTGTTGGGTGAGAATGAGAAGCTGGTACGACTTGGGTGGGGGAGGGATAGAGAGAGAGGGAATAAGCGGGGGTTAGTCTTGGAGCTGATGTGTATCTATGGCCCGCTAACTCCCAGTCCTACATCATTCTGACAGATTACTTTAATGATCTACAAAACTGTCAGATAAATCAGAAAAATCTCCGCTGGTTCAACCGTGCTTTTTAAAAATCTCTCCCTCATACGACACTGCTAATGGCTGCACAGTGCACAGGGTGCAATGTATGCAGAGCTCCTGCTGCCGGGAGTAAATTGCTGCAGCAGACAGCAGTAGTGTCAGCACCTGTCACTGCAACTCACACCTTGTCCCAGTCAGCAACTTCCAACTTCACTTTGTTCCTGAAATAACAGAGCGTTAATGCCCAGCGCTAACCACAGCCATCTCCATAAATCCTCCACATAATCCACGGCCTTCACTGCGAGAGGATGCTAGTTACGGAGCAAGGAGGTCCCACTGCAGTTGTCCAGGGCCCTGGTGAGACCGCACCTGGAGTATTGTGTACAATTCTGGTCTCCTAATTTGAGGAAGGACATTCTTGCTATTGAGGGAGTGCAGCGTAGGTTCACCAGGTTAATTCCCGGGATGGCGGGACTGACATATGATGAAAGAATGGATCGACTGGGCTTGTATTCACTGGAATTTATAAGGATGAGAGGGAATCTTATAGAAACATATAACATGCTTAACGGATTGGACAGGCTAAATGCAGGAAACATGTTCCTGATGTTGGGGGAGTCCAGAACCAGGGGTCACTGTTTAAGAATAAGGGGTAGGCCATTTAGGACTGAGATGAGGAAAAACGTTTTCACCCAGAGAGTTGTGAATCTGTGGAATTCTCTGCCACAGAAGGCAGTGGAGGCCAATTCACTGGATGTTTTCATGGGAGAGTTAGATTTAGCTCTTAGGGCTAACGGAATCAAGGTATATGGGGAGAAAGCAGGAACGGGGAACTGACTGTGGATGATCAGCCATGATCATATTGAATGGCGGTGCTGGCTCGAAGGGCCGGATGGCCTACTATCATAGTGGAAGTGAGGGGGATTGAGGCTCCTGCATCCAGTGCTCCCTCCTCACAGTCACAGAGTGCTGGAGTAACTCAGCGGGTGGGTCAGGCAGCATCTGTGGAGAACATGGGTAGGTGACGTTTCAAGTCGGGACCCGTGTCCAGACCCTAGCCATGTTCTCCCGTGATGCTGCCTCTCTGGTCACCACCTTCTCTCTGAGATACCTCTCTCCGCCTGCTCCCCATGGTCGTGCTGGCCTGAGTTTAAACAACGGGCATGGAGAGCCTGGACACAGTGGATGTGGATTTATCCAGAGGGTGGCGAATCTGTGGACTTCTTTGCCACAGATGGCTGTGGAGGTCGAGCCAATGGATATTTTTAAGGCAGCAATAGATAGATTCTTGATTAGTACAGGTGTCGGGGGTTATGGGGAGAGGGCAGGAGAATGGGGTTAGGGGGGAGAGATAGATCAGCCATGATTGAATGGTGGAGCTGACTCGATGGGCCGAATGGCCTAATTGTGTTCGTATCACATACGTGGAACACTGTTAATGCAGGGTGGACATGTGGTGACCAGCGGGCTCCAACAGTTGCCTATGATGACGACAGTGTCAGCGTGTGTCTGCCCGCACGTGGTTAGATCGGGTAGATGCACAGTCTCGTGCCCAGAGTAGGGGAATCAAGTACTAGTGGACATCGGTTCAAGGTGAAGGGCCAAAGATTTAATAGGAATCTGAGGGGTAGCTTTTTGCAACAAAGGGTGGTGGGTGTATGGAACAAGCTGCCAGAGGAGGTAATTGAGGCTGGGACTATCCCAACGTTTAAGAAACAGTTAGACAGTTACACGGATAGAACAGGTTTGGAGGGATATGGACCAAGCGCAGGCAGGTGGGTCTAGTGTAGCTGGGACATGTTGGCTGGTGTGGGCAAGTTGGGCTGAAGGGCCTGTTTCCGTGCTGTATCACTCTATAACTCATCTGTATTCCTTTTAATATAAAAAGTCTTTATTTTCTGAATCACTGGAGCAGTTTTCTATTGGAGATCATCGTTGACAAGTCTATCAGTGTGAATCTCTGCTACTTCATCCCCTTATGTTGAGTTCTTTTTTTGTTAAACCCTTTCAATATTACCATTTTATTAAAATCATCCTTGTAGACGTTGGGTAATGAAAGGGAACAGTTTGCCTTGGCAAATTCCTAACTGAGTTAAACGTCAGATACGGGCGGAGGTGCCAGACATCTCACTTTCATCTGTCATTGCATCAAGACTTCTCTCGGAGTTTGTCAGTGGGAGAAGCAGACATCGCCAAGATCCACCATCACTCTACTGATCAACATGACTACCTGTCACTCACAAACCCACTCACGCTCAGTTACAGAATAAAGAGAAAAAAACAACTGAAAAATCTTAAAATAACAAAAAACAAATGAGCTGCCAAACGGGGAAGTGGCGACAAGTGGAAGATGAAACGTAGGAGGTTTCTGCATCTCCCAGCCAAGGTTCAGCTTGCCATTGGCCACTTGGGCCACTGGGCCACTGGGCCACTCACCCAGGGCCACTGGGCCACTGCCACAGGCCACTCGCGCACCCAAAGGGCCACTGGGCCCACCACTGGGCCACTGGGCCACTGGGCCACCCCACCACAGGGCCACAGGGCCACCCCTCCACTGGGCCATGGTCCCACTGGGCCATCGCCACTGAGGCCACCCCACCACTGGGCCACTGGCAACCCACACACCCAGGCCACTGGCCCAACCATCCCCACATGGGCAACTGGGCACCCCACTAACTGGCCATCACTCACCCACGGGGGCCACCCCGTCTGGGCCACCCACCACTGGGCCACTGGGCCACCACCACGGGCCACACCCCACAACGGACCATCCCACCACTGGGCCACTGGCCACCCCGCCCCAGGGCACACTCCACTGGGCCACTGGGCCACCCCACCCCACTGGGCCACCCCACTACGGGACCATCCCTACCACATGGGCCCTGGGCCACCCCACCACAGGGCCACCCCACCACTGGGCCACCCGCCACTGGGACCACCAGGGCCAACTGGGCCACCCCGCCACTGGGCCACCGCCACTGGGCCACTGGGCCACCCGCCACTGGCCACTGGGCACCCCGCCACTGGGCCTCTGGGCCACCCGCCACTGGGCCACTGGTGCCCACCCGCCACTGGGCACCCGCACTGGGGCCACCGCCACTGGCCTCTGGGCCACCGCCGGCTCACAGGGCCACCCCGCCACTGGGCCCACCCCGCCACTGGGCCACTGGGCAACCCGCCACTGGGCCACACTCTGGCCACTGGGCCACCCGCCAGGGCCACTGGGCCACTGTGCCACCCGCCACCAATGTGGGCCACTGGGCCACCGCCACTGGGCCACCACCACTGGGCCACCTCGCCACTGGGCCACCCCATGGGCCACCACTGGCCAACCACACCGCCACTGGGGGGCCCACCCGACACCACTGTGCCACTGGGCCACCCGCCACTGGGCCACCCGCCCAATGGGTCCACTTGCCACTTGGCCACCCGCCACTGGGCCACCCCGCCCTGGGGCAATGGGCCACCCCACTGGGCCAACCCCAACCCACTGGCCGCTGTCACTGCCACTGGGCCACCCCCGCCCCATGGCACTGGGCCACCCCACTGGGCACTGGGCCACTGGGCCACCCACCACTGGGCCACCCGCCACTGAATACCTAAAGGGCTTCCATTACCAATGGCGGTTCAGAAGGTCATCAGTGATAGCAGCAGAATTAGGCCATTTGGCCCACCAAGGAAGCTGCTGACAAGGCTAGAGTTTGGGGACTGATCGTCATGTAGCTACATAGACAATAGGTGCAGGAGGAGGCCATTCGGCCTTTCGAGCCAGCACCGCCATTCAATATGATCACGGCTGATCATCCACAATCAGTTCCCCGTTCCTGCCTTCTCCCCATGTCCCTTGATTCCGTTAGCCCTTAGAGCTAAATCTAACTCTCTCCTGAAAACATCCAGTGAATTGGCCTCCACTGCCTTCTGTAGCAGAGAATTCCACAGATTCACAACTGTCTGGGTGGAGGCCGAGGAGTGAATGGGGCTTGACCAGTAGCGGTCACGGTACTGAGTGTGACTGGGGTACGATGGGTACGATGGTGTCACCATTACTCTGTCTGTGTGTGACGCCAGGACAGCGAACTCACGGCCAAGGGCTGCTCACTCGTTAGTCCAGGGGTCACTCGCAACACTGAACCCTAAGGTCATCGGGACAGTGGCCAACTGACCAGTGTTCTACCTTTGTGTAAAAACCTTACCCCGCAGGTTCCCATCACGGGTTAACGATTTCCACACAGAGGATGGTGGGTGTACGGAGCGAGCTGCCAGTGCAGGGCACGATCGCATGTGGACAGGTACATGAGCTGCAAATACTGTGCAGAGGTGTTTAGCTTTGTTTATGATGTTATCTGTGAGTGTTGTCTTCACAATACGAATGAGAATTAAACAGTCTGGTCTCTTGAAACATAAATCCTCTCACTTGGATTGCAATGCTTCTCCCGAAGATAAGACAGTCCCTTCCACACTGGTTTACACGACAGAGAAGATCTCCTGTGAAGGCTGCGTTTGTTTTCAGCGGCCTTCGACCAATCAGAAAATTACGTGTGTTCATCCTGAGCAAATTTAGTTTAGTTTAGAGATGCAGCGCCGAAACAGGCCCTTCGGCCCACCGGGTCCGTGCCGACCAGCGACCCCCGCACACTAACACTACCCTACACACACTGGGGACAATTTACATTTACACCGAGCCAATTCACCTACAAACCTGCCCGTCTTTGGAGTGTGGGAGGAAACTGAAGATCTCAGTGAAGACCCACGCAGGTCACGGGGAGAGCGTGCAAACTCCGTACAGACAGCGCCCGTAGTCGGGATGGAACCCGGGTGTGTGGCGCTGTGAGGCAGCAGCTCTACCCGCTGCCCCACCGTGCCTCAGTGGGGATTCCAGTACTGCGCTGGTTGTCATTTAAACACAATCACTGCAAATGGCCGAGACAAGCCTTGGCATTGTAGATGCGCTGTGGATGAAGATTAATGCAATCTGGATGGTCCTGTCTGGACTATACATCACACAAACTGGACATTTGATTATTTTTTTAGGTACTCTAATAATTTGAGATTTGCACTAAAAATAATGAGAGGAATGTGGACATGGATGGACAGTTATTGGTTGACAGACTCTGGCAATTAATCAGTTCTGTGTTGAATTGATTGGTAGATGATGTGTCCCCATCCAGGTGAATGATTGGTGTTGGCTGACTCGTGTAGTCTAGCCATAACTCACAGGGTTGCAGGTGAAGCTGAGTAATGGCTGCCTGATGTATGTGTGAGGCAGCACTGTGGTCCACGTGAACTTGTCTGTCTCTGCTGCAGACCACAGACACATTTACACACCAGGTCCAGCCAATTAGGCCCCGGAGCCCCAGCTGCCAGTTGACCAGCACTTACACGTGGTCAGTTGCAAGACAGTCATAACTGATGGGAGCAGAATGAGGCCATTCGGCCCGTCTAGTCTATTCCGCCATTCAATCATGGCTGATCTATCTCTCCATCCAAACCCCATTCTCCTGCCTTCTCCCCAAAACATGTTACTCCCCAAACATTGTCACCGGCGTGCAGGGAACAGCGAGTGTGAGGGGAGGGTGGGGTGGGGGACAGCTGGCTTCATCCTTGGGGGGGGGGGTGTGGGGAGCTCTGGTCAAGGGAAGTCCTTACCCCAGGATGAACCCAGGCTGGACTGGGAGTTTCATCCCGTTATCCCGGTGGAAGTCCCGCTGTGGTCGGCCCCACAGCTCATAGAGACGCCGTGTGGAAAAAGGCCCTCCGGCCCAACTCGCCCACACTGGCCAACATGTCCCAGCTACACCAGCCCCACTTGCTCAGACTGCCATCAGGCTTGGATAGAGTGGATGTGGAGAGGATGTTTCCACTAGTGGGAGAGTCGAGGAACAGAGGGCACAGCCTTTGAATTAAAGGATGTTCTTTCAGGAAGGAGATGAGGAGAAATTTCTCTAGTCAGAGGGTGGTGAATCTGTGGAATTCTTTGCCACAGACGGCTGTGGAGGCCAAGTCAATGGATATTTTTAAGGCATAGATATATTTTTGATTAGTGCGGGTGTCAGAGGTTTTGGGGAGAAGGCAGGAGAATGGGGTTAGGAGGGAGAGATAGATCAGCCATGATTGAATGGCGGAGTAGACTTGATGGGCTGAATGGCCTAATTATGGACGATGACCGTATGGCCGTTCCAGTGGCCTTCTCCTGGACAACGTACAGACACATCCATTAGTCCACATCCCGCAGAATGGCCTGACTCCCGGGCTGTGGTCACTTTACCTGCAACCAAGTCTCCCTGAGTTTTCTGTGAGGAGGTTCCCCGATAAATAGCAGAAGTTGTAAACAATTATAAAACAACCAGGCCAAGGATTCAGTGGCCTTTGCAACACAGATGGTCCCACAACGCATGACACGGGCACAGAAAGTTTGGGCCAAGATGGCACCTCTTGCACATGGTCTCACATGGGCTGTTCTGTACATTCTACTGACCACCGGAATAAAGACATAGACAACAGGTGCAGGAGGAGGCCATTCGGCCCTTCGAGCCAGCACCGCCATTCAATGTGATCATGGCTGATCATCCACAATCAGTTCCCCGTTCCTGCCTTCTCCCCTTGATTCCGTTAGCCCCAAAAGCTAAATCTAACTCTCTTGAAAACATCCAGTGAATTGGCCTCCACTGCCTTCTGTGGCAGAGAATTCCACAGATTCACAACTCTCTGGGTGAAAAAGTGTTTCCTCATCTCAGTCCTAAATAGCCGACGCCTAATTCTTAAACTGTGACCCCCTGGTTCTGCACTCCCCCAAAATCGGGAACATTTTTCCTGCATCTACCCAGTCCAATCCTTTAAGAATTTTAGATGTGCTTGTGTACAGACAGACTTGCCGAGCTGTCTGCAAGAATGTATTTCGCAGTAAGCCCTACACATGACAATAAATAAACCGTTGGAACACCATGTGCTGGAACTTTGTATTCCATATAGAAACCAAAAATAAATGATAGTGTTCAGGACAACAAAATCACACAGCACTTTAGCAACAACAGCCTTCGAACAGGCACTTACAAATCTGGTCCAGTTTTGCTCTTCAAAATGTATCTGTACAAAGTTGGCATAAGGTCATAAGTGATAGGATAAGCATCAGGCCATTCGGCCCATCAAGTCTACTCTGCAATTCAATCGTGGCTGATCTATCTCTCCCTCCTAACCCCATTCTCCTGCCTTCTCCCCATAACCTCTGACACCCGTACTAATCAAGAATCTATCTATCTCTGCCTTAAATATATCCACTGACTTGGCCTCCACAGCCGTCCGTGGCAAAGAATCCCACAGATTCACCACCCTCTGACTAAAGAAATGTCTTCTCATCTCCTTCCAAAATGAATGTATTTTAATTCTGAGGCTGTGACCTCTGGTCCTAGACTCTCCCACCTGGGGAAACATCCTCTCCATCCAAGGCTTTCACTAATGGGTACGTTTCACTGAGGTTCCCACTCACAAGGTGTGAACTTGTCTCTGTATGCACATGCGTCAGTACGTGGACAATAGAATGCTTCAAAGTAATGTCAGTGTGATGTGCCTAGAACATGGAGCACACTGACACACACCACACACCCCCTACATTGAAACACACACACCACACACACACACACACACACACACACACAACACACACACACACACACACACACACCGCACATGACACACCACACACTACACACACACACACCCCTACAATGGAACACACAACACACACAAACACACACATCACACACCACTCACCCCACACACACACGACACACACAAACCCGCTACTACATGGAACACACACACAGCACATTCACACACACCCTACCATGAACACCTCACCCGCTACAATGGACACACCCACACTACAGACAAGGACTCACCACACTCACACACCTCTACATGGCCACACACACACACCGCACCCACACACACACACACAGCTACATGGACACACGCACACACACCTGCACCACACCACACACACACACCCGCTACATGGAAACAATCACACACCACACTGCTCTAATGGAACACACACATCAACATGAACACACACCCCGACAACACACCACACACCCTACATGGAACTGGAACACACACACACACCATCTACACACACACACACACAACACACACACACATAACACACACACACACCCCGGCTACTGAACACACTTACATGGACACACACTACAACACACACACACACCCACTCCGCTACAATGGACCACACACACACACACACAACACACACACACACCTGCTAACATGACACTCTCACACTGCTACATGGACACACACACACACCCGCTACATGGAACACACTCACACACAACAAACAGCCCGCTACATGGGAACACACCTGCTACATGGAACACACACACACACACACACACCACACACACACACACCCGCTACATGGACACACACACCTGCTACATGAGAACACACACACACCGCTACATGACACACACACACATACACACACACACACCCCTGCTACATGGACGACACACACACCACCCGCTACATGGACACACACACACACCCGCACATGACACACACCTGCTACATGGAGACACCACACACACCACACACACACACTGCTACCATGGCCAAACACCACACCACAACACAACACCCGCACTGGACACACACACACACACATGCACACACACACACACACACCACACACACCCGCTACATGGACACACACACACACACACACACACCACACAAAACACCCGTACAATGGAACACACACACTCACCCCGCTACACACACACACACACATGTACACGACACTCACGCACACCCAACAAATACAATTCATAAACTACACACCACACATGGGAAACACACACACCACACACACCCGCATACTGGAACACACCACACACACACACACGCCAGGCCGCTACATGGAACACTCACACACACACACCTGCTTACACCCGCTGCTTGGAACACACACACACACACCCGCTACATGGAACACACACACACACACACACACCCGCTACATGGAACACACACACACACACACACACCCGCTACATGGACACACACACACACCACACATGGGACACACCACAAACACACAACACCCGCTACATGGACACACACACACACACCCGCGTACCATGGACACACACACAAGACACACACACACACACACACGCCCGCTACATGGACACACACACACACACACCCACACAAACACACACCCCGCTCAACATGGACACACACACACACACACACACACACCCGCTACATGGAACCACACTCACACACACACACACCCGCTACATGGAACACACACACCACACACACACACACACCCGCTACATGGAACACACACACACCTGCTACATGGAACACACACACACACCCGCTACATGGAACACACACACACACACACACACACAACCCGCTACATGGACACACACACACACCCGCTACATGGACACACACACACACACACACACACACACACACACCCGCTACATGGAACACACACACACACACACACACCCGCTACATGGACACACACACACACCCGCTACATGGAACACACTCACACACACACACACACCCGCTACATGGAACACACTCACACACACACACACCCGCTACATGGACACACACACACTCACACACACCCGCTACATGGACACACACAACATGATTCACAGTGATCACACAAACCCGCTTGACACCCGTGAAGATTAGTCTGTGGAGATAAGCACCAACATGAAGCAGATTATTCCAGTAAATCGCTGGAGGTTTCTGCTCCGCACAGGCTTTGAGCCAGTCCCTTCTCAGAGGTTTCTCTCAGCCTCAGATCAGAATGTTTGCACAGTTCACAGCAAAGATCGAGTATCTTTGGTTAACAGTGGGACGAGCAAACAGCAATGTGTAACGACAGCACAGACACAACCTCTCCAGATCCCTCCAGATTCTGGGACAGTTTCTTCCCAGCTGTTATCAGGCAACTGTCACCAACTAGAGGGCGGTCCTGACCTCCCGTCCATCTCATTGGAGACCTGCAGATTATCTTTCATCAGACTTTACTAGACATTATCTCGCACTAAACGTTATTCCTTTATCCTGTATCTGTACACTGGACGGCTCGATTGTCATCGTGTCCAGTCTGTCGCTGCCTGCTTAGCACGAGACAACAAAAGCTTTTCAATGCACACGTGACATTAACAAGCTAAACTAAAGAGCTGTAATATGTGTCAGAATAAACTGCAGATGCTGTTTACACTGAATATAGACACAGAGTGCTGGAGTAACTCAGCGGGTCAGGCAGCAGCAGCAGGCAAGATAGCAAGGGAGAGAGAGGGCGGAATAGGAGAGCACAGAGGGGGTGAGGAAGAGAAAATAGGAAGGATAGAGGCCTCAATGGGGGAACATGGGTAGACCCTTCTTCATAATATAAGGTGGGACAAAAATACACAGGAAATCACACTTTGCTGATCCAACACATTGCACAAAAAAAAGCTGCAAGCTGAAGGCACGATGAAACATAGACAACAGGTGCAGGAGGAGGCCATTCGGCCCTTTGAGCCAGCACCGCCATTCAATGTGATCATGGCTGATCGTCCACAATCAGTTCCCCGTTCCTGCTTTCTCCCCTTGATTCCGTTAGCCCCAAGAGCTAAATCTAACTCTCCCTTGAACACATCCAGTGAATTGGCCTCCATTGCCTTCTGTGGCCAAGAATTCCACAGATTCACAACTCTCTGGGTGAAAAAGCTTTTCCTCATCCCAGTCCTAAATGGCCTACCCCTTATTCTTAAACAGTGACCCCTGGTCTGGACTCCCCCAACATCAGGAACATGTTTCCTGCCTCTAGCGTGTCCAATCCCTCAAGAATTTAATGTGTTTCTATTAGATTCCCTATCATCCTTCTAAATTCCAGTGAATACAAGCCCAGTCGATCCACTCTTTCATCATATGTCAGTCCCACCATCCCGGGAACTAACCTGGTGAACCTGTTTCACTGATGGATGTTAAAATGTGTCATGGAAGGAAACAAAAGATGTATTTGAAGGATGTTTGTAGTCTGGGTGGGTGGCAGTAGGTGGGCATGGCGGTGGCTGCAGCAACGTTTATATCATATCCCCCCTCCATACCCCCCTCCCCCCCAAAACCCCCCTCCCCCCCATACTCTCCTCCATACCCCCCATAACCCCCCCCCATATCCCCTTCCATACCACCCTCTCCCCCATACCCCCCCTCCCCACCCATATCCCCCCTCCAACCCCCCTCTCCTACCCCCCTCAATACCCCCCCCCTCTCCATACCCCCCCCTACCCCCCATATATAAAATACCCCCCCTCCATAAGTAAATACCCCCTATATAAATAAAAAATAAAGACATAAAAAAAAAAGATAAAATAATATAATAAAATGCGAAGCAATATATAAAAACAAAATAAACCCACCATAAAAATCCAAGTATAAAATAAATATAAATGAATATATAATATATATAATAAAAGAAACCCCTCCATATAAACTGTAAAAAAGCCATAAAATAATAAAAAAAAAAACAAAAAAGTATAATAAAAAATAAAATAAATAAACAAAAAATATAAAATAAATAAATAAAAAAATAAAAATAATAATAAAAAAATAATATAAAAAAAAAAAAAATAAATAAAATCATAAATAATATATAAAAAAAAATATAATAAAATAAAAAAATATATAAATAATAAAAATAAAAAAAAAAAATAAAATAAAAATAAAAAATAATAAAAATAAACAAAAAATAAAATAATAATAACAAGAAAAAAAAATAAAAATATAAAAAAAACATAGAAAAAAGAATAAAAAAGAAAAAAAAAAAATGACATATAATAAATAATACCTCAACAAAACAAAAATCACACACACAAAAAACAATACCAACAAAAAAACCCCCAAAACCTCAAACACAACCAAATACTGTAAAAAAATACTAACCTCACCCAAAACCATACCCCCCTCCCCAACCCCCCAAACCCCACCCACATACCCCACCCAACAAAACACCCAAAACAAACACCCCCCTCCCAACCCACCCACCACCCACACCAACCCCCCCGTACCTACCTATCTCTCCCCCCCACCCACACACTAACCCCACCCACCACCCCACCCAACCCACACCAACCACCACACCCCACACACCCCTTCCCAACCACCACACCCACCCACACACCCCCCACCCCCCCCCCACCCACCACACCACCCCCACAACCCCCCCCACCCACCCCACAATCCACCCCCCCCCACCACACACCCCAACCCCCCCCCCCCTATACCCCCCACCCAACCCCCCACCAACCCTCGCCTACCCCTCACCATACCCCCCCACCCACCCACCCTCCCCCCACCCCCACACCACCAACCCACCACACAACCCCCCCCCACACACTCCCACCCCACCCCCCCACACCACACCCCCCCCCTTCCCCCCACCCGTACCCCACCCACACCCCACACACCGACCCCCAACACCACCTCACCCCCCCCCACCATACCCCCCCCACACCCACCTCCCCCCCACACCACACCCGCCCTCCCACCCACCCATACCCCCCACCCCCCCACCCACCCCCCCCCACCCCCCAAACAATAAAACCCACCTCCTTACCCCCAGCCCTACCCCCTCCAACCCCCCCACCCCCCCCTCCCCTACCCCCCCTTCCATACCCCCCCCCCACCCCCCCCCCCATACCCACCCCCCATACCCAACCCCCCCCCCGAACCCCCCTACCCCCCCTCCTTACCCCCCTCCCCCCTACCCCCTCCCCCCACCCACCCCCCCACGCCCCCTCCACCCCCCCCCACCCCCCATGACCAACCCCTCTCAAACCCCCCCTCCTCCCCCACCCCCCCCACACCCCCCCACCCCCCCAACCCCCCCATCCCCCCCCCCCCACCCGCCCACCCCCCCCCTCCCCCCCCCCCACCCCCCCCCTTAAAACTCCATACCCCCCCTCCCCCCCCCCATACCCCCCTCCATACCCCCCTCCTTTTACCCCCCCCCATACCCCCACCAACCCCCCCACCCCCCCCCCATACCCCCCCATAACCCCCCATAACCCCCCTCCTACCCCCTCCCAACCCCCACCCCCCTCCCCCCCCCCCCCATACCCCCCTCCATACCCCCCTCCCTACCCCCTTCCACCCCCCCTACCCCCCCCACCCCCACACCCACCCCCCCACCCCCCTCCCATAAACCCCCTCCACCCCCCCCCCTCCCCCCACGCCACCCCCCTCCTACCCCCCCCCCTCTCCATACCCCCCTCCCTTTACCCCCCCCCATACCCCCCTCCATACCCCTCTCCGCCCCCATCCTTTCTCAACGCTTACACGATCTTTCAACTAAACCGCAGAAAAAAACTGAAGCTGTGAAAACTGATCAGTGTTTTACTGGTTCCGCGGCAAGCTGCCTACTGCACTGTATCTGTTGATTTATGTGTATATATATGGTCCATGGTATATAGACACACTGATCTGTTCAGTACTATGTGTACATATCTGCTGGTGCTGCAGGAATGTCGTTGTCCTATCTGGGACACGTGACTCTTGCTTCTTGCACGATTTGCCACGATGGCACTCCGTGCCGTTCCCAGCTGAGCACGTCCGTCCGTGTACAGCTTGGCAGGGTTGGCCTCTGCTTTGAGAGATATGCAGAAGGTTGGGAGGGGGTTTAGGTTTAATACCGTCACGTGTACCGAGGTACAGTGAAAAGCTTTGATCTGCACGATATATAAATCAGATCGGATAATATCCCACATAAATACAATCAGGTCCAACTCCAGTCCAATAGGTAGAGCAAAGGGGCAGATACAGAGTGCAGAGTCTAGTCCTCAGCATCGTAGCACCAGTTCCAGAGACAGTCCAATGTCCGCAATGGGGTAGAGGTGAATCGGACAGTGCCCTAGATTATGGAAGGACCGTTCAGAAGCCCGATAGCAGAGGGAAGAAGCTGTTCCTGAGTCTGGTGGTGCGCGCTTTCAAGCTTCTGTACCTTCTGCCGGACAGGAGCGGGGAGAAGGGGGAATGACCGGGGTGGGACAGGGTCCATCAGACCAGGCAGGTTACCGCAGATGGCGCAGAGTGGAGAAGGGGCTCGGACACACAGTGGGCTCCAGGACAAGGGGTTGGAGGCTGCCACCTACCTGTGCGATGCGAGGGTTGGTGCACTTGACGTTGCTGCTGGACAGGTTGAGCCACTGGGATGCGCGTGTGTGGCAGTGTTGCTTCAGGCTGCATCGCTGCTCAGACTGGCACCAGCCACACTCAAACTTCTGGTTGGCCTTGAGGCAGAGGCCGCAGCTCTCCCGCAGCGCGCCGCATTTGTACAAGTGAACTGTGAGCAGAGACGAGGACAGGGTCAGTGTCAGCACTGTCATCGTCCTCTCCCCAACTACAACACAAACCATGCAGGAGAGACACAGAGTGCTGGAGTAACTCAGCGGGTGGGTCAGGCAGCATCTGTGGAGAACATGGATAGGTGACGTTTCACAGAGTGCTGGAGTAACTCAGCGGGTGGGTCAGGCAGCATCTGTGGAGAACATGGATAGCTGACGTTCCAGGTCGAGACCCTTCTTCAGACTCGACCTGAAATGTCACCCATTGCTTCTCCCCACAGATGCTGCCTGTCCCTCTGAGTTACTCCAGCACTTCCGGTCTATCTTCAGTTGAAACCAGCATCTGCAGTTCCTTCCGATGCAAGCTGGGTAGACATTGGTCACCAAGTATAAAGGGACGATTTCACACAAGGTTAACGTTACGGCCAAGGCTTCACGATCAGCATCGCTGACCCATGGAGGAGCGCCAGGACGGCAGCAGGCCCTTCGGCCCACAATGTGCATGCCTGACATGATGGAGCCGTGCCTTCACACCTGCCCCCAACACCTGGATCTGCAACACAGGAGACTGCCTTTCGGCCCTCCCAATGCATGCTATCTCGTCAGTCTCATTCCCTACTGCTACAAGGGGCAGCTTCCCATTCATAAGTTTGTAAGTTAATTAGGCCATTCAGCCCATCAGGTCTACTCCGCCATTCAATCATCTCCCTCCCCCTCTCTCCCTTTCCCTCTCCCTCTGGGAGGTAGAGCCAGTGTTGACCCAAGCTGCCCCTTGGTCCAGCGGGCTGGTGTAGTGAGCCGGGCGGTCACCTCCCTCCCTACCTGTGATGTTGCTCGGGTTGTCAATGATGAAGTTCCCATTCCACACCACGGAGAAACGGATCAGCAAGTCGCTGAGGTCACCACCATCATAGTGGTACTGTAACGCAAACAAGCGGTCAGTGTGGAGCGTGTGGTCAGTGGAGAGGGGGAAGGGGAGGGGAGGGGAGGGGGAGAGGGGGGGGGGAGGAGAGGGGGAGAGGGAAGGAGGAGAGGGGGCGAGGGGGGAGAGGGGGAGAGGGGGAGAGTGGGGAGAGAGAGGGAGGGGAAGAGGGGGATGGGGGGGAGAGAGGAGAGAGGGAGAGAGGGAGGAGGAGAGGGAGAGAGAGGGAGAGAGAGAGGGAGGGAGAGGGGGAGAGGGGGAGAGAGGGGGGAGGGGGGAGGAGAGATGGAGATGAGGGGGAGGGAGAGGGGGAGAGAGAGAGAGAGAGAGGGAGGAGGGAGAGAGAGGGGGAGAGGGAGAGAGAGGGGGGAGAGGGAGAGGGAGAGAGGTGGAGGAGGGGGAGAGAGGGAGGGAGAGAGGGGAGGGAGAGGGAGAGGGGAGGGAGAGAGAGGGGGAGGGGAGAGCGGGGAGAGTAGTCAGGAATGTACCGAGCTGTTCTGACACTGAACACTGGAGCTGTTGAATCTCAGGGCCGGCACTCGTTGCCGCAGTCCTTGCACGACCAGAATACACTCGTAGCCTCGCTGCCCGGACTGGGGCTGTGGAAGGTTCCGGGCTCTCAGCGTGATTGGCTTCACCTCTCCCACGGGGATGAGGATCTCGCTGGAGGGCACCAGCTGTGGGCAATCCTGGACAGGAGGCAACAGGGAGAGGTCAGCTACAGGTGCTGTCTGTACGGAGTTTGCACGTTCTCCCCGTGACCGCGTGGGTTTTCTCCGGGCGCTCCGGTCTCCTCCCACACTACAAAGGCGTGCGGGTTTGTAGGTGAATTGGCTCGGTGTCCAGTATGTGTAACTTGTCCCTGGTGTGTGTAGGGTAGTGTAGTGTGCGGGGGTCGCTGGTCAGCTCGGACCCGTGGGCCAAAGGGCCTGTTTCCGCGCTGTATCTCTGAACTAACCTAAACTAAATTCCAAATTCCTGTAGCTGGATTCCAGTGGTCACGGTGTCTGCTCGTACTCTGGTACAGACTACATGGGTTTAAAATCTCCAGTTGTGTCTGGCAACCTCTGCCTGAACCAGAACCTTTCACATGGAGTCCAGGACCGTACCTTGTCTTTCTGCATCTTTCACTCTTGCTAAAATAAAACCAGTCTGTGGGTAAAATCATCTCTGGGTCGCTGCACCTAGTAACCAGTGACAAACAGGTGAGCATTCCCAGAGTAATATTGCTAATCCCCCTCACCGAGGCATCGATGTTGAGTTTCCGAGGATTTAACCCACGACACACAGAGTATCTTGCCCAGAGTAGGGGAATCGAGGACCAGAGTATGCAGGTTTAAGATGAGAGGGGAAAGATTTACTAGGAAGCTGAGGGGTTACTTTTTTACAGAGGGTGGCGGGTGTATGGAACGAGCTGCAGGAGGAGGTGTTGGACAGGTACGTGGATAGGACAGGCTTGGAGGGATATCGGCCAAACGCGGGCAGGTGGGACTGGTGTAGCTGGGGCATGTTGGTCAACACGGGCAAGTTGGGCTGAAGGGCCTGTGACCACGTGGTGTGACTCTATGAGAAGCCTCGCTGACAGAGCGATGACTTTGTAACGGTCAATGGCTCCATGTTTCTGTCCACATCTTTCTCTCCCTCTCTACTCACTTCCTAAGTCCCAGTTTTGAGAATCTTGTGCTCATATTGTTATTGTGGAGTCACAGAGTGCTGGAGTAACTCAGCGGGTCAGCAGGCAGCAATCGTGCTGTGGAGAACTGGATAGCGGGTGACAGTGAGATCTGTGACGTTTTCACAGAGTGCTGGAGTAACTCAGCGGGTCAGGCAGCATCTGTGGGGAACTTGGATAGTTTCACAAGTGCTGGTAATAGCATTGTGGGGAACATGGATAGGTGACGTTTCACAGAGTGCTGGAGTAACTCAGCGGGTCAGGCAGCATCTGTGGGGAACATGGATAGGTGACGTTTCACAGAGTGCTGGAGTAACTCAGCGGGTCAGGCAGCATCTGTGGGGAACATGGATAGGTGACGTTTCACAGAGTGCTGGAGTAACTCAGCGGGTCAGGCAGCATCTGTGGGGAACATGGATAGGTTGGGACGTTACACAGAGTGCTGGAGTAACTCAGCGGTCAGGCAGCATCTGTGGAGAACATGGATAGGTGACTGGAGTTTCATCAGAGTGCTGGAGTAACTCAGCGGGTCAGGCAGCATCTGTGGAGAACATGGATAGGTGACGTTTCACAGAGTGCTGGAGTAACTCAGCGGGTCAGGCAGCATGTGTGGAGCGAGGGAATGGGTGACGTTTTGGGTCGAGACCCTACTTCACGACCCGAACCGTCCACAGACGCTGCCTGCCCCGCTGAGTTACTCCAGCACTCTGTGTCTATCCTGGTTTAAAGCAGCGTCTGCAGTTCCCTCCTACACATTTTGTTATTGTTACTGTGACAGATATTTGCAGGGCAGCGATGCTTCAGGCAGCCACGAGGGATTCAGTCAGGAGCCCGCGCTCCCACACACTAACGGAAGGCTGGTTGTAATCATTATCTCAGACAAAAGATGCATTCAATGGCTGCATAAATTTCCATGGATTAACATAACAAGAATGTTGTGGAGTTGCTGATATTGGTTGGCTTGTGTCCGTCCGTCCGTCCGTCTACAGGGGCTGCAGGTATCAGCGCTCCGACAGATCTTCACTTAGACTGTGCCAACATTCACAGCTCCAACAAGCTCAGTAATGCTGCTACCACTTTACAAAGCGCCTGCGATTAGTGGCGGCAGTGGTGGGGCAGCGGGTGGAGCTGCTGCCTCACAGCGCCAGAGACCCGGGTTCCATCCTGACTACGGGCGCTGTCTGTACGGAGTTTGCACGTTCTCCCCGTGACCTGCGTGGGTTTTCTCCGGGTGCTCTGGTTTCCTCCCACACTCCAAAGACGTGCGGGCTTGTAGGGTAATTGGCTTGGTGTAAATGTGACTTGTCCCCAGTGTGTGTAGGTAGTGTTAGTGTGGGGATCGCTGGTCGGTGCGGACTCAGTGCTTCTCTAAACAAAACTAAACTAATAGTATAGGGGAGGGGAGGGAGCGCGAGGGGGGGGGGGATTAAGGGGGTGAGGGGGGGAGGTAAGGCAGTGGGCGAGGGAGGGGTTGGAGATGAGGGGGAGGGGGGGTTTTAAGGGGGGGGGGTCCCGGGTTGCTGCGTTTACCTCTGAGGCGTTGACCCTCCCCTCCTGGAAGGAGCAGACGCTGGGGTCGTGAGTGCACAGGTTGCGATATTTACACCAGTGACAGCGGAAAGCACTTGTCACACACGAGAGGCACCTGGAGCAAAAAACAACCGTCTGTTACCCTCGCGGTGGAGGGACCTGCCCCAGGTGATCACATCATGCGTGTAAACACACACCGTGTACACACTCCCTGATACAACAGGTACGTGAAAAATAAACAGAGGAATACAAACAGGGTGAATGCCCAGTACACACCAGTACACACACCCTACCACACAACCTGTACACACACCCTGTACACACACCCTGTACACACACCCCTGTACACACACCCCTGTACCCTGTACACACCCTGTACACACACACCCTGTACACACAGCCCTGTACACCCTGTACCACACCACCCTGTACACACAGCCCTTGTTACACACACCCTGTACACAACACTACCCTGTACCCACACACCCCTGTACACACACCCTGTACACACACCTGTACACAAGCCCTGTACACACACCCCTGTGTAACACACCCCTGTACACACACACCCCTGTACACACCTGTACTGTACCCTGTACACACACCTGTTACACACACCCTGTACACACACCCTGTACACCTGTCCCTGTACACACACACCCTGTACTGTACACACTGTACACCTGTACACACACCTGTACACACACCCTGTACACACACCCCGTGTAGCCTGTCACACCAGCCCGGAACACACACCCTGTACACACACCTGTACTACACCTGCCTGTACAACAGCCTGGTACACACACGTGTACACAAACTGTAAACACACACACCCCTGTACACACACATGTACACACACACACCTGTACACACACCCGTGACCACCACACCCTGTGTACCACCCCTGTACACACCCCCCCCCAGTACACACACCCCTGTAACACACACCACCCTAACACACACACACCTGTGTTCATACACCACCCTGTTGTACACACACACACCTTGTACACACACCTGTACACACACACACACTACCCCTGTACACACACACCAGTCTACCACACAAAACACACACCTGTACACACACCCTGTACACACACACACACCCCTCAGTACACACACCCCCGGACACACACACACCTGTACACACACACTGTACACACACACCTGTACACACACACAGTACTGTACACACACCTGTACACACACACACACACAACTGTTACACACACACACACACACACCAGTACACCACACACACACCACCTGTACACACACACACTCTGTACACACACACACCACTGTACACACACACACACACCACACTGTACACAGTATCTCACACACCTGTACCACCACACAGTACCACCCTGTACACACACACACAAAACACACACACACACCTGTACCCACACACACACACACACACCTGTACACACACAACACACACCTACACCCACCAGTACACACACACCCCTCGTTACACACACACAATACACACACACACACACACTGTACACACACCACCTGTACACACACACCTGTACACACACACACCTGTCCACACAGTACACAACACACCCTGTACACACACACCCTGTAACACACCCTGTACACACACCTTGTACACACACACACACACCTGTACACACACACCTGTACACACACACGCTGTACACACCACGCCTGCCCTGTACACACTGTAACACAGCCCTGTACACACACCTGTACACACAGCCCTGTACACACACACACACACCTGTACACACACACCTGTACACACAGCCCTGTATCCAGAGTAGGACAATGGAGAAGCAGAGGAAAGAATGTTTTTATCACAACCTCCCTGGTCTCACATCCGTTGCCCCAGCTACTGAAGGTAATGATCCATCCCATCTATGCTCCATGTGTTGCCTCTTCTCCCGATAGGACACGGGCTTAAGGTAGGAGGGGACAGGGTTACGAGGAGCGTCTGTGGGCCGAGGGTTCAATGTCCATGTTCCATGTTCCATGGTCATGTCTATGTTCTATGTTCTATGTCCATGTCTATAGACAATAGACAATAGGTGCAGGAGTAGAGGCCATTCAGCCCTTCGAGCCAGCACCGCCATTCAATGTGATCATGGCTGATCATCCCCAATCAGTACCCCGTTCCTGCCTTCTCCCCATATCCCCTGACTCCGCTATTTTTAAAAGCCCTATCTAGCTCTCTCTTGAAAGTATCCAGAGAACCTGCCTCCACCGCCCTCTGAGGCAGAGAATTCCACAGACTCACCACTCTCTGTGTGAAAAAGTGTTTCCTCGTCTCCGTTCTAAATGGCTTACCCCTTATTCTTAAACTGTGGCCCCTGGTTCTGGACTCCCAAACATCGGGAACATGTTTCCTGCCTCTAGCGTGTCCAAACCCTTAACAATCTTATTTGTTTCAATGCGATTCCCTCTCATCCTTCTAAACTCCAGAGTGTACAAGCCCGGCTGTCTATGTTCCGTGTTCTATGTCCTGCCGTGCTGCCTGTAGGTAGCGTCCGAGCACCGTGGGTGAACGGTGGGTGTGAGGGAAGGTGCCAATGATTCTGGCCGTAGGTGAGTGGACACACGTCCGCCTGTAGTGAGGCCGTTCTGCTGAAACGTCGGGCGCTGGGATCGATGGGTTGGACAATGTCCAGGACAAGAGGAATTGTTACAAATGGAATGAGCATTGTTTATCGCTAGTTTATCAATATCCTGACTGCCTGAAATACCAGAGGACAATGTTGAGAAGTGAATTATTGATTAAAGTCTGTTCACAAATCAGCTCAACAAGGCCGTCACACAGAAAGGCAAGACAAACGAGGCCATTGGATAATTAGTCTGATCTGCATGCCATGAGCTGCCTGGAGTTAGGATTGTGAAGGAGAGGGGTGAAGGGCAGGATAGTGAAGGAGAGGGGTGAAGGGCGGAGGTCCATCTTACAGCTGGTGGACACTGCAGTTGAAGAACTTGAAGTCGGTGCTGGCAATCATCTGTCCCGTCTCTCTGGACTTCAGTTGCAGGTTGACTCCCACCCAATCTAGGAGGAACACAATAGACATCAGTGTTGGTCACTGTGCGGCCATTACTCTCCTCATGCAGGCTACCAGTGGGCAATATCGAATTAAAAGTTCCGTTCAGTTTACTGTCCCGTGTAGCGAGGTACAGTGAAAAGCTTTTGTTGCGTGTTGACCAGTCAGCGGAAAGACAACACACGATTACAGTCGAGCCGCCACAGTGTACGGATACAGGACAAGGGAATAACGCTTAGTGCCAGGTAAACCCATAAAGGAATCGCAGATGCTGCTTTACGCCAAAGATAGACACAGAGTGCTGGAGTAACTCAGCGGGTCAGGCAGCATCTGTGGAGAACATGGATAGGTGACGTTTCACAGAGTGCTGGAGTAACTCAGCGGGTCAGGCAGCATCTGTGGAGAACATGGATAGGTGACGTTTCAGTTGGGATGCTTCTTCCGAGTTTGAAGAATGGTCCCGACCCAAAACGTCACCTATCCATGTTCTCCACAGATGCTGCCTGACCCGCTGAGTTACTCCAGCACTTTATGTTTTTTTATGCAAACCTGTATCTGTGGTTCCTTACGTCTTTATTTAAATATCGCCCTGGACTTGCATCTCCTGACTCTCTCAGCATCAACAGTCCATGTCCACCCAACACACGGACCCTGCGTTAAAGGCCACTCCTGAGTCATGCTCGTAAGGGATAGAAGCAGAATCAGGCCATTCAGCCCATCGTCTACTCCATCGATCAATTATGGCTGATCTATCTCTCCCTCCTAACCCCATTCTCCTGCCTTCTCCTCATAACCACTGACACCCCACCACAGAGTCTACATCAGCTGAAACCAACCCTGTACAGATTTATCCCAGCAAATAAACTTGAATCTACATTCCTGACCAAACACTTTGTTTCCGAGCTTTAAGGAATTTAATTTATTGCTAATCAGGAATCTCCATGTGGATCATTGCAGCGAGGGTTAGATCAGTAAACACTGAGGCAATCCACTTCCCTTAGTGTAGGAAGGAACTGCAGGTGCTGGTTTACACCGAAGATAGACACAAAGTGCTGGAGTACTCAGCGGGACAGGCAGCCTCTCTGGAGAGAAGGAATGGGTGACGTTTCGGGTCGAGACCCTTCTTCAGACTGAGAGTCAGGGGAGGGGGAGATACAGAGATAAGGAAGTGTAAGGTGTGAAAACAAGACATCAAAGGGGGGTAGAAGAGGAAGGAAAATGTAGAATACACTGTCCTTTGTTCATCAAGGTGGAACGACAACAAAACCATGCACCATTGACCAGAAACGTCACCTATTCCTTCTCTCCAGAGAGGCTGCCAGTCCCGCTGAGTACTCCAGCATTTTGTGTCTATCTTCCGTGTAAACCAGCATCTGCAGTTCCCTCCTACACAGTTATTTAATACCAGATTACACCTTTGTTTACTGTACACAGAGTACCCAGGGGAACAGTAAACGTCCTGTTTAATCTGCATGAGAAAGGCTTTGCTGATGATGGTAGGATTACGTCAGCACATTTTCCTGATGTTGAGGGATGCTGTGATTCACTGGGAAGATGGCAACTGCTGCAACTTCACACAGCCCTGCATTCACCAGGCACGGGATCGATGCATGGAAATGTAATACTCTGCTGTAGACATGGACACTAATTGGGTAGAGACACAGCTGCGATTGTTGCTTCCTTACTAGTCAACGGCAAGACAACGACCTCAGGCTTGGGATCATTCCCGCGGCCCACTGGGCCAATCCCAGGTATTCCTGGAAGGGCCAGTGTTGGGATTGGTCCCTGAGGGCAGGTTCTGTGAGGGCTTGTGGCAAACCTGTGTGTGGGGATTGGGTAGACACACAGAGGCTCTTGTCCAGAGTGGGGGAATAGATGGGGTAGACTCTTGCCCAGAGTGGAGCAATAGATGGGGTAGGCACACAGAGTCTCTGAGGGGACTAGAGTGGGAGAATCAAGGACCAGGAGACACAGGTTCAAGGTGAAGGGGAAAAGATTTAATAGGAACCTGAGGGGTAACGTTTCCACACAGAGGGTGGTGGGTGTATGGAACAAGCTGCCGGAGGAGGTAGTTGAGGCTGGGACTATCCCAACGTTTAAGAAACAGTTAGACAGGTACATGAATAGGACAGGTTTGGAGGGATATGGACCAAGCGCAGGCAGGTGGGACCGGTGTAGCTGGGACATGTTGGCTGGTGTGGGCAAGTTGGGCCGAAGGGCCTGTTTCGTGCTGTATCACTCTGTGACTCTAGTGGAGGTGAATACCGACGCTGGGACTGATGGGGCAAAGGGTCTGTGGCCAAAGACAGGCGCAGGATGGGGAGTAATGGTGGCTGAGCGGGAGAAATCCCTACATTAGCACTGCCAGCACAGACCAGTAAGGGGCGCACTTCCCCAGATATCTGGTTTGCTGTAGAAAGGAACTGCAGATGCTGCTTTACACCAAAGAAAGACACAGTGCTGGAGTAACTCAGCGGGTCAGGCAGCATCTGTGGGGAACATGGACAGGTGACGTTTAGTCGGGACCCATCTTCAATCTGAAATGACTCAAAACGTCACCTATCCATGTTCTCCACAGATGCTGCCTGACCCGCTGAGTTACTCCAGCTTTTTGTGTCTGTCTCTGGTTTAAACCAGCCGTTCCTACCTGTACAGGTGAAGGTGTAACAGGTAGAGGGAGCGAGCTGGTGCAGGTGGGCACTCACTCACCTTGGTTGTTGAGGACAGAGGGCACGTCTTTAGCCGCTGGAGACACACACACGATGGCGTCGCCCACAGACTGACCGTCCACCTCCGTTAACCCACCAAAGGCACAGACTACTCCGGCCGACAGGTCTGGGACATCACTGACCTTCAGAGTGAGCTGCAGAACACAGAGGAGAATGTCAGCGTCTCCAGCTGATCTGACCAGGGTTGTTGAAGCCAAAATCCCTGTTAAAACATTCACTTTAAACGGTAGAGCTGCTGCCTCACAGCGCCAGAGACCGGGTTCCATCCCGACTGCGGGTGCTGTCTGCACGGAGTTTGCAGGTTCTCCCCGTGACCTGCGTGGGTTTTCTCCGGGTGCTCCAGTTTCCTCCCACACTCCAAAGACGTGCGGGTTTGTAAGTTAATTGGCTTGGTGTAAATGTAAATTGTCCCTAGTGTGTGTTGGATAGTGTTAGTGTGCGGGGGTCGCTGGTCCAGCACGGACTCTATGGGCCGAAGGGCCTGTTTCCGTGCTGTATCTCTAAACTAAACTAAACTGAAGCAAAACAGGGAGGGAGTGGGCAGTAACGTTGAGGTCGCGCATTCACCAGACCTCTGGTATGAGGTCACTGACCCGAAACATCCCCCTCCTCAAGGCCCGGATAGAGTGGATGTGGAGAGGATGTTTCCACTAGTGGGAGAGTCTAGGACCAGAGGGCACAGCTTCAGAATGAAAGGACGTTCTTTTAGGAAGGAGATGAGGAGGAATTTCTTTAGTCAGAGAGTGGTGAATCTGTGGAATTCTTTGCCACAGGCGGCTGTGGAGGCCACAAGTCAGTGGATATTTTTAAGGCAGAGATAGATAGATCCTTGATCAGTGCGGGTGTCAGGGGTTATGGGGAGAAGGCAGGAGAATGGGGTTAGGAGGGAGAGATGGATCAGCCGTGATTACACGGTGGAGAAGACTTGATGGGCCGAATGGCCTAATTCTGCTTCAAAACTTATGACCTTATGACCAGACTGTGGAGGCATTAGAGCTGCACCATCCACGGTCTCAGACCCCCACAAGCTGCCCGACCAGCTGAGTGATTCTGTAGTTTGTGTTTCCTCTCCCCCTGTGAGGCTGTCGTTTCACACTGACACTGCGGTGAGGTCTCTATACAATTGTTCAACTGCACAGACATTTGTCTTTGTGAAAATAACTAACGGGGGGTGGGGGGTGGGGGGGGGGGGGGGAATTCCAAATGCAAGATTAGCAACACGCCTGCTGAGACATTTGCATCAGACCCCTGTTGTGCATGGTTTAAATGAATTGATTTAAAGTATCTGTCACTAGAATGAAATAATAATCATATTAATGCTTGAATCTTTCCTGCCCCATTCTGCATGGGCGGGAGAGGCTGGTGGAAGAAAGGTTATACGTACGGGCTTGTGGCTGTCTGCGGGCAGCAAGAGAGAGAGAGAGAGGCCAGTGTATCGACCCAGCACGGTGGGGGGGGGGGGGAGGGAAGCGTAGAGGGCAGGTATCAGAGCAATTGCCTGCAAGGCGAGGCTTCTTGAGAATAAGCAGATTATTATCTGAATGGTGTCAGATTAGGGGAAGGGGAGGTGCAACGAGACCTGGGGGTCCTTGTTCACCAGTCACTGAAAGTAAGCATGCAGGTACAGCAGGCAGTGAAGAAAGCGAATGGCCTGTTGGCCTTCTTTGCGAGAGGACTTGAGTTTAGGAGCAAGGAGGTCCTACTGCAGTTGTACAGGGCCCTGGTGAGACTTCCCCTGGAGTGTTGTGTACAATTCTGGTCTCCCTAATTTGATGAAGGACATTCTTCCGTGCAATTGAGGGATTGGGAGTGCAGCGTAGTTCACCAATTGTTTTATTTTCCCGAATTCCTGTGATGGCCACTGTCATATATGAAAGAATAGATCACACTGGCTTGTATTCACTGGAATTTATGAGGATGAGAGGGGATCTTACAGAAATATAACATTCTGAGAGACGGCACGTAAGGGATTGGACAGGCTAGATTGCAGGAAACAAAAAAACATGTTCCTGATGATGGAGGGGGGAGTCCAGAACCAGGGGGTCACTGTTTAAAAATAAGGGGTAGACCATTTAGGGCTGAGATGAGGAAAAACGTTTTCACCCAGAGAGTTGTGAATCTGTGGAATTCTCTGCCACAGAAGGCAGTGGAGGACAATTCACTGGATGTTTTCAAGAGAGTTAGATCTAGCTTTTGGTGCTAACGGAATCAAGGGGAGAAAGCAGGAACGGGGAACTGATTGTGGACGATCAGCCATGATCACATTGAATGGCGGTGCTGGCTCGAAGGGCCGGATGGCCTCCTCCTGCACCTATTGTCTATGTTTCTGTATCTGCTGCTCACATCAGTCAGAGGAACAAGGACAGGCCAAGGTCAACCAATGTGTGAACATTGACAGGTTTACGAGAATGATCCCAGGAATGAGTGGGTTAACATATGAGGAGCGTTTGTCGGCTCTGGGCCTGTACTCGCTGGAGTTTAGAAGGATGAGGGGGGACCTCATTGAAACTTATCAAATAGTGGGCGGCCCGGAGAGAGTGGATGTGGAGAGGATGTTTCCACTAGTGGGAGAGTCCAGGACCAGAGGTCACAGCCTCACAATTAAAGGACCTTCTTTTAGGAAGGAGATGAGGAGAAATGTCTTTAGTCAGGGGGCGGTGAATCTGTGGGATTCTCTGCTGCAGACGGCTGTGGAGGGCTCCACGAGTCAGTGGATCAACATTTTGATAAGGGAACAAGGCCGAGATAGATAGATTGTTGATCAGTGCGGGTGTCGGGGGTTATGGGGAGAGGCAGGAGAATGGGGTTAGGAGGCAGAGTAGACTCGATGGGCCGAATGGCCTAATTCTGCTCCTATCACATGACCTTATGAAGGAGTTGATTATACCGGTAACAGCCTCACGCCTGGATCCAACACGAATGTATTGCATGAGCTGGGTCATTGTTGGCTGGTGTGGGCGAGTTGGGCCGAAGGGCCTGTTTCCACACTGTATCGTTCTATGACTCTGACGTGTGAACATTTATCATCCATTCATTGTGTAATGCTCCTTTGCTGGCGTGGCAGGGCCACCATTGCTGAGATAATAAATGTTGAGCCACGATTCCGTGCGGTGTTGTCCGGTGTGGTCCGTGTGGTACTGGTGTGGTCGGGTTGGCGGTGGTGGTATGTCCGGTGTGTCGGTGTGGTTGGTCTGGTGTGGTCAGGTGTGGTCTGGTGTTGTCGGGTGTCCGGTGTGGACTGGTGTGGTTGGTGTGGTCTGGTGTTGTCCGGTGGTCGGTGTGGTATGGTGTGGTCCGCCGGTGTGGTGATGTGGTCTGGTGTGTTACGGTGTTTGGTCCAAGTTGTCCGGTGTTGTCCGGTGTGGTCTGGTGTGTGTGGTCCGTGTGGTCCGGTGTGGTCTTCTGGTGTGGTCGCGACGGTTGTGGTCTGGTGTTTCCGGTTTGTCCGGCTTGTGGTTTTCGGGTGTGGTGGTCGGGTGGTATCCGTGTGGTCTGGTGGTTGTCCCGGTTTGTCCGGTGTTGTCCGGTGTGGTCCGGCAATTGTGGTCTGGTGTGGTGTCCGGTTGTCCAGTGTTTGCCCGGTGTGGTCGGTGTGGTGGTGGGAGAGAGGTGTTGAGGTGGGGAACGGTGCGGAGGTGGGGAGTGGAGTAGTTGAGTTTTCGGAGGTGGGGAAGCGCAGGTGAGATGGGTGGAGGTGGGGTGGGGAGGTGGGGAGGGGTGGGTGTGAGGGGGAGGCGAGGTGGGGAGGTGGGTGTGGGAGAGGGGTGGGAGGTGTGGAGGGTGGCGGGGTGCGGTGAGGGGAGGTGGGGAGGGTTGGGGGGGTGGTGGGGAGGTGGGGAGGTGGGGAGGTGGGGAGGTGGGGAGGTGGGGAAGGTGGGGAGGTGGGGAGGTGGGGAGGTGGGGGGTGGGGAGGGTGGAGGTGGGGGGTGGGGAGGTGGCGGAGGTGGGAGGTGCGGAGGCTGGGGGAGGTGGGGAGGGTGGGGAGGTGCGGAATGGGGGGTGCAGGTGGGGAGGGTGGGGCGGGTGGGGGAGGTGAGTGGAGGTGCGGGAGGTGGGGAGGTGGGGAGGTGGGGATGGTGGGGGAGGTGGTTGGGGAGGTGCGGAGGTTGGGGAGGTGGGGCGGGGGGGAGGTGGGGGGGTGGGGCCCGGGGGGAGGTGAGGGAGGTGGCGGAGGTGGGGAGGTTGGGGAGGTGGGGAGGTGGGGAAGGGAGGAGCATGCGGAGGTGGGTAGGTGGGGAGGTGGGGAGGTGGGGGGTGAGGTGCGCGGCAGGTGGGGTGGGGAGGTGCGGAGGTGGGAGGTGGGAGGTGGGAGGGTGCGGAGGTGGGGAGCGTGAGGGGGAGGTGGGGGGTATGTGGGGAAGTGCGGGACGGTGGGAGATGGTGAGGTGGGGGAGGTGCGGAGGTGCGGAGGTGGTGGAGGTCGGAGGTGCGGGGGGAGGTGCGGGAGGTGGGGAATGGTGTAGGGAGGTGGGGAGGTGCGGAGGGTGGGGAGGAGCGGTGTTGTGAGTGTGGGGAGGTGCGGTGAGGAGGGCGGAGGGGGGCGGTGGGGAGGTGGGGAGGTGGGAAAGGTGCGGAGGTGGGGAAGGTGCGGAGGTTGTGTGGAGGTGGGGAGTGTGGGGACTGGGTGGGCGAGAGAGCGGAGTGATGGGAGGAGGTGGGGAGGTGGGGGAGGTGGGGGGTGGGGAGGAGCGAGGTGCGGAGGTGGGGAGGTGGGGTGGTGCGGAGGTGCGGAAGGTGCGGAGGATGGGGAGGTGCGGAGGTGCGGAGGTGGGGAGAGTTGGTGAGGTGGGAGGTGGGAGGATCGGAGGTGCGGAGGTGCGGGAGGTGCGGAGGTGGGGAGATGCGGAGGTGGGAGGTGGGGAGGATGGGGGAGGGTGAGGACGGTGGGGAGGGTGGGGAGGAGGTGCGGTGGGGTGGTGGGGAGGTGCGGAGGTGGGGAGGTGGGGAGGTGCGGAGGTGGAGGGTGGTGCGGAGGTGTGGAGGTGGGGAGATGGGGAGGGCGGAGGTGGGGAGGTGGGGGAAGGTGTGGGGGGCGGAGAGGTGGGGAGGTGGGGAGGTGGGGAGGTGCGGAGGTGCGGTGGTTGGGGAGGTTGCGGAGGTGGGAGGTGGGGAGGAGGTGGGGAGGTTCGGAGGTGGGGGAGGTGGGGAGGTGCGGAGGGGAGGTGCGGGAGGTGGGGAGGTGCGGAGGTGGGAGAGTGCGGAGGTGGGGAGGTGCGGAGGTGGGGAAAGGTAGGAGGTGCGGAAGGTGGGGTGGTGCGGAGGTGCGGTGGGGCAGGGAGGTGCGGAGGGTGGAGGAAGGTGCGGAGGTGTGGGAGGTGAGGAGGGGGAGGTGCGGAGGTGCGGAGGGTGGGGAGGTTGCCGGAGGGTGGGGAGGAGCGGAGGGTGGGAGGTGCGGATTCGGGGGATGGGAGGAGAGAGGTGGGGGATAGCGGAGGGATAAGGAGAAGGTAGAGGAGGGTAGCGGCAAGGGTGGGGAAGGTGAGGTGGTGAGCTGGGGTGTGCTTTGGATGGTGATGACAGTATAGGTGGGAAGTAAGGGAGGGGACAGGAGGCGGAAGGTAGGAGGTGACGGAGAAAAGAAGAAAGGTAAGAGAAGGTGGAGACGGAGGGTAGAGGGTAGGAGACAAATGGATTAATGGAAGGAGTGGTGAAAAGGTAGGAAAAAGAGTAGAGGGAGGTTAGTAGGACCCCGCGAAATAAGGAGGTAAGGGAGGAGAGGAAAAAAGAGGTGGGGAGGAGGAGAAGTGTGGGGAGGTGAGGAGGAGAAGAGTAGTGAAGGAGGGACAAGGGCAGGAGGAAGAGGTGAGCTGGAGGGGGAGGAGGTGGGGAGGAAGCCCCAGACTGGTAGGCAATCAGGGAGAAGAAGATTATGGAGGGAAGGGAAGGTGGTAATTAAGTGGGTTGGGTGGAGATAGGTGTGAGAAGGATAAAAGGTTAACACAGGAGAAGATATGATAGATGGGACATGGTGGGGCCGGATTCAAGGTAGGAGGAGGGTGGGGTAAAAGGAAGGAGTGGAGAGGAGGAGGAGAAGGAAGGAGAGAGGTTAAGGTGGTATCGGGAGGAGGTACACAAGGGTGGGAAGGGTGGTATGGTGGGGAGGTAGGAACTATCAAGGAGATAAGGGGTGGGGAGGGCAGGTTAAAAGATTGGTAGAGAGGGGGGGAGAAATATATGGGTGGGGAAGGATAGAGGAGATGAGGAACAGGAGTCATGGTGGGTGGTGGGGATGTAGGGAGGAGGAGGAGGTGGGGAAGGAGGAGGAGGAAAAGGTGGAGGATCTGGAGGAATGCCCTAAGGTTGGTGAGTTGTGGTAGTTGGAAATTGGACCAAGAGGTGGGGTGGTGTAGGAGGGGTGTGTAGTAAGGGCAGGAGGCGGTTTAAGGGGGGAGGGAAAGAGGTGGGGAGGATGAAAGGAAAGGTGGGGGAAGTAGAGGAAAGGTAAGGAGATGCAGGTGAGGTGGGGAGGAAGGTTAAGGTTGGGGGTGAAAGGTGGAGGTTGAAGGTGGGGGTAAGGAAGGTGGTTGATGGCGGAGGTACAGGAGGTAACAGGAAAGGTAGGCCCAAACCCCAGAGGAAAGGTAGGTGGAGGGGGGGAGGTTAGGAGTAGAAAGGTGAGGAGGAAGGGACCACAAGGAGGAAGGAAGGAGGAGGTAAAGAGGATATAGGAAAAAAGGAAAGGAGGAGGAAGGAAGGAGGAGAGGTGAAAACACAGGAAGGCGGAGGAAGAGGAGAAGGAGGGCGAGAAGGTAGGGCGGAGGGGAAGAAGGAGGGGAGGAAGGTGCGAGAAGGGAGGTGGGAACAAAAGGAGGGGGGGGAGGTAGCGGGGGAGAGGAGAAGGATGAGGCGGTAGAGGTGGAAGGTGGGGAGGTCAAAGGGGTACATGGAAAAAGGAGGTAGAAAGAAGAAGAAAGAGGTGGGGAGTAGGAAGGTGGGTGCAGGGCCAGGGTGAGGTAGGAAGGGTGGAAGAGGGGCCGGCGGAGGAATAAGGAGGTGGGATTAAGAAAGGAAATAAAGGAGAGCGAGGGAAGGTGGTAAGGATGGAAGGTGCTTGGACAGGCAAAAAAGAGAGAGGGAAGTGGGGGGGGTGGTGGGGGGGGGGGGGGGGGGGTTGGGGGAAAAGGAAAGCGTGACAAAAGAAGGAGGAGGGGAGGGGAGGGGAGAACGAAAGGGAGGGGGGAAGAAACAACAGGAAGAAGGAGAAGGTGAGAAAGGAAGAGGTAAGGAGGAAGAAAGGTATAGAGGAGGTGCCGAATCAAGGGCAGGATAAGGGAGGAGGGGGAGAAGGTGGGGAAAGACCGGGTAGGAAGAGGAGGAAAGGTGGGGATAAGGAGGAAAGAGAGGTAAACGAAGTGTAGGAGTAAAGGTGGAGGAGGTAAGAGGAAAAAAGACAGGTGGGGAGGAAGGAGGAAGGAAGGGAAGAGGTAGAGGTAATAAGGTGAGTGAGGTGAAGTAAGGTGGGAAGAAGGAAGAAAGCGAGAGGTGGTGGAGGGGGGGGTACAGAGAAGGCGGAATAGGTGGTAGGGGAGAGGTAGAGTGAGATAGGCAGGAAAGAAGATAGGAAGGGAGGAGGAGGAGGGAAACAATGTGGGGAGGAGGAAAAAGTACAGGGAAGGGAGGGAGAGGTGAAGGAGGAATAAGCGAGGAGGTGGGAGAGAATAAAAGGAAGGAGGGTAGACAGGTAGAAGGTAAAAAAAAAGGAGGAGGAGGAGGATTGAGAGGAAAGAGAGTATGATGGAGGATGGTAAGGAGAGAGGAGAGGGGAAGGAGAGAATGAGGTGGGGTAGGAAAGTGTAGGGTGGAAGTAGGAGGAGGTAGGTAAAGGAGGAATGGGGTCAGGAAAGAGGGTAGGTTGGGGGCGAAGGGAAGGAATCCACTAGGACGAAAGTAGGTGGTATAAATATAGGAGGGGATAAGGGTGGGGAGGTGGGGAGGTGCGGAGGTTGGGGAGGTGCGGGTGTGGGGTAGTGCGGTATGGTGGGGAGTGCGGAGGTGGGCGGAGGTGCGGGGTGGGAGGTGCGGCAGGGTGGGGAAGGTGCGGAGGTGCGGAGTGGGGGAGGTGCGGAGGTGGGGAGGTGCGGAGGTGGGGAGGAGCGGAGGTGGGGTGGTGCGGAGGTGGGGAGGTGGGGAAGGTCGTGGTGGGGAGGTGCTGAGGTGGGGAGGTGGGGAGATTGCGCGGAGGTGGGAGGTGAGGAGGTGGGGAGGTGCGGAGATGGGGAAGGTGCGGAGTGGGGGAGGTGGGAGGGGCGGAGATGGGGAGGGTGGAGAAGCGTGCGGGAGGTGGGGAGGTGGAGAGGTGGGGAGGTCGGGGGGGTGGGGAAGGTGGGGAGGTGGGGAAGGTGGGAGGTTGGGGGTGGGGAGGTGGGGAGTGGGGGCGGAGTCGGCACTCACGGGACACTGTGCTCGGACCACAGAGATTCTGGGTGGTCTGCACGCTCAGCTTCACACAATGCTGCAGGCGAGGCAATGCGATGGGGGTTCACGGAGCGGTCAAACTTGTTCCTGTCTGGTGCACCTAGAAATGAGAAATCATGGTGAGTGGCCTGGATAGAATGGAGTGATGTTCCCACTTAGAGTCCAGCACCAAGAGGGCACAGGCCCTCAGGGTTAATGGATGTTCCTTTATGTAGGAGAATGAGGAGGGATTTGGATTCTTTAGCCAGAGGGCGCGTGAATCTGTGGAATCTTTGCCGCAGACGGCTGTGGAGGCCTAGTCAGTGGGTATCTTTAAGGCAGAGAGGAGAGAGATTGTTGATCCAGCGCGGGGTGTAAGGGGTACGGGGAGAGGCAGGAGAATGGGGTTGGGTGGGAGGGATCGAGAGCAGAATGATTGAATGGTGGGTAGACTCAGATGGGCGTAACCCGACCCGACACGCGACCGTACCGAACGGCCTCGCCGCCCGATTCCCCGACACCGACCCAATCCGACCACGCAACCCCGGCCGCCCGCCGACACCGACGCCCCCGCCCCCGCCCCCGACGCCGACCGACCCAGAACGAACCCCCCGACCCGACCCGCCCGAACCCGCTGCCGCCGACCGAATGCCGACTCCGCCGCTCGCCCCGCGAACACCCGCGCGACCGACCCGACATCCCGCAGCCGCCGACCCGAACGCCCGCCGCCGCCGACATTCTTCTTCCCCCGAAAACGAACCGAACCGACCGACCGACCGACGAAATCGACCGACCGACCCCCGCGATTGCCCGACCCGGCCCACGACCCGGCCGCGCCGGGCCCCCCCGACGAACCGAACGAACCCGCAACCCGCCCGAACGCCGCGAAAACCGACCCCCGTCCGAACCGAACCGCGACCGAACCCCGAACCGCCGACCGATACCCCGAACGACCCCTGACCGACCCGCGCCGAATCCGACCGCCACCCGACACCCCACGACGGAACCGCCGCAGCCGACCCCCGCGATAACCCGACGACCCGAAACCCGAATCCGCCCCCGACCCATGCCGCCCGCTACGAACCCGAAGACCGTTCCGCCCGAACCCGCCTCCCCCGACCGCCGATCCCCGAACGACACCGCCGCCGACCCGCGAACCCCCCGCCGACCGCCCGCCCGAACCGCCGACCGGACCCGCGCCCCCCGAACGACCGACCGCCGCACGACTAACCGATTCCGAACCCCGACGGACCCGACCGACCCCCGAACCGACCCGAACCCCACCCGACCCGACCGCCGTCGAACGACCCGACCCCGACGTCCGCCCGACACGACCTCGACCGCCGCCGACCGATCCCGCCGACCCCGCCGACCGACCGACCCCGCCACCGACCGACGTACCCGACCGACGACCGTCGAACCGCCGACCGACCCCGACCGAACGCCGAACGACCGACCCCCCCGCCGACCCCCGCCGGAACCGCAAAGCGAATCGACTCGAAACACCCGCCGACCGCCCGACCGCACCGACCGATCCCCCCGTCCCCCCGAGCCCGACCCCGAGAACCCCCCGCGAACACGACTACGCCCGACCCCCGAACGACCCGCGAACCGCAAGCCCCCGACCGACCCCGCCGACACGCCCCGACCCCCGCCCCCCCCCGAGCCCCGACCCAGATCCAACCCCGACCGACCCCGCACCGCCGTCCCCGACCGCCCGCCCGAACCCCAGCCGGAATGCCAGAACAGACCGAACGACCGAACCGAACCCGCCCATCCGAACGAACCGCGCCGCCCGACCGAATGTCCCCGACCCCGAACCGTCCGACCCCCGCCGACCCGCCGCCGGCCCCGACCGACCCCCCGACCGACCGAACCCCGCGAATGCCCGCCCGAACCCCCGCGCCCGAACGACCCGAATGTCTCATTCTGGTCTGTCATGTATGAAATCCTTGATGCCTGAGAAACAATCAGACAACAACAGCCTTTTTAATGAGAGGTGGAGGAATGGAATGAGCACTTAATTCCGCTTGGATGCAGTGATGGGAGGTAATTCTGAGAGTTCCCCAGCCGCGGGTAGAAACGTTGCGGCATTGGGAATCTCGCTAGAGTTGACCGCTTTGGTCCATGGCGACCGGAATCGTTCCTTGGGAACAGGCCAATCCACAAACACAAGACAGTATTAATTTTAAAATTAATTTCCTGCCTGGTCAGACGTGATTGAGTTTATGTTTTGGGTTTTAACACTTGAAATATGTAAATAGCGGTGGATATTGGCTGCTTCGTGTGGGGGTAGAGTTTACCGTTGCTTTGAGGAGCTCACACGGAGCCGTTCTCCTGCCTACGTTCCCCGCTGAGCGTTATCGCTCGGAGAATACAGACCATTACTGTGAGCGACCGCAATGGTTACACGTCTGTGAACGGACCTGCGACCGCCATGTGGTGGAGCAGCTGGTAGCAGGCAGCTTCACGTGTCCCCGTCTCTCTGACCAGCAAGGACACGTTGTGACCCCAAGTCTCTCAGTCGGCAAGGGACACGCGTGGACCCCGTCTCTCTGTACGGCAGGACACGCGGTGACCCCAGTCTCTTTCCGTACCGGCAAGGACTTTGCGTGACTCCCCAGTCTTCTGTTACGGCAAGGGACATGCTGTGACCCGTCTCTCTGTACGGCAAGGAATGACGTGACCCCGTCTCTCTGTATACAGGCAAGGCCATGCGTGACCCGTCTCTCTGTACCGGCAAGGACACGCGTGACCCCAGTCTCTCCGTACCGGCAAGGACATGCGTGACCCCAGTCTCTCTTTCCCGGCAAGGACATGCGTGTGACCACGTTCTCTCCTTGTATCCGGCAAGGACATGCGTGACCCCGTCTCTCTGTACCGGCAAGGACACGCGTGACCCCAGTCTCTCCGTACCGGCAAGGACATGCGTGACCCCAGTCTCTCTGTACCGGCAAGGACATGCGTGACCCCGTCTCTCTGTACCGGCAAGGACATGCGTGACCCCGTCTCTCTGTACCGGCAAGGACATGCGTGACCCCGTCTCTCTGTACCGGCAAGGACACGCGTGACCCCCGTCTCTCCGTACCGGCAAGGACATGCGTGACCCCGTCTCTCTGTACCGGCAAGGACACGCGTGACCCCCGTCTCTCCGTACCGGCAAGGACATGCGTGACCCACGTCTCTCTAGTGTACCGGCAAACACGTGTGACACAGTCTCTCAGTTACGGCAATGGACATGCGTGTGTCTCTGTATCTCCGTACAGGCAAGGGACACGCGTGACCCCGTCTCTCTGTACCGGCAAGGACACGCGTGACCCCCGTCTCTCCGTACCGGCAAGGACATGCGTGACCCCCGTCTCTCCGTACCGGCAAGGACACACATGACCCCGTCTCACCCCAGTCCGGCGAGCACACGCGTTGTACGAGTCAGCCTTCCTACATGCCAGTAGTACAGCTTCGCCCTATCTGAATGAGCCACTGATGAACAATTCTAATGCAAAGCCGTTCGTCTCTTCCGTGAGAGTTCAGGCCGAGCCCCTCTAGAATGATGACAATATATGATTATTATTACCCATATCACACATCTGTGCTATGCTTTTACAAAATTGTATTCCCTTCCGTTTTGAGGTGCCAGGCAGGGTTAACAGGGAATATTTTTCTTGTATTCCCCGAATCTTGCGAACGCCTATGGACTTTAGTGTTAAAACAGCGGTAAATATAGTCTTATATTCCCATGCGTCTCACATCCGGGGAAAACTTGGCAATTGTGACGCTTGCGTGGGGAATTTAGAATTTGTATCTAGACAAAAACAAGCAAAATGGCGCCTCCTGCGAGAAGAGGCTCGCGACTTTTGACAGAAGATTTTCCTATAGATTGTCTGATATGGGTTAATAAACAATACTTGACTGTCCTCTTTGGGGGATACGACATCTATTGCCCTCACTAGAGCCATATTGTCCTCGTCTTCGACCGGGCATATGTTTCTATTCAGGCAATATATGTGTAATCTCCCCTCAAGGCCAGTCATTATTACTTTTTGATTACCTATATAAGGTAGTTTTTACTGGGCAAGATTAGTTCGGTAGTGTGATTGTTTCAAAAAAGGGGGGGCTATTATTACTTGGTATTTTCTTCTTATGTTTGGCCAAGTGACTTTACGGAGAAATACTGCGGGTGAATCCACCAAAGCTCCAAGTGTGATCTTAGGAATTATTTAATTTACGTGGGGATAGGTAATAATTATTATATGGACTGGCTTCTTTCGAGATTACAACTCGGCACATAACGCCCGACTGAAAATCATATTGTCCTCGTCTTTCGATCGGGCAATATGATTTCTGTTTTGGCTATATTCCTGGTGTCTCCCCTCAAAGGCAGTCTATATTAATAATGTTTAATATTCTATCTTTTCCAGAAATGTGCCCCTCTCCATTTAACGGGTGGGGGGTGGGTTCTCGCCTGAACAACGTGGAACTGATTTGCACGGAAGGGACCCGTTTGTGTGGATGAGCCCTGCGTGAAGGAGGGCAAACTCATCACCACTCTTTACCTCACCGCGGATGGAGAGAGGGATGGAGGGAAGGGTGGGAGGGGAGAGGGGGAGGAGGTGGGAGGGATGGATGGGAGGAGAGAGGGAGGGAGGGAGAGAG
>CM069154.1:472329-479060 GCA_035221665.1 Okamejei kenojei | reverse complement strand
GCGGTTGCGGAGGTGGGGAGGTGGGGAGGTGGGGAAGTTGTGGGAGGTGCGGATGGGAGGTGGGGAGGTGGGAGGTGCGGTGGGGAAGGTTGCGGAGGTGGGGAGGGTGCGGTGGGGGGTTGGGGGAGGTGCAGGAGGGTGGGGAGTGTGCGGAGGGTAGAGTGTGCGGAGGTGGGGCAGGTGGGGAGGGTGGGAGGTGCGGAGGTGGGGAGGTGGGTAGGTGGGGAGGTGCGGAGGTGGGAGGTGGGGATGGTGGGGAGGTGGGAGGTGGGGAGGTGCGGAGGTTGGGGAGGTGGGCTAAGTGGGGAGGTTGGGAGGTGGTGGGCTGAGGTGGGGAGGTGCGGTGGGGGAGAGTTTGCGGAGGTGGGGAGTGTGCGGGTGGGTGGGGAGGTGGGAGTGCGGTGGGGAGGGTGCGGAGGTGCGGAGAGTGGGGGAGGTGGGTAGTGGTGGGAGGTTGGGGTGGGGAGGTGCGGAGTGCGGAGGTGGGGAGGTGGGGAGGTGGGGAGGTGGGTGGGGAGGTGGCGGAGGTGCGGAGGTTGGGGAGGTGGGGGAGGTGCGGAGTGTGGGGAGGTGGGGGGTGCGGAAGGTGGGAGGTGCGGAGGGATTCGGTGGGGAGGTGGGGAGGTGCGGAGGTGGGGAGGTGGGGAGGTGTGGGGAGGTGCCGGTGGGGGGTGCGGAGGTGGGGAGGTGGGGAGGTGCGGAGGTGGGGAGGTGGGGAGGTGGGGATGGTGGGGGGTGCGGAGGTGGGGAGGTGGGGAGGGTGCGGAGGGTTGGGGAGGTGCGGAGGTGCGGTGTTTGGGGAGGTGCGGAGCTGGTGGGTGGTGGGGAGGTGTGGCAAGGTGCGGGGGTGCGAGAGGTGGGGAGGTGGGAGGTGGCGGAAGGTGGGGAGGTGGGGAGGTGCGGAGGGTGGTAGGTGGGGGTGGCTGGGGAGGTGTGGAGGTGGGGGAGGTGGGAGGTGTGGTGGTGGGGGAGGGTGTGGAGGGGGGGAGGTTGGGTGGGGAGGTGCGGAGGTGTGGGTTGTGGAGGTGGGGAGTGTGGAGGTGGGGGAGGTGCGGGAGGTGCGGAGGTGAGGTGTGGGGTGTGGAGGTGCGGAGAGTGCGGAGTGGGGAGGTGCGAGAGGTGGGGGTGTGGGTTGTGGGGTGTGTGGGGTGTGGTGTGTGGGGTGGGGGTGTGGCTGTGTTGGGTGTGAGGGTGTGGGGTTGTTGTGGGGTGTGTGGGGTGGGGTGTGGGGTGTGTGGGGTGGGGTGTGGGTGTGTGGGGGTGGGGGTGTGGGGTGTGGGGTTGTGGGGATGTGGGGGTGTGGGGTGTGTGGGTGTGTGGGTGTGGGGTGTGGGTGTGGGGTGTGGGTGTGGGGTTGCGGGTACACTCACCGGGACACTGTGCTCGGACACAGAGATGCTGTGTGGCTGCACGCTCAGCTTCACACACTGCTGCAGGGCCGAGGCAAAGCGATGGGGTTCCACGGAGCGGTCACACTTGTCCTGTCTGGTGCATCTAGAACAACGAGAAACATGGTGAGTGGCCTGGATAGAATGGAGAGATGTTCCCACTAGAGTCCAGCACCAGAGGGCACAGCCTCAGGGTTAAAGGATGTTCCTTTATGTAGGAGATGAGGAGGGATTTCTTTAGCCAGAGGGCGGTGAATCTGTGGAATTCTTTGCCGCAGACGGCTGTGGAGGCCACGTCAGTGGGTATCTTTAAGGCAGAGACTAGATAGATTGTTGATCAGGAGGGTGTTCAGGGAGTTACGGGGAGGAGGAAGTGGAGAAATGGGGTTGGGGGGAGAGATCGAGCAGCCATGATTGAATGGTGGGGTAGACTCGATGGGCCGAATGGTCTAATTCTGGTCCTGTCATGTATGAAATCCTTGTGCCTGAGAAACAATCAGACAACAACAGCCTTTTTAATGAGATGAGCCAATTAATTCAGCTTGGATGCAGTGATGGAGAGGTAATTCTGAGCGTTCCCCAGCCGCGGGTAGACAACGTGCGGCATTGGGATCTCGCTCAGAGTTGACCGCTCTGGTCCATGGCGACCGATCGTCCTCTGGGCACAGCCAATCCACAACACCAGACGGTATTAATTTAAATTAATTTCCTGCCTGTCAGACGTGATGAGTTTAAGTTAACACTTGAAATATGTAAATAGCGGTGGATATTGGCAGCCTCGTGCTGGGTTAGAGTTTACCGTGCTGTGAGGAGCTCACAAGGGAGCCGTTCTCCTGCCTACGTTCCCCGCTGAGCGTCTCCGCTCGGAGAAACAGCCCCATTACTGTGAGCGACCGCAATGTTAACACGTCTGTGAACGGACCAGGACCCGCATTGTGTGGAGCAGCTGGTAGCAGCAGCTTCACCCGTGACCCCGTCTCTCTGTACCGGCAAGGACACGTGTGACCCAGTCTCTCCGTACCGGCAAGAAACGCGTGACCCCGGTCTCTCCGTTACGGCAAGGGACACATGTGAACCCGTCTTCTGTACCGGCAAGGACATGCGTGACCCGTCTCTCCATACGGCAAGGACACGTGTGACCCCAGTCTCTAGTTCGGGCAAGGGACACGGTGACCCCGTCTCTCATGTACCGGCTAAGGGACTCGGTGACCCAAGTCTCTCCATACCGGAAGGGACACGTTTGACCAGTCTCTACGTACCTGCAAGGACACGTGTGACCCAGTCTCTAAGTACCGGCAAGGTACACGGCGTGACACCGTATCTCTGGTACGGCAAGGACAGTTGTGACCCCAGTCTCTCCGTACGGCAAGGACATGCGTGACCCAGTCCTCTGTACACGGCAAGGGGACATGCGTTGACCCCAGTCTCTCTGTACGGCAAAGACATGCGGTGACCCCAGTCTCTCTTGTACCCGGCAGGGACACGTGTGACCCAGTCTCTCCAATACGTCAAGGACATGCGTGACCCCAGTCTCTCTGTACCGGCAAGGACATGCGTGACCCCAGTCTCTCTGTACCGGCAAGGACATGCGTGACCCCCGTCTCTCTGTACCGGCAAGGACACGTGTGACCCCAGTCTCTCCATACCGGCAAGGACACGTGTGACCCCAGTCTCTCCATACCGGCAAGGACATGCGTGACCCCAGTCTCTCCGTACCGGCAAGGACACACATGACCACGTCTCACCCCAGTACCGGCGAGCACACGCGTGTACGAGTCAGCCTTCCTACATGCCAGTGGTACAGCTTCGCCCTATCTGAATGAGCCACTGATGAACAATTCTAATGCAAAGCCGTTCGTCTCTTCCGTGAGTGTTCAGGCCGCGCCTCCAGAATGCTGACAATATCTATTATTATTACCCATATCACACATCTGAGCTATGCTTTTACAAAATTGTATTCCCTTCGTTTTGAGTGCCAGCAGGGTTAACAGGGGAATATTTTCTTGTATTCCCCTTTCTTGCGAACGCCTATGGACTTTACGTGTTAAAACAGCGGTAAATATAGTCTTATATTCCCCTGGTCTCACATCCGGGAACTTGGCAATGTGACGCTGCGTGGGAAATTTAGAATTTGTTCTCGACAAAACAAGCAAAATGGCAGCCTCCTGCGAGAAGAGGTTCGCGACTTTTGACAGAAGATTTTCCTTCTAGATGTTCTGATATGGTAATAATGAACAATATTGTTGTCCTCTTTCGGGGGATACGACATATATTTGCCCTCACTAGATCCATATGAATCTACTTCCAGGCAATATTATGTCGTTATCCCCCTCAAGGCCAGTCAATATTCTTATTATTATTACCTATATAAGGTAGTTTTACTGGGCAATATTAGTTCGTATTTTGATTGTTCAAAAAAGCGGGCAATATTACTTGGTATTTTCTTCTTCTGGTTTTCGCCATTGACTTTACGTAGAAAAACTGCGGTGAATCACAAAGCTCCAAGTGTGAATCTTAGGAATTATTTTAATTTACGTGGGGATAGGTAATAATTATAATATTGACTGGCTTCTTTCGGGATACACCAGGAAATAACGCCCGCACTGAAATCATATCGTCCTCGTCTTCGATCGGGCAATATGATTTCAGCTTGGGCAATATTCCTGGTGTACCCCTCAAGGCCAGTCAATATTATATAATTATTCAATATTTACTCATTTCCAGAAATGTGACCCCTCTCCATTTAAACGGGTGGGTTCTCGCCTGAACAACGAGGAACTGATTTGCAGGACGGCCGTGTGTGCTGATCCCTGCGTGATGGAGGGCAAAACTCACCACCACACTGTACCCACGCCGATGGAGAGAGGGAGGGAGGGACGGAGAGGGAGGGGAGGGATGGAGGGAAGGAGAGGAGGGAGGGAGGGAGGGATGGTAGTGGAGGGAGAGAGGGGAGGAGAGGGGAGGGATGGTAGGGAGGGAGAGGGGTAAGAGGGATGGGAGAGGGGGAAGGAGGGAGAGAGGGAGGGAGGGATGGAGGGAGAGAGGGAGGGAGGGAGGGAGGGAGAGAGGGTAGGGAGGGTGGAGGGAGGGAGAGAGGGATGGAGGGAGGAGGGATGGAGGAAGAGGGATGAGAGGGAGGGACGGGGAGGGAGGGAGGGAGGAGAGAGGGAGGGAGAGAAGGTGGGATGAGAGGAGGGAGGGAGGGAGGAGAGGGAGAGAGGGAGGGAGGGAGGGAGGGAGGGATTGAGGGAGGGAGGGAGAGAGGGAGGGAGGGATTGACGGGAGGGAGGGAGAGAGGGATGGAGGGAGGGAGGGAGAGAGGAGGAGGGAGGGAGAGAGGTGAGAGAGGGATGGAGGGAGGGAGGGAGGGAGGGAGAGAGGTGAGGGAGGTGGGGAGGGAGAGAGGGAGGGAGCAGGGAGGAGAGGGAGGGAAAAGAGGGAGAGAGGGAGAGACAGAGAAGAGAGAGAGGGAGGGAGGGAAAGAGGGAGGGAGGGCGAGAGGGAGGGAGGGGAGGGGAGAGAGGGAGAGAGGGAGGGGAGGAGAGGGAGAGCGGGAGGGAGGGAAGGGAGGGAGAGGGGAGGGGAGGGAGGGGGGAGTGAGGAGAGGCGAGAGAGGGAGAGAGAGAGGAGAGAGAGGGAGAGGGAGGGAGGGGTGGGGGAGAGAGGGAGGGAGGGAGAGAGGGAAGGAGAGAGAGAGGGGATTCGATGGGGAGGGAGAGAGGGAGGGAGGGAGGGAGGGTAGGGAGGGAGGGGGAGGAGGTGAGAGAGGGATGGGAGGGAGGACAGAGGGAGGGAGGGAGGGAGAAGAGGGAGGGAGGGAGGGCGCGAGGGAGGGACGGGTGGGAGAGTGTGTGTGTGCGTATGCGTGGTGTGTCGTGAGTGTGTGAGCCTGGGTGGTGAGTGGTTCTCGGTGCTGGCCGCGCCGGTCACATTCATCCACTTTCCCATTCTTACATCGGTTGTCTGTGTGGAGTTTGCACGTTTTACCCGTGACCGCGTGGGTTCGCCTCCCACATCCCAAAGACGGGTGGGTTTGTAGGTTCAATCGGCACCCACTCTGTAAATTGCCCCCTAGTGTGTGGGGTTAGTGATGTGAAAGAAAGTGGAATAAGATTAGAAACTAAGTGTTTTCTTTTTAGTGAGCGTGGTTGATCGACGTCCGGCATCGACTGGCTGGGCCGATGGGCCTGGGACACGAAACTCTCCTTGAGCTGACTGTACGTGGTGAACGTAAATGCGCGCAGACTTAGCAGCGTTTCCAGTCAACATGGGTGTTATCATTGCAGCATTAAGCTGCGTGGAATATCTTTAAAAGCATAATTCCTTTCTGCATTGTGTGTGTGTGTGTGTGTGTGTGTGTGTGTGTGTGTGTGTGTGGTGTGTGGATCATGTGGGTGTGTGACGTTGTGTGTGTGTGTGAGTTGATAGTGTGTGTGTGTTGTGTGTGTGAGTGTGTGTATGTGTGTGTGTGTGGGGATGTCGTGGGTGTGTGTGGGTGGTATGTGTGTGGGTGGGGTTTGTGTGTGTGTGTGTGTGTTGTGTGTGTGTGTGTGTGTGTGTGTGGGTGGGTGTGTGGTGTATGTGGTGTGGTGGTGGGGTTGTGTGTGTGTGTGTGTTGTGGTGTGTGGTGTGTGTGTTGGGTGTGTGTGTGTGTGGGTGTGTGTGTGTGTGTGTGTGTGTGTGTGTGTGTGTGTGTGTGTGTGTGTGTGGGTGTATGTGTGTGTGGGTGTGTGTGTGTGTGTGTGTGTGTGTGTGTGTGTGTGTGTGTGTTGTGTGTGTGTAGGGTGTGTGGGTGTGTGTGGGTGTATGTGTGTGGGTGTGATTGTGGTGTGTGTGTGTGTGTGTGTGTGTTGTGTGTGTGTGGTGTGTGTGCTTATTTATGTGTGTGTGGGTGTGTTTGTGGGTGTGTGTGTGTTGTGTAGTGGGTGTGTGTGTGTGTGTGTCGTGTGTGTGGGTGTGTGTGGGAGTGTGTGTGTGTGTGTGTGGGTGTGTTGTGTGTGTGTGTTGGATTGTGTGGTGTGTGAGTGTGTGTGATTGTGTGTTGTGTGGGTGTGTGTTTTGTGTGTGTGGGTGTATGTTGTGTGTGGGTGGGGTTGTGTGTGTGTGTGTGTGTGTGTGTGTGTGTGGTGTGTGTGTGTGTGGGTTGTGTGTGTGTGTGTGTGTGAGTGTGTGTGTGTGTGTGTGTGTGTGGTTCGTGATGTGTGAGTGTGGGTGTATGTGTGTGTGGTGTGTGTGTGAGTGGTGTGTCTGTTGTGGGGGGTGTGTGTGTGGGGGGTGTGGGAGTTGTGTGTGTGTGGGTGTGTGAAGTGTGATGTGTGTGGGTGTGTGTGTGTGGTGTGGGTG
>CM069154.1:449829-469829 GCA_035221665.1 Okamejei kenojei | reverse complement strand
TTTCCGACAAGAACGAGTCCCAGATTCCACTCGACAGACGAGAGGCTTTAACAAGTATTATTTAAAGAGAGTTTTCTCCATCCATTCCCCCCCTCACCGCTCACTGGGTCAACGAGACCCCACCATACGTTGCTGCGTGGCAGTGGGCCTCAGTAATAGAGCCCATACACCAAATGTTCTTGCCTGTAGGCTTGAGCTTTGCTGTAGTGATCCTTCACGCTGCTAATGGCTCTGCTGCACTGACGGCTTTGTACTGAGGGAACTGTCCTTTTGCAGAGGTAAGCAGTTCTATTGTCGCAAGGAGATATTATCATCTCGCACTATTCAGGAATTGTATTAAATTAACGGACAAATGCACATCTTGCTCACCGTGAAGTATCTTTACAAAATGATTTGTGAAGTTTTCCTGCCGACTAAATTGAGAGCGCAATTTTATTCCCATTTCAAATTAAATATAGATGAGGATGTCACTGTTCCCCATCTCCACATTTTGCATAAGATCTGTTTCCTACAAAATTTAAAAAGGCCATCCAAGCTGCAAGGAGGTATAAGAGATTCACGAGGATGTGTTGGCCGGGACTAGAGGCGTGTGGGCGTACAAGGAGGAGGTTGCCCGGGGACTAGAGGGTGTGGGCTACAGGGAGAGGTTGCCGGGACTAGAGGTGTGGGCTACAGGGAGAGTTGGGCCAGGCTGGGTCTCTTTCCATGGAGCGCAGGAGGATGAGGGGTGATTTATAGAGGTGTATAAAATCATGAGAGGAATAGATCGGGTAGATTGCACAGAGTCTCTTGCCCAGAGTAGGGGAATCGTAGACCAAGGTGAAGGGGAAAAGACATTTAAAGGAAATTGAGGGGTAACATTTTCACACAGAGGGCGGTGGTGGGTTCTTTGTGTGTGTGGAACGAGCTGCCGGAGGTGGTAGTTTGAGGCTGGGACTATCCCAAGTTTAAGAAACAGTAGACAGGTACACGGGATAGGACAGGTTTGGAGGGAAATGGTCAAATGGGGCAGGTCGGGGACTGTGTAGCAGGGAGTGTGGCGGTGTGGGCTCGGTGAGGCTGAGGGCTGTTTTCCGTGCTGTATTCACTCTCGACTCTATCACAAGATGATATGTGTATTTACATTGTGCGTTTCCACCTTCACTCTGGGACTCCAGTGGTCAAACACGCGGCAGTGACCACAGGATGGCCCATTGAGAACATGGCCACCATGTCACAGGTTCATAAGTTGCTGGAGTGGAATCAGTCCATTCGGCCCATCGAGTCCACTCCCGGCCATTCGATTCATGGCTGATCTATCTCATCCCTTCAACCACATTCTCTGGCCTTCTCCCATAACCTGACACCTGCACGAATCGAGAACCCCATCTATGCCTTTACAAATAATCCACTGACTTGGCCTCCTCCACAGCCAGCGTTGGATGGGCCAGTCCATCAGCCCTGTCCAACTCCAGTTGGTGTGGAGCAGGATGTTGTCCACATCTCAGTCGCTCAGACGCTTCACCGAACTACTCTTAACGTCTTGTTCAAATCCTCTACACCGACTGACGGGCTGCACGATCGGTTGCGACCAAGAAGATAAGGACTGTAGTGAGTCGGCAACAGGAGCATGGCGAGCCTTAGTGTATGGCCAGGAGAGGTCCGCTGTGTGTACTTTAACGGAGCTGCATCTCGCGGGCACCTCCACACACGTGACCAGTGTCATAGCGTGTCGCGAAATTACGTGTTGTGGAGCACGCCAGCCGCAGTGTGGGTCTCCCGAACTCAGGCACTGGTCACACGTTCATATACTGCACACGAACTCCACGGGTATCTGACCTAATATTTGGGAACACAAAGGGCAAGAGACGTCCTCAGTGATTGGGCATCGCAGACGGGGCACCGGTTTTTTTTCAGTGATGGGAATTCGCTAGACGCACCCGGTCAGTGATGGCATCGCTGGACGGGCACCGTCAGTGATTGGGCTTGGCAGAACGGCACCGGTCGTGGACCTGCGTCATGTATGGGGCATCGCATGACGGCACCGGTCTGTGATGGGGCATCGCAGTACGGGCACCGGTCAGTGGACTCGGTCAGTGATGGGGCATCGCAGACGGGCACGGTCAGTGACGGTCAGTGTGGGGCATCGCAGACGGCAACGGTCAGTGATGGGGCATAGCAGACGGGGCACCGGTCAGTGTTGGGGCTTCGCCAGACGGGCACCGGTCAGTGATGGGGCATCGCAGACGGCATGCACCGTCAGTGACTGTGTCAGTGATGGGGCATCGCAGACGGGCACCGGTCGTGACTGGTCAGTGATGGGGCATCGCAGACGGCACCGGTCAGTGACTGGTCAGTGAGGGTCCACACAGAGGATCACCGGTCAGTGAGGGTCTACGCAGAGGGTCATCGCGGGCAGTGCGTGTCCCCGCCAGTGTATCGCCTCTGCATCGTATACTCACACACCACACTGAGACCGACACTACAGACACATCGCGCACATAACAAGGACATTCGCTGCATTTGCTCTTGTTCATATGATCCTATGACCCAGGAGTAGAATGAGGCCATTCGGCCCATCAAGTCTCCTCCACCATTCAATCATGGCTGATCTATCTCTCCCTCCTAACCCCATTCTCCTGCCTTCTCCCCATAACCCCTGACACCCGCACTGATCAACAATCTATCTATCATTGCCACAGACAGCCTCCACCGCCGTCTGGGGCAATGAGTGCCACAGATTCACACGCCCCCTCTGACTAAAGAAATTCCTCCTCATCTCCTTCCTAAAGGAACGTCTTTAATTTCTGAGGCGGTGTGACCTCTGGTCGCAGTCAACATCGTGGAACAGGCCTTTGGCCAACTTGTGCATGACAACATGCCCGGTCTTACACTACAGTCTAGTGGGCCTGCTGCCTGTGTTTGGCCCTTCTCCCTCTAACCCTGAGCTGTCCATGGTCCTGCACTCTCCCTGTGCTGGTCCCCAGGGGCGGGTCGAGTGGGTGGCCGGAGGGATGGCCAGTCTGTCTCTGGCCACCGGTCAGCACCATGTCCTGCCACGTTGCTGGTGACCTGAACATAAAAACAGCAGCCTCTCCACGTCTGTGAAGCAGCTGCAGAAGATGTCAGACACAAAGCCCAGACGTACACGCTGCACGTGCTCTTATTGGACAGCCAGGGGGGTTTACTGCTCACATGGGGAAGAGGTGGAGGGATATTCGAATTTCCTGCGTGGTTGCCGGCCCCCATCTCCACTACATAAAAACGGCTGGAGAACAGAACGGTCGGCCACCAGATGAGGATACTCCCCAAAGCAGCTGTAGGCTTCACTCGCATTAGCCAAACAGGCAATACTTTGCAGGGTTCCCAGTTTTCTGAATTCACTGCTCCGGAACCTCCAGAGAGAATCACTGCTCAACACCTGCAGCTGATATCAATCTGCTTCAACCAGTGACCGCAGGTAGCTGAGACTCATTTAACCAGGGATCTCCTTACTCCAAGGGCTAAGGGCTGGAAAGCAAAGAGTTTGTGTGTTTAGCAAACGATACGGAATACTAAATCACTTTGTGATCTTTCACCTTTTCCCACACTGTGCTTAATGTCCAGTATTGGTTTAGTACACAGCTCATTGCGATGGACAATGCTGGAGGTAACTAGCGGGACAAGGCAGGCATCTTGGACCCCGTGAAGGAAAAGGGGGCGGGTGGCGACTTACAAACGCCTTCTACCCGACGATACCCCTGAAGAAGAGTCTAGTACGGAATGTTATGTTCCTTCTCGTCCAGAGATGTGCCTGCCGCTGAGTTTCTCAAGCTTGTAGTGTCAATCTCTCGTTGGTTTATAAAATAATAACCAGACAGAGTTCTTCTCACTTTTTTACTATGTGATACAGGCCACCAAAACACTCTAGGAACATTTGGGTGGTGGTTGTAATGAGCGAAGGCTTTTATACCTTGTGTTATCCTGTGGCCCTTATGCTAGGCGCAGGGCAACAATGCCTGCAGGAGGACACTAACATTGGGCACAGTACTAATGCTGGATGCATAGTGTTCAGCTGCCTCCGGCAGTACTAATGCTGCTCTGTGGCCACACTGAGAGCTTACTCAATGCGGGATCTATTTAAAAGGGTTTTCTAGCTCAGGAGACAGTGCACCACATGTGAGTCAAGGCCGGTTGCGAACGTTTCAGCCTGGTTGCGGCGGTGTGGGCAACGAGAGTTGAATTGCCAGGCCGTGCTCAGGGGAGTAGATAGACACAGTATTGTGTATCACACTTCCAGAGATGGAATATAAAATGACCAAATAAAATCTTTCAGCAGCTGATACGTGAGAAGACGCTCGCTGAACTAAATGGGAAATACTTTTGTACTGTTTAATCAATCATGTATCATTCCTTGCAAGAGGCACTAAGTAATTAATGACATTCCTGCAGCTCATGTTTTCATTAGCAAGGACTGAACTCTGTTATTATGTGTAGGTTCTGAGCGACTGTATCAGGATGACTGACCACTGGGTGAACTCTGGACGAACCAACACAGTACAGCATGAAACATGCCCTTCGGCCCACAATGTCCTGCTGACATTGGACAAGACAGAGTTAAGGGCCTGTCCCACTTTCACGAGGGAATTCACAAATTCTCCAGAGTTCTCCCCTTGATTCAAACTCGCAGAATGTTGGTACCGAGTCTGTAGGAGGCCGTAGATATATCGTAGAGGCTCGTTATGCCAGCTGTAGGTACTCGTGGCATCAGGTAAGTCCAGCCCGATAAAAATTGTCCACGAGTAAAAAAATGGTCGGGATGAAAGAAATTGCAACTTTTTACTCATGAGGAGAGCATTAAAATAGTCACGGGAATTCACAGTCATACTCGTAGGAGTTCGTGAACATAGTCGTGGAGGTGGTAGGAGTTCGTAGATTACCACGATCTGGATTGTTGTTTAGGTCCTTTAAACTCGGCACAGATTTTCAATTAAGTCGTGATAGTGGGATAGGACCTTTAGATTTAGCTCTTAGAGCTAACAGAATCCATGGATATGGGGGCAAGGCAGGTTCTTGGTTCTTGGTTCTTGGTCCTCCAAAATATTCCAACTGGAATTTAAACTGGAGGTGGTGAAGGGAGGGGTTTAGCTAGAGAGGGTTATTGGGAAGAAAGTGCCACTTTAAATGTAGTTTGCATCTGGCTGGGCAAACCGTGGTTTGGTGGAGATTCTTCCATGCTTTAATAGTGCGTGGGAAGAACGAACTGCTGTACACATCTGTCTTTGTGGCTGGGACCACAAATTGGATCGAATGCCCTCGTCTGCTCCTAATTGGTTTGGGGTTGGTGTAGGTCTTGATCTATGTCTAGCTGCAACAACGCATTTAACATTTTGTAAAAAACAGGTCAAAACGGTGAGCTTCACGTCTGTCTTGCCCCCCCCCCCGGACCCGAGGTTCCACCCCAGAGAATTCCAGAAGTTTTGGTGACCCCCCCCCCCCCATTCGCTTCTCTCCTCGTAGGTGTTAGAAACAAATCGAGCGGCCTGTCTTTGGACACGTTCGATGGATGAAAATGTTTTTATCTGTGTAATGGGTCCCAAGTAACTGCAACTGCGTAGTCCAGAGATGACGTCTAACGAGGGAAATACAGCTTCTCCTGGAACAGAAGCTGAACAATGATGAAGTTGCACTCAGAAGTTAGGACAACCTGTTGCAACCAAAACACTGTTGCATGATGAGTCTGACCGTTCAGAACGGTAATCATTCAGCAATTTGATGGCTGATGCCAAGATAACTTGGTTTGTTTGGATTCCTTCAAGGGTGACACCAAAGTATGTTGTAATATGTGTACGCCGGATTCCTCTTTCTGGTGACAACCATGGTGTCACATTTGGAAGGTTGAACCCAAACCCAACCACCACAGTGCCCCATTGTTGTGACCCACTCGAACCCCAAGTAACCGAGATCCTTTTTGGAGAGCATCTTCATCATCACTGCTTAATTTGACATACAGCAAACAATCATCAGCGAATAGTCCCTGGTCGTACTTGCGACTTATTTAATCCATGGATGTCATTGATGTCCCCAAAAGCAAAATAAGTGTGGGCCCGCGTACTGTGCCCTGGGGTGGTCCCACTCAACACTCAATACTGTCCCCCAAACCCTGGGGTGTCCCACTCAACACTGGGTGCCAATTGGAGCTCTTTCCTCACACAACACGCGCTGAAGACGTTTTGTCCAGGAAACTGGAAATCCATCGTTTTGTGTTGGAACGAATACCGTAGAAGTCAAGCTTCCGATGCAGTCTCTGTGTGTGGATGACATCAAATGCTTTAGAGAAAAGTCCACTACAACTAAACCCATGATGACGTTACTGTCAAGGTGCTTGGCCAGGTCATTTGTTGTCAGGATAGGCTGAGACTCGCATGATCTATGCCTCCTAAATGCATGTTGGCTGTCAGCAAGAATATTATGTTTGCTCACGTGATGCATCAGATTACTATCAATGATCTGCTCCAGCAGTTTACAGCAAGTACTTGTTAGTGAAACAGGACGATAATTCGCTGGGTCGGTGGTTGAACCCTTCTTAAAGAGAGGAATGATGTTGGCCTTCCTCCAATCCAGAAGACATCGCCCGAGTCAAGCGATGAACTGCAAAACTGGAGCCAGTTCTCCGGCTGCGATCGTGAGGGCTTGATTCTGTATCTGATCTGGTCCAATCGCTTTTGTGGTATTAATGTTGAGCAATAACTTCTTGACACCTTCACCTCCATTTTAATAGCAGGCATATCAGCAAATGGGCTGGGCGGAAGGACTGGAAATGATGAAGGCTCCACACCTTCCCGGGTGAAAACCTGTTGGAATTGGTTCGCAAGAGCTTGGTTTCGCCTGGTCCTCAGTGATCAGGCAGTTGTTCACTTTTAGCAGCTGGACACCAGTGTTGTCTGTCCGTCTGGATTTCACATATCTCCAAAAAGCCTTGGGTTGTTCTCCCCCAAGAATAGAGGAAACATGTTGTCTATGAGCACTCCTAACAGCATGATCGACTTGCTTTCGCACACCAGTAAAATTGTCCCAGTCCAGTTTTATTCCCCTTTTTTGGCACGGACATAAAACCTCTCTTTCTTACTGCAGAGACGTTTCAGTTTTGCCGGAAACCAAGGAGGACGCATACGGCCCTTGATTAGTTAATGAGGGACATGATTTGTGACAATATTATTTAAAGAGTTTCTCAGCCACACCCAGTTGTCTTCTACGGATCTTTTATCTGGTTGCAGGTTGAAGAAATCTTTTGCCAGTTTTTTAGCTGAGCCTTTAAATTCCTCGCTGTTCACTTTTTTCCAGAGGGAAATTTTTCGCGGTGGTTTTGAAGGGACTTTAAGCTTTAAGCGCAATTTTGCTTGGATAATATAATGATCTGCACACGATGAAACTGCCGAGATTAAATCTGGGTGTGAAGTGAACAGTAAATGTAAAGTATTTTCGGTGCCACTTGTCTCATCACGCCTGTAGGGAACGTGACTTTGGGACGGGTGATTTTCCAGAGTAAGGTCAGCTAGGGCTTCCGGGAGAGGCCCTTTTGGTTCGCTTTGTATGCCGTCAGACCAATCTACACCTGGGACATTGAAATCGCCCCCAGGATGATAAGTGGTGAGCGTGAAGAGGCATTAATTTTAGAGATGTTCGATCCAAGATCTAAAAGAGGCTCCGTTTTCGTGTCAGGAGGTCGGTAAAAGCTTCTGATCTGTAACGACTGACCCCCAAGCGTAGCCTGACACCAGATTTGCTCAGAGTCGCTGAGCAAGTCTGTTCTTTCAAAGCAGGGAACGGTATTGTTAGCTCCGATGAAGACGCTGCCTCCGTGCGAGTTTCTGTCCTTTCTAAAAACTTGGAGGTGAGGAGGGAAAATCTCAGCAGATGTGATTGGCGGGTCCAGCCAAGGTTCAGACCCGATAAGAGTATCAGGGTTTACAGTTTCAATAAATGAATTGATCGCAGCACATTTTCCTCTTATACTGCGGCAATTTATAACAGCTATTTTGATCCCGTGTTCATTGCTGACCTCATTTCGATCAATATCGTCTCTGGCCCCAAGGATCCGCTGGCTTTCTCCGGCCCCGCTGCTCCGCTGGCGTTCTTCAGGCCCGCAGCTCACCTGGCGGTCATCACCCCTGTGGCTCACCTGGCGTTCTTCAGGCCTGCGGCTCACCTGGCGGTCATCACCCCTGTGGCTCACCTGGCGTTCTTCAGGCCTGCGGCTCACCTGGCGGGCTCCAGCCCCGCTGCTCCGCTGGCGGGCTCCAGCCCCGCAGCTCACCTGGCGGGCTCCAGCCCCGCTGCTCCGCTGGCGGGCTCCAGCCCTGCGGCTCACCTGGCGGGCTCCAGCCCCGCTGCTCCGCTGGCAGTCTTCAGGCCTGCGGCTCACCTGGCGGGCTCCAGCCCTGTGGCTCACCTGGCGGGCTCCAGCCCCGCGGCTCACCTGGCGGGCTCCAGCCCTGCGGCTCACCTGGCGGGCTCCAGCCCTGCGGCTCACCTGGCGGGCTCCAGCCCCCGCGGCCCCGCAGGGCTCACCTGGCGGGCTCCAGCCCTGCGGCTCACCTGGCGGGCTCCAGCCCCGCGGCTCACCTGGCGGGCTCCAGCCCCGCAGCTCACCTGGCGGGCTCCAGCGCCACAGCTCACCTGGCGGGCTCCAGCGCCACAGCTCACCTGGCGGGCTCCAGCGCCACAGCTCACCTGGCGGGCTCCAGCGCCACAGCTCACCTGGCGGGCTCCAGCGCCACAGCTCACCTGGCGGCTCCAGCGCCACAGCTCACCTGGCGGGCTCCAGCGCCACAGCTCACCTGGGCGGGCTCCAGCGCCACAGCTCACCTGGCGGGCTCCAGCGCCACAGCTCACCTGGCGGGCTCCAGCCCCGCAGCTCACCTGGCGGGCTCCAGCCCCGCTGCTCCGGTGCTCCGTTGCTCTGACGAGCCGAAAGTTGTTGCAGCCGCAGGAACCGTGATCCAGATGTTCCTTCATTAGGAATACAATTCTGGTCTCCTAATTTGAGGAAGGACATTCTTGCTATGTCTCTATGAACATGACCCCCTTACACGCCACTACAGGTCTCTGTCGCTCCTCTACCTGTCAAAATGCCTCCCAGACAGTATCGGCTTCCCTCGCCTCCACGCAACGAGCTCTAGGCACTCAGCGCTCTACGGTGTAAAATAGAAACATTGACAATAGGTGCAGGAGGAGGCCATTCGGCCCCTTGATCCAGCACCGCCATTCAATGTGATCATGGCTGATCATCCACTATTAGTACCCCGTTCCTGCTTTCTCCCCATATCCCTTGATTCCGTTAGCCCGAAAAGTTAAATCTAACTCTCTCTTGAAAACATCCAGTGAATCGGCCTCCACCGCCTTCTGTGGCGGAGAACTCCACAATAAAATCTCACCTCATCAAGCGGCTTTAAACTTTTCACCTCTCACCTTCAACCTCTGCCCGCTTGTGTTTGACATTTCGAACCCTGGGAACAAAATACTTTATCAACGTCTCTCAGACTTTGTGAACTTGTATCGAGTCTGCCTTCAGCCTCAGCGCTCCCCTGACCAGCCTCTCCCTGTAGCTGTGAGGAAACCCACGCATATCACACATGAACGTACAAACTCCGTGCAGGCAGCACCCGCACTCAGGGTCGAACACGGATCCCTGGCGCTGTGAGGCAGCAGTTCTACCCGCTGCGCCACCAAACCGTCCAAACACTTCCCCCGAGCACTGTGTTAGTGCCAAGGGCTGGAGATGGAGAGAGTCGGGAGGGTTGAGTGGAGCGGGAGAGCAGTGAGGGGTGGGGTTAGTGAGGCAGGACTTGGCCAGAGTGGTCTGGCACCACAGTGACCAGTGGTGACCACACACAGAGGCCAGGCCAGGCCAGGCCAGGTCAGGCAGTGTCAGACCTGCCCTCTCGTCCACAACAACCCGTCCCTGCCACTGCGACAAGGAACTGCTGCAATAAGCGACAAGGTGTGGAGCTGCGCGCCACACTTACCCAGAGCTGGAAGAAAGATCATTTTTTTAAACGACAAGGACTTTGCAGTAATTGCTCGCAATTGTCACACAATCCGTCACCAGGCCAGCGCTTCCGGCGTCGATCTGTAGCGATCTCTTACCGTGGCAGTTAACCCGTTACAGGGCAAGCCCGCCCCCACAATACGGTGCTGACTCACAATGTACACACGCACACATGTACACGCACACATGTACACACACATGTACACACACATGTACACGCACACATGTACACACACATGTACACACACACATGTACACACACATGTACACACACACATGTACACACACATGTACACGCACACATGTACACACACATGTACACGCACACATGTACACACACATGTACACGCACACATGTACACACACACATGTAACACACACACATGTACACACACACATGTACACACACATGTACACACACATGTACACACACATGTACACGCACACATGTACACACACATGTACACACACACACACATGTACACACACATGTACACACACATGTACACACACACATGTACACACACACATGTACACACACATGTACACACACACATGTACACACACACACACACATGTACACACACATGTACACACACACATGTACACACACACATGTACACACACATGTACACGCACACATGTACACACACATGTACACACACATGGGCACACACACATGTACACACACATGTACACACACACATGTACACACACATGTACACACACACATGTACACACACATGTACACACACACATGTACACACACATGTACACACACATGTACACACACATGTACACACACATGTACACACACATGTACACACACACATGTACACACACACACATGTACACACACACATGTACACACACATGTACACACACATGTACACACACACATGTACACACACACACACACACATGTACATGCACACATGTACATGTACACACACACATGTACACACACACACACACACATGTACACACACATGTACACGCACACATGTACACACACATGTACACACACATGTACACACACATGCACACACACATGTACATGCACACATGTACACACACATGTACACACACATATGTCCACACACATGTACACACATGTACACACGCATGTCCACACACATGTATATATGCACACGCACATGTGCACATACATGTACACACATGTGCATATACACACATGCACATGTACACACACGTGTACATACGTACCCACATGTACACACACATGTATACACACACGTACACACACGCACACACATGTACACACACATGAACACACACACATGTACACACACAGTCTGGTTTAATAGAAACATAGACAATAGGCGCAGGAGTAGGCTATTCGGCCCTTCGAATCAGCACCGCCATTCTAGATGGCTGACCATCTAGAATATTCTCTGAGTCCCCAATCTCCCCCAGTCTTGTCTCCCCAGTCTTGTCTCCCCCAGCCTTGTCTCCCCCAGCCTTGTCTCCCCTCCCCCAGCCTTGTCTCCCCCAGCCGTCTCCCCCAGCCTTGTCTCCCCCAGCCTTGTCTCCCCCAGCCTTGTCTCCCCCAGCCTTGTCTCCCCCAGCCTTGTCTCCCCCAGCCTTGTCTCCCCCAGTGTGTGTAGGAGCAGCTTTCACCCCGACCCACTGATTGACTCAAGCAGATGCAGCACAGCTGCTCGACAGGCATTTACAGTTTGAACAGAGATGTGTAACAGTCTGTCTCTCAGCGAATGATAGTCTCGCCACCTGCTCTGGCGGAAACAAGGAGCCGCTTGTCCCTTGGTCAAGCTGCACCGAACACCCGCTCAAAATCAAATACTTCAACTCGCAAATCCACATTTTCTTCAACATATCAACTCTGTTTAAATGAATCATGGAGCTTCTTTAAAAGCAAGTTGTGGTAGTTTGCAGCTTGCAGTTGCTCAAATAAAGACTCAAGTATTCACTGATGTGACAGGGAGATCTATCCATGTTCTCCACAGATGCTGCCTGACCCACCCGCTGAGTTACTCCAGCACTCTGTGAAACGTCACCTCTCCATGTTCCCCACAGATGCTGCCTGACCCACCCGCTGAGTTACTCTGTCTTGCCGTTATTATTGTTGAGGATGATTTTCTAGTTCCGTGAGTTTGGATTCAAAGGGAAAGACTGGGAATATTTGAGCTGGAGTTTAAATATCTGCTTATGGGCTGAGGAAGGAGTCAATGTTTCGCTTGATCTCGTGCCTCCCACCCCACCCGGATCCCGTAATTCCCCAAGGACCGCCTGTGTGGGAGGAAACTCATCTGATGCTTGATGGACCATTGGCAATCCTCACCCTGGCCAGGACGTGTGTGAGGGGAGGCCCCTCTGTCTGCTCGCCCCCTCCACAACAGGCCTTGAGTTGAGGGGTGCAGCTGTAGTTTGGGGTCAATGCCCTTGTCCCCAGCTTGTCCCGTGGCAGAGACTGCCAGTCGGTGACCACCTCACCCCTGTCCCCGTGATTAATTCCCAGTATTTAAACATTAAATGTCAAGGTTCTGCTTGTGATTCTGGTTACAGCACTAACTGGGGAAGCGAGTGGTTTGGAGAAGACAGATGAAATTATTCCCCAGTCCCAAATGGTGTCAGTGTAATTTCAGACTCCACAGGGTTGGTTTAATTGAATACGCACATACTTACTGAGATGAAAATGAATGTTTTATTGCATTCCGTGCGATGATTACCATGCTGTCTCGGGGCGAGCGCAGAAACACAAAGTGGCTTTTAAAGGTGTGTTTGGGTTTCCGACGGTGGTGTCAGCAGTGGTGATGCTGGGCTTGTTGATGCTCTGCGCTGACATTTACACAGCCCATTCAGACCCCTTGTCCCAGCGCCGAGTCTCGTAAACGCAGGCGCTGACAGATTAACGAGCAGGGATCTGCGGGCCAGCACGCAGTCTTGAATGGACCGGTGTAACGAGGAATTAATGAAAGCACCCGCTCCCTTCCCCAAGCCACGGAAATAAAGCTCACATCAAAAGCAAGTGAATGATTTGAAAATTATAAATACGACAGGTTGATTGTTTGTATCGAGCAGCTCTGTAGTGGAGGCGTGACTGAGACAATTTACATTTACCGCTGATTGCAGAATCACAGAGGAACTTATTGTCCCATCTCAGGAGTAAAAAACCTTTCCTTGCCAGGCATCAGATTTTGTTTTGTGTGGGAAGGAACTGCAGTTGCTGGCTTACATCAAATATAGACACAGAGTGCTGGAGTAACTCAGCGGGTGGGTCAGGCAGCATCTGTGGAGAACATGGAGAGGTGACGTTTCAGGTCGGGAACTTATTCAGACTGTATTGTGCTTTGTATGTATTGAAGGAATCCCCGTTCCAGCGCAGGTCCGCAGAAACAGCAGGTACAGTAAACCCAGTACCTGGAAACAAAGGGGAAGCCTCCATTGTGTCCGGAAACGTGGCCGGCGGGCAGGGCTTCAGGTCAGACTGAAGCGCAGGGGACTTTGGCCCCCTCTCCCTACTATCCTACTGGCCAATGTACAGCCCCTTGAAAATAAAGTGGAGGACTTAAGGGCAAGGCTGCTTTATCAAAGGGAGCTGAGGGAATGCTCTGTGTTCTGTTTCACAGAGACATGGCTCACCCCAGCTCCCCAGACTCAGCGGTCCAGCCTGAAGGGTTCTCCATCCACCGTATGGACCGTACACTGGCATCTGGGAAAGGGAGAGGAGGGGGCGTCTGCCTCATGGTCAACTCTGCGTGGTGCTCAGACGTGGCAGTCCTGTCCAACTCCTGCTCTCCACACCTCGAACATCTGGCGGTGAAGTGCCGTCCCTTCTACCTTCCGAGGGAATTCACCTCCATCATCCTGACCGCGGTCTACATCCCACCCCAGGCAGACGTCCGTCTGGCACTGGAGGAGCTGCACGCCGTGATAACAAACACCAGACGTCTTACCCCGAGGCATTTACCACCATTGCTGGGGACTTCAATAAGGCAAACCTCAAGAAATCACTCCCCAACTTCCACCAACATGTCTCCTGCTGCACCAGGGGACCAAACACCCTCGACCACTGCTACACCACCATCAAGAATGCTTACCGCTCTATCCCTCGCCCTCACTTCGGTAAATCCGACCACACTGCGGTGCTGCTTCTTCCTGCTTACAGGCAGCAATTAAAGAGCGCACCCCCAGAGGTGAGGACAGTACAGGGGCGGGGGGGGGGGGAGCAGAGGAACAACTACAGGACTGTTTGGAGTCCATAGACTGGCAATGTTCAAGGGCTCGGCAACAGACTTGAACGAATACGCCACAGTTGTTACCGACTTCATTAAGAAATGTGTGGAGGACTGCATCCCTACAAAAACCTTCCGAGTGTTTCCCAATCAGAAACCTTGGATGAACTGTGAGATCCGTACTCTTCTGAAGACCAGACACCGGGCATTCATGTCTGATGATACAGTGGTCTATAAGAAGTCCGGATACGACCTTGGTAAGGCCATCAAAAAGGCCAAAAGGGAGTTCTGCCCCAAACTGGAGGATGAGACAGATGTTCGGCAGCTGTGGCGGGGCCTGAATGCAATCATCTCCTACAAGGCGAAACCAGGAGGCAGCTCGGATGTCGGCGAAACATCACTCCCTGATGAGCTCAATGCGTTTTACGCACGCTTTGATAGGGAGAACACCGATGTGCCTTCCCGAGCCCCCATTCGCTGTGATGGTATTTCAGTCTCAGTCACAGAGGCCAACGTCAGGAAATCCTTCAGAGGGGTGAACCCTCGAAATGTGCCTGGACCTGATGGCATACCTGGTCGTGTTCTAAAAACCTGTGCAGACCAACTGGCTGGAGTTTTTACGGACATTTTCAACCTGTCACTTCTGAGGTCTGAGGTTCCCACCTGCCTCAAAAGGGCATCAATAATACCGGTGCCCAAGAAGAGCAAGGTGACGTGCCTCAATGACTATCGACCAGCGCCACTAACGCCTGTGGTGATGAAATGCTTCGAGAGGTTGATCATGGCGCAAATCAACTCCTACCTCGACAAAAACCTGGACCCACTGCAGTTCGCTTACCGCCACAACAGATCAGCGGTGGACGCGATCTCGCTGGCCCTCCACTCCGCTCTGGACCACTTAGACAACAAAAACTCATATGTCAAGCTGTATTCATTGTCTACAGCTCGGCATTTAACACAATCATCCCCTCCAAGCTGGTTACCAAACTCGCAGAACTGGGGTCTCTGCGCTTCCCTCTGCAATTGGATCCTCGACTTCCTCATTCACAGACCACAGAGACCGTTCGTATTGGTGGAAATGTGTCAGACTCGATAACAATCAGCACGGAGCACCTCAAGGCTGCGTGCTCAGCCCCCTGCTGTACTCACTCTATACTCATGACTGTGTAGCCGGTCATAATGCAAACTCCATCATCAAGTTCGCTGACGACACCGCTGTTGTGGGACGTTATCACTGATGGGGATGAGTCGGAGTACAGAAGAGAGATCGAGCGACTGTCCATATGGTGCCAGCACAATAACCTGGCCCTCAACACCAGCAAAACCAAAGAACTGATTGTGGACTTTGGAAGGAGTAGGATGGGGACCCACAGTCCTGTTTATATCAACGGGTCGATGGTTGAAAGGGTCAAGAGCTTCAAATTCCTGGGTGTGCACATCTATGAAGATCTTTCCTGGTCCGAGAACACTGATGCAATTATTAAGAAAGCTCATCAGCACCTCTACTTCCTGAGAAGATTACGGAGAGTCGGTCTGTCAAGGAGGACTCTCTCTAACTTCTACAGGTGCACAGTAGAGAGCTTGCTGACCGGTTGCATCGTGTCTTGGTTCGGCAACCTGAGCGCCCTGGAGCGGAAAAGACTACAAAAAGTAGTAAACACTGCCCAGTCCATCATTGGCTCTGACCTTCATTCCATCGAGGGGATCTACCACAGTCGCTGCCTCAAAACAGGCTGGCAGCAGCATTCGTCAAGGACCCACACCACCCTGCCACACACTCATCTCCCTGCTACCTTCAGGTAGAAGGTACAGGAGCCTGAAGACTGCAACAACCAGGTTCAGGAATAGCTACTTCCCCACAGCCATCAGGCTATTAAACCTGGCTCGGACAAAACTCTGAACATTAATACCCCTCCATCTGTTATTTGCACTTTATTAATTTACTAATTAATGTGTGTATTTAAGTATATAACTGTAGTCCATGCCTACTATGTTTTGTTGTGCTATGCAAAGAAAGAATTTCATTGTCCTGTCAGGGACACATGACAATAAACTCTTTTGACTTTGACTTTGCTTCTTTTCCGTGGCCTGTGTGGGTGTACTCCGGGCGCTCCGGTTTCCTCCCACACTCCAAAGACGTGCAGGTTTGTAGATTAATCTGCTTCGGTAAACTGTCCCTAAAGTGTAGGGTGGAGGGCGTGCATGATCCCTGGTTGGTGCGGACTCGATGGGCCGAGAGGCCTGAATCCGTGCTGCATCTCAGGTCATGTCGTCAAGAGAGTTATTGTCGTGTGTCCCAGATAGGACAATGACATTCCTGCTCGCTGCAGCACTACAGAATATTGTCAGCATAAATACAGAACAGTTCAGGTCAATATACACATAAATAAACAGATTAAGTGCAATAGGCTGTCACAGCCCAGAGTCTGTTTGTTGGCCAGTTTAATAGCCTGATGGCTGTGGGGAAGTAGCTGTTCCTGAACCTGGATGTTGCAGATTTCAGGCTCCTGAACCTTCTACCCGATGGCAGCGGAGAGATGAGTGTGTGGCCAGGGTGGTGTGGGTCCTTGATGATGCTGGCAGCCTTTTTGAGGCAGCGACTGTGATAGATTCGATGCAGCCGGTCAGCGTGCTCTCTACTGTGCACCTGTAGACGTTCGAGAGAGTCCTCTTTGACAAACCGACTCTCCGTAATCTTCTCAGGAAGTAGAGGCGCTGATGTGCTTTCTTAATAATTGCACCAGTGTGCTGGGACCAGGAAAGATCTTCGGAAATGTGCACGCCCAGGAATTTGACGTTCTTGACCCTTTCGACCATAAATTGGTATAAATGGGATTGTGGGTCCCCATCCTCCCCCTTCCAAAGTCCACAATGAGTTCCTTGGTTTTGCTGGTGGTGAGGGCCAGGTTATTGTGCTGGCACCATTTGGTCAATCGCTCGATCTCACTTCTATACTCTGACTTGTCCCCATCAGTGATACGTCCCACAACAGTGGTGTCTACAGTCTTAAGATAACCAGAGAATTCCAGAGTTTCTCCACACACTGGCTGGAAACTACACCTCCTGCTCCCAGTCCTGGAGGACAGAGCTTTTATTCTGATACTGCGCCCCCTCTCCCCCTCCCGGCCCCTAAACTCCTCAGCCACGGAAACCAGCTCCACATGGACTCTGGCCAAATGCAGGAATAATTCTCCAAGACCTCACCTCTCATCAAATAGAAAGCAATCAGCTGAAAGTGAAAGTCTTCACATTCTGTTGATCTGCAAGATGTGCAGCTTTGCTGCTGATGTTTTATTTTGCTGGGAAATTAAAGATTTATTGAGTTCAGGACTGGCTAATCTTAGCTGCCACCTAGACTGCAGTAAATCACAGAGTGAGGAGCTGACCCGTCATCACCAACAGTGTTGGCATTCCCACTGGGCCGTGCGGCACACTCTGACACCCAAACACCAAGGCCAATGACAGGACAAACTCGCTGCCTCCTGCACCATCCGCAACTCTCCTCACCGGGATCCAATCCAATCGCAAATCCCAACTGATCCGGTCAAACACAGACCACAAGAGGCTCAGAGGGAAGTGAATGCATAAAAGCATAGACAATAGGTGCAGGTGTAGGCCATTCGGCCCTTCGAGCCAGCACCGCCATTCAATGTGATCATGGCTGATCATCCCCAATCAGTTCCCCGTTCCTGCCTTCTCCCCATATCCCCTGACTCCGCTATCTTTAAGAATCCTATCTAGCTCTCTCTTGAAAGCATCCAGAGAACTGGCCCCAAGAGTGCCATAACAGGAAGTTAGTTGATTTGACTCACAATTCAGACTCCTGGTATCATAGCATGGAAACAGGCCCTTCAGCCCAACTTGCCCATGCCGATCCAAGATGCCCCATCGACACTGTCCCCACCTGCCCCTGTCTGGCCTTTTCCGACTGCCTGCAGGCACGGGGACTATAGGAGATGGGCTGAGAACAGCGATGGACTGGACAGGATCGGCAGGCAGGGTGACCACTGTAAATCACTGGACTACACTGGACACTGGGCTACACTGGATCACAGTGGACATTGAGTTAAGCTGGACTGGGTTACACTGGGTTGCATTGAGCTACACGGGGTTGCACTTGTTGCTCTGGACATTGAGATACACTGGACACTGGACTACACTGGACACTGGACACTGGTCTACACCGGACTACACTGGACAATGAGATACACTGCACATTGAGATACACTGGACACTGGATACACTGGGTTACACTGGTGCTGTGAAGCTCCCACCTCTGGACACGCAGACAGTGTTTACTGTGAACTCCATGTGGCCAAACACTTCTCCAAGGACGGTCCACCGATCACATGTGGGTTCAGGAACCGGCTACCATGAAGCAGGGAGCTACTGGTGACCATTTATCGCCACTACATGGGCAGCAAGGCTGTTGAACGCTGTGTTTTGGTAGAAGTGTAACAACAAATCTCACAGCAAATGAGAGGCCAGTCTGCTGGGTTCCATGCACCGGTGACAACTAAGTGGGGCAATGATTCATGACCCACTGAATAACGCAGATTGCATTTTAATGTCGTGTGTTGTGGGCGTGTTAATGACATGTTCAGCACTGAATTACATACATATTTGCATATAATATGTTGATAACAAGAAAGGGATTAAGAGTGTAAGAAAGAACTGCAGATGCTGCTTTAAATGGAAGGATCGACACAAAATGCTGGAGTACTCAGCGGGACAGGCAGCATCTCTAGAGAGAAGGAATGGGTGACGTTTCGGGTGGAGTCCCTTCTTCAGACTGATGGATCAGGAAAGGATTACATCTTGGGAAGTTGGTGAAAGTCTAAATAATAACCGTACAGATTCTCAACCAGAGCGGACTGTGGAGTTGTTTAAGAGGTTTAGTTTAGTTTAGTTTAGTTTAGAGATATGGCACAGAAACAGGCCCTTCAGCCCACTGAGCCGCACTGACCAGCGATCCCCGCACACTAACACTGAAACAGGCCCTTCAGCCCACTGAGCCGCACTGACCAGCGATCCCCGCACACTAACACTGTAACACCCTTCAGCCCACTGAGCCGCACTGACCAGCGATCCCCGCACACTAACACTGAAACAGGCCCTTCAGCCCACTGAGCCGCACTGACCAGCGATCCCCGCACACTAACACTATTCTACGCACACTAGGGACAATTTACATTGATACTAAACCAATTAACCTACAAACCTGTATGTCTTTGGAGTGTGGGAGGAAACCGGAGCACCCGGAGAAAGCCCACATGGGTCAAGGGGAGAACGTGCAGACTCCGTACAGACAGCACCCGTAGTTAGGATCGAACCCGGGTCTCTGGCGCTGTGGCAGCAGCTCTACCCGCTGTGCAGACTCCTGAACAGGCAGAAGGTGCAACGATATAGACCATTGGCGGGCAAATAGGGTTTGTTTAATTTGGTACTTGATATAGTATAGTGGGCCGAAGGGCCTGTTCCTGGACTGACTGATTGCTCGTCTGAAGAAGGGTTCTCGACCCATTCTGTCACCTGGTCCTTTTTCCCCAGAAATGCTGCCCGGCCTGCCGATTTACAGATTATACACCGGCCATCCACAGTGCTCAGAACATGGATAGCACAGGCTTGGGGGGATATGGACCAAGCGAGGGCAGGTGGGACTGGTGTAGCTGGGGCATGTGGGCCGGTGTGGGCACGTTGGGCCGAACGGCTGTTTCCGTGCTGTATCACTCTGTGAGTCCATGACAGTTGTGCCCTGGGTCCCAGCCCCTGCT
>CM069154.1:364829-444829 GCA_035221665.1 Okamejei kenojei | reverse complement strand
CTGATCCATGTTGTACACACATCACTGACCATGTTGTACACACATCACTGATCCATGTTGTACACACATCACTGATCCATGTTGTACACACATCACTGGCCCATGCTGCCCCTAGACTGAGCGATCACGCTGCGATTCACTACAGAATCTTCCCTGTAGCTATCAAACTGTACAACTCTGCCCCATCTGTCATGGGGTAGACTGACTCCCCCCCACCCCACCCCACAAATCTTCGCACATCCCCATTTTTTTCCAGATTTAATTCCATGATTCGTGTGTCTTGTGTTTTAAGACCGCTGGCAGAACAATTTCCCTCCTGGGATAAATAAAGTTCTATCGTGTTGTGTTGCGTCGTGTCGTATCGTAGAGTAGCGTACACTGGGACTTCACGCCACACAGTAAATTATCTGCAGCTTTATCACGAGCTCGGACAACATTTGCAGCAGATGGTTCAAGCAGAGAATAGTGAAAGAATCATTAATTGGGCTGGAAGGGTTGATTGACGAGTGGGCTGGACAAAGGTCCAGCAACAGAACATGCAGGTGGACAAAAATGCTGCAGAAACCCAGCGGGTGAGGCAGCATCGATGGGGCGAAGGAAATAGGCAACGCTGACCCGCTGAATTACTCCAGCACTCCGGGTCTTTTTTTTGTAAACCAGCATCTGCAGTTCCTTCGTAAACATTCTAGAACATGAAGTTGTGTCATTTCCCACAAATTGTCTTTCTTCTGTGAAATCCAGCACCCAGTTACAGAGCAGTTCAACGGTGACTCTCCCCATGATGCACGGTGGCTTTGGGCAGATGCACGGAACTGCAGATGCTGGTTGACAAAAACAACAGAGTGCTGGAGTAACTCAGCGGGTCAGGCAGCATCTGTGGGGAACATGGATAGGTGATGTTTCAGGTCAAGACCCTTCCACAGACTCGGTTGTGGAAAGTTTGGTTGGGCTTAGAAACATGGAAAATATGTGCAGGAGGAGGCCATTCAGCCCCTCGAGCCAGCACCGCCTTTCAATATGATCACGGCTGATCATCCACAATCAGTACCCCGTTCCTGCTTTCTCCCCATATCCCTTGATTCCATTAGCCCTAAGAGCTAAATCTAACTCTCTCTTGAAAAATTGGCCTCCACTGCCTTCTATGGCAGAGAATTCCACAGATTCACAAGTCTCTGGGTGAAAACGTTTTTCCTCATCTCAGTCCAAAACCCTAACCCCTTAATTTTAAACTGTGGCCCCTGGTTCTGGACTCCCCCAACATCACAAACAATTCAATTTGCAGTTCAGTCAGGGTCTCTCCCAGTGTTTGGTCAAAGTTCTCCAACGAATACCATTATGTGGGCTCCAACAGAGATGTTTGCAAACCAAACTGTGAACTCTACATATTGAACCCCTTGGTGCTAGAGCAGGGAGCTCATCAACCTGGTCCAGGAGCCTTGCACCAAGCAACCTGGTCCTAGAACAATGTTCCTACATCATTGGACCACAACCTCCTAGAACCTGGGACTGAACTGCCTGAGCCTAGAACAATGTTCCTAGTAGATAGACCAAAGATTGCAAAATAGCTCAAGCTCAGTCGGATTGGGTGGAGAGCATCTGTGAACAGCAATTTTCAAGTCTTGCCAGAGATTCTCAATTGGATTTAGGTCTGGACTTTGACTGGGCCATTCTAACACATGAATATGCTTTGACCAAACCATTCCATTGTAGCTCTGGCTGTATGTTTAGGGTCGTTGTCTTGCTGGAAGGTGAATCTCCGCCCCAGTCTCAAGTCTTTTGCAGACTCTAACAGGTTTTCTTCCAAGATTGCCCTGTATTTGGCTCCATCCATCTTCCCATCAACTCTGACCAGCTTCCCTGCCCCTGCTGAAGAAAAGCATCCCCACAGCATGATGCTGCCACCACCATGTTTACAGTGGAGATGGTGTGTTCAGGGTGATGTGCAGTGTTAGTTTTCCGCCACACATAGCGTTTTGCATTTAGGCCAAAAACTTCAATTTTGGTCTCATCAGACCAGAGCACCTTCCTCCACATGTTTGCTGTGTCCCCCACATGGCCTGTGGCAAACTGCAAACGGGACATCTTATGGCTTTGTTTCAACAATGGCTTTCTTCTTGCCACTCTTCCATAAAGGCCCGATTTGTGGAGTGTACGACTAATAGTTGTCCTGTGGACAAATGTTCCCACCTGAGCTGTGGATCTCTGCAGCTCCTCCAGAGTTATCATGGGCCTCTTGGCTGCTTCTCTGATCAATGCTCTCCTTGCCCGGCCTGTCAGTTTAGGTGGACGGCCATGTCTTGGTAGGTTTGCAGTTGTGCCATACTCTTTCCATTTTCAGATGATGGATTGAACAGTGTTCCGTGAAATGTTCAAAGCTTGGGATATTTTTTTATAACCTAACCCTGCTTTAAACTTCTCCACAACTTTATCCCTGACCTGTCTGGTGTGTTCCTTGGGCTTCATGATGCCCAAGGAAGCATTGTTTGTTCACTAATGTTCTCTAACAAACCTCTGAAGCCTTCAGTATTTATACTGAGATTAGATTACACACAAGTGGACTCTATTTACTAATTAGGTGACTTCTGAAGGCAATTGGTTGCACTGGATTTTATTTAGGGGTATCAGAGTAAAGGGGGCTGAATACTTCTGCACGCCACACATTTCAGTTTTTTATTTGTAAAAAAAGTTGAAAACCATGTATCATGTTCCTTCCACTTCACAATTATGCGCCACTTTGTGTTGGTCTATCACATAAAATCCCAATAAAATACATTTACGTTTGTGGTTGTAACGTGACAAAATGTGGAAACGTTCAAGGGGTATGAATACTTTTGCAAGCCACTGTATGTCCTGTAGGAGATTCCTCTACTCTCATGATTTTATACATGTCTATAAGATCACCCCTCATCCCCCTGCGCTCCCAGCCTACTCAACCTCTCCCTGTAACTCTGATCCTCTAGGATTACATGGTTCTAGAACACGGAGCTAGATCACCTGGCCCTTACACGTCGAGTTGGATCATGTCTCTAAGAGAGAATTTCTGAGATTCACTGCCCAGTGAATAAAGAAATAGTTCCCCCTTCCTAAATTCCCATGCCCCCATTCCCGTCCACATCCCATTCCTGTCCACATCCCATTCCCGTCCACATCCTATTCCCGTCCACATCCCATTCCCGTCCACATCCCATTCCCGTCCACATCCCATTCCTGTCCACATCCCATTCCCGTCCACATCCCATTCCTGTCCACATCCCATCACAATTCCTGTCCACATCCCATTCCCGTCCACATCCCATCCCGTCCACATCCCATTCCCGTCCACATCCCATTCCACTTGGAACCGCTCCACCAGCGGGAAACTATCTCGGCAGCGTTTAAACGCAGTGACTAACCAGGCAATACATCATCTCTGTTTAATGCAAATTTCTCAAACATTGAGCCCTGGAGTTGGATCACATCCAGACAGCCAGAAGCTGAAGATTACATTTAGATTTTTCTTATCAAAAAAGGTTAAATTACTTAGAACTGACACTTGAGAAATTGTGCTATAATTAAAATATTGGAAGCTATTCCAATTAATTTTCCTGCCATGCCTCCGTCGATGATTCAGCCTCTACAGATCACACTCCAGATTGGAGTTGGCGCGGACAATGCGAGAGGCGCTGAACCTCACAGGAAGCGAGTGCGAGTCTTCAGAGTAAAAGATGTGACAAACGCCATCAAAGGGTGTTGAGACCGCACGACATCGCAGAGAGTTGTGGACGCAGCCCAGACCGTCACACAAACCAACCTCCCCTCCATCGACTCCATCTACACCTCACGCTGCCTCGGCAAGGCCAGCAGCATCATCAAGGACCAGTCTCACCCCGGCCACTCCCTCTTCTCCCCTCTCCCATCGGGCAAGAGGTACAGAAGTGTGAAAACGCACACCTCCAGATTCAGGGACAGTTTCTTCCCGGCTGTTATCAGGCAACTGAACCATCCCACCACAACCAGAGAGCGGTCCCGAACTACTATCCACCTCATTGGAGACGCTTAGACTATCTTTGATCGGACTTTGCTGGCTTTATCTTGGACTAAACTTTATTCCCTTTGTCACGTATCTGTGAACGGCTCGATTGTAATCATGTATTGTCTCTCCGCTGACTGGTTAGCACGCAACAACAGCTTTTCACTGTATCTCGCTACACGTGACGATAACCTCAACTCAGAGGATGTGCGATGGCCCAGGAATGTGGAGGACCATCTCCAGATGTGGCGAGGGTATGTGTGTGCGAGGGGCAGATGTGGTCCAGTCAGTCACATGCAGTACAGGCAAGGGAGAGGCTTCTGTGCACAGGAGCAGCAGCAACGCGTGGGGCGGGGAGGGAAACAAGCTGCCTAATGGCTATTCCAGTCATATGGTTCCAATTCAGATTGAAACAGCAAGAGAACACACAATAAATGTGAAGCGAAATATGATTGATTCCAATCACCATTGGTTATTGGAACCACCTGGGTGCCAGTTTATCATCATGGAGCAGCTTGATTCACTCGCTGGCAGCCCTGTCCGTAACCCAGCATGGCCAATGGCCTTCACAGGAAGGTCAGGGAGGTGGAGGTGGACAATTGTCTGTGGTTGCTGGTGACTGGTCAAGCAGAGGTTCTGCATTGGTTTGCCATCTCAAGGGTCAAGCGTGCCTGATGGTCAAACATGCGGGTCACAGGACAATGAAGTCCTGACAAGATGCAGCCCAACAAGCCCATCCACACAGACAAATGTCCAATAATCAATAGCACAATCAATCAATAACCAGTAATACTCAGTAACCAGATCAATGGGGATCAATGAGAGCAAGCTGCAAGTACTGCAAGTACCACGGCCAGCACCCTGACCCAACACTGACCACACAGAGTGCTGGAGTAACTCAGCGGGTCAGGCAGCATCTGCGGAGGGTTTCAGGTCGAGACCCTTCTTCAGAGTCAACTTTGGTTGGACTTCACTAACTATTCCAGCAAGTTCAGCAAGTCGTTTTGGACAAAACATTGCAACGAAGACCATTGTGTTGGCCCCGTCAGAATAGTTTGGAGACCAGGGGCCAGTGTGTTGTCAACCGGGGGCAGCGCCAGGCCGCAGTGTGGCCCCCTGACCCCTGCCCCCCGCGGAGCCCGGTGCCGGTCACTCACCTGGCGCTGGGACATGAGGTACAGGTAGCGATGGTCGGTGGAGAAGCCCATGTCCCTCAGCACGGAGTCATCCATCACCGGCACCGTCTCATACGGACGCCATCCCTGGTCCGGGCCGTCCACACGCACCTGTGGCCGGGGCACAAGGGGCAGTGATGGTCAGACATCACGCACTGGCATCAAACGCACATGCCCACACACCCCCCACACTGCCCCCCTCATAAACCCCCGCAATCCCCTCATACCCCCACACCCCCCCTCATGCCCCCCGCACCCCGTATACCCCCACACCCTCCTAACCCCCCGCCCCACACCCTGTCATAGACCCCCACCCCCACACATCCACACCCCAACCCAAACCCCCCTCATATCCCACCTACAACCCCCACAAACCCACACCCACAACCCACCCACACCCCCACCACACCCCACCCCACACACCCCAAACCCACACCCACCCCCTAAACCCCACCCACCCACCCCACAATCCCCCCCACACCCACACCACTCCCCCACCCCCCCACACCCCACCCACAACCCTCCACACCCCACCCACACCCCCCTCACACCCACCCCACACCCCACCCACACCCACAACCATACCCCCACCCGCACACCCCACACCCCACCCACAATCCACATACCCATCCCCACCCACACCCCCACAAACCCCACACCCACCCCACCCCACCCACAACACCCCACCCCAACCCACACCCACCACCCACCCACACCCCCTAACCCACACACTCCACACCCCCCACACTCATCACACCACTACTCAACCCCACCGCACACCCCACCCCCACACATCCACACCCCCACCCACCCACACCCCACCCACCCACACCCACACCCATCCACACCCCCACCCCCACCACACACCCCACCACCAACCCCAAAAACACCCCTCATACCCCCACAACCACCCACACCCCACCCCACCCCCCCCACCCATCCACACCCCACCCAACCAACCCCACCACCACCCCACCACACCCCATCCACCACCGCCCCACCACCCCACCCCACCCCCCCACCCACACCCACCATAACCCACAACCCACCCCACCCCACCGCCCCACCCACCCACACCCCCCCACCCACACCCCCACCCCACACACCCAACCCATCCACACCCCACCACAACCCACACCCCACCCACACCCCCACCCCCCCACACCCCCACCCCACCCACACTGTGACCCTCCCACTCACAGAGGTTTAGCTTTGAGTTAGATTATTGTCCCGTGTACCGAGGTACAGTGAAAAGCTTCTGTTGCGTGCTATCCATTCAGTGGAAAGACAACACATGATTACAATCGAGCCGTCCCCAGTGTACAGATACAGGATAAGGGAATAACGTTTAGTGCGAGGTAAAGCCAGCAAGGTCCGATCAAGGACAGTCCGAGGGTCACCGATGAGGTAGACAGTAGTTCAGGGACACCAGGCAAGTTCAAGGCCAGGACTGGGATGTCAGGAGGGTTTGACCAATCCCCCACATACACCGCTCCTGACTGTCACCCCCCAATCCCCACCCACAACACCAGCCCACCTCCCCAACCCAGCCGCGATAGTCAGAGACCCGGGTTCCATCCCGACTACGGGTGCTGTCTATGCGGAGTTTGTACGTTCTCCCCGTGACCTGAGTGGGTTTTGTCCGGGTGCTCCGGTTTCCTCCCACACTCCAATGACGTGCAGGTTGGTGGGTTAATTGTCTTCTGTAAAGTGTCCCCAGTGTGTAGGATTGAACTAGCGTACAGGGTGATTGTGGTCGGTGTGGACTCGATGGGCCAAAGGGCCTGTTTCCACACTGTATCTCTAAAATAAACTGAACCATTTAGATTAGTGCTCTCCTCCTGATTAAATATTCGTTGTCTCCTCATTGTCAACTTCCCCTAACCCCACAATGATTCATTCTACATTTCCTAGACACCATCTGCTTTGATCTGTCGTTTTCACCCTACCCTTCCATATCTCTGTCTCCCTCTCCCCTGACACTCAGTCTGAAGTAGGGTCTCCACCCAAAACGTCACCTATTCCATCTCTCCACAGATGCTGCCTGACCCGCTGAGTTACTTCAGCACGCTGTGTCTGTCACCATTTAGACTGACAGCCTGCTGTAAGCTGCTGATGATAACAACATGTGTTACCGTAATAGATATGTTAGTTTATGTATTACGTAGATCATCAAACCACCAGAATCCACCACAGCCTGACTTTGAGGGACATCTTGTCACAGGGAAGTGATCGGTGACAGTTCCTGTGTGAGTGTGCGGGGGCAGAGTTAGGGGTGAGTTGACGTTCTCCAGCTGGGAGGGAGTTATCTCAGGGAGGGAGTTATCGTTCAATAGTTCCACATTAATAAACTAATCTCCCCCTGGGCAAGGCACGGTCTGTGAGCAGACAGTTCTGACACGATCAAGCCTTGTAATATATGTAAGGGAGGCATGGTGACACGGCGGTGTTGCTGCTGCCTGAAAGCGCTTGTAGCGCCAGAGACCCGGGTTTGATCCCGACTGTGGGTGCTGTCTGTACGGAGTTTGCACGTTCTCCCCATGACCTGTATGAGTTTTCACCGGGTGCTCCGGTTTCCTCCCACACTCCAAAAACGTGCAGGTTTGTAGGTTAATTGGCTTCGGTATAAATGTAGATTGTTCCTAGCGTGCGTAGGATAGTGTTAGTGTGCGGGGATCGCCGGTCGGTGCGGACTCGGAGGGCTGAAGGGCCTGTTTGCGCGCTGTATCTCTAATCTAAACTAAACTGGTTGATCGGTTGCATCAGCTTCAAGTGGGACCCATGCATCACACTGGCACCACTTCCAGTGTTGGAAGAAGACACCGCAAGATAAACTCATTACACTTTTATTTTATACACAATAATTCCAAAATGTAAATCACTGGCTGCAGCTCAGTCAGTAATCACCTCCGAGGTTTGCTGATCTGATGTGTAATCCTCTGGAATCTGAGAATAATCACCGGCTCAAAGGATTACTCTCTTATTTTTAATTTTGCCACAGAATTTGTATCTTCCTTCTGTGAGAACCTCCCACAAAGACAGCTTCATCTGACAGCACTCTGCAACTCAACATCCAATCACACTTCCCAAAAGGTGCAGGTAGCTTGGCTGAAGAACGAGACACGACAGGTGAATGCTACCTGTCAATGCTCCCCCGTGAGTCGCAGGTACATCAGGTGGTCAAAAAGGCTTTTGGCACTTTGGCCTTCATCAGTCAGAGTATTGAGTATAGAAGTTGGGAGGTCATGTTACAGTTGTATAAGACAGTGGTGAGACCGCATTTAGAGTATTGTGTTCAGTTCCGGGCACCGTGTTATAGGAAAGATGTTGTCAAGCTGGAAAGGGAGCAGAGAAGATTTACGAGGATGTTGCCGGGACTAGAGGGTGTGAGCTACAGGGAGAGGTCGAGCAGGCTGGGTCTCTATTCCATGGAGCGCAGGAGGATGAGGGTGACCTTATAGAGGTGTATAAAATCATGAGAGGAATAGATCGGGTAGATGCACAGAGTCTCTTGCCCAGAGTAGGGGAATCGAGGACCAGAGGACATCGGTTCAAGGTGAATGGGAAAAGATTTAATAGGAATCTGAGGAGTAACTTTTTCACACAAAGGGTGTGGTGGGTGTCTGGAACGAGCTGCCAGAGGAGGTAGTTGAGGCTGGAACTATCCCAACATTTAAGAAACAGTTAGACAGGTACATGGATAGGACAGGTTTGGAGGGATATGAACCAAGCACAGGCAGGTGGGACTAGTGTAGCTGGGACATGTTGGCCGGTGTGGGCGAGTTGGGCTGAAGGGCCTGTTTCCACACTGTATCACTCTATGACTATAATTTCTTTAGTCAGAGGGTGGTGAATCTGTGGAGCTCATTGCCACAGAAGGCTGTGGAGGCCAAGTCAGTGGATATTTTTAAGGCAGAGACAAATTCTTGATTAGAACGGGGGTCAAGGGTTATGGGGAGAAGGCAGGAAAATGGGAATAGGAAGCAGAGACCAGCCAGGATTGAATGGCAGAATAGACTCGATGGGCCGAATGGCCTGATTCAACTGATTGTGAACCTGTGAGTGTATATATATAGTAGGCCCCCCGCGATCATCACTGGCCATGGGTGATGTGTGGTCGGATGCAAGCCTGGGCGATGTCATAATAGACAATAGACAATAGGTGCAGGAGGAGGCCATTTGGCCCTTCGAGCCTGCACTGCCATTCAATGTGATCATGGCTGATCATCCCCAATCAATACCCCGTTCCTGCCTTCTCCCCATATCCCTTGACTCCGCTATTTTTAAGAGCCGTATCTAGCTCTCTCTTGAAAGCATCCAGCGAACCGGCCTCCACCGCCCTCTGAGGCAGAGAATTCCACAGACTCACAACTCTCTGTGAGGAAAAAGAATGAGAACAAGCTGTTGCCCATGCAGCACGTCCCCCCTCTTCACATCGCTGATCGATCCAAAGGAACTGCAGGGCCGTTACAGTTTGGCACCAGCGCTGTCGCTGGAGCTGCCAGAGCGAGGTTGTAGACAACGACGAACTGCCTTAGGGGCTCCGACTCCGGATTTTCCTGAGGTTTACACCTGGAGCCTTTTCCATGACTGGATATGGCCACAAGGCAGCGGAGGGTTTAAATCAGAGTTTTCCCTCTCCTGGATGGACTGCCTTCCCAGGTTGACGAGCCCCATCTGTCTGAGACTCTGTCCATGGGGGCGGGAGCGCCTACCTTTCCCTGCAGGTCTATAGCACCTGCCCACTGCCCAGACGTGTATATATATATATATATATATATATCCCTCAATGTCAGTGTGTGTGATTCCGGTGTTTGATGAACAGTGTGTAATACAGAAATCAACATATCTATTACAGTAAAACATGTGGCTATCACCAGGAGCTTACATCAGCCTGTCAGTCTAAATGGTGACACACATGTGTAGTGCGGCTGCGAGTAAGAATGCCATTGTTCTATGTGGGACACATGGCAATTAACCCTCTGGACTCTCGAGTAGACTAGGGGTAAAAGAACGGCAGGAGGGGCAGGTGAGTGTGTGGACCAGGCAGCATCAATGGGGCATGATGCATCGTGTAATGGTGGCCAGCCACTGTGTCCCCAGTCTACCATCACTCACCACATTCGTAAGGTCATAAATGATAGGTGTAGAATCAGGTCATTCGGTCCAATAAGTCTACTCCAACATTCAACCATGGCTGATCTATCTCTCCCACCTAACCCCATTCTCCTGCCTTCTCCCCATAACCCCTGACACCCTCACTAATCAAGAATCTATCTATCTCTGCCTTAAAAATATCCACTGACTTGGCCTCCACAGCCGTCTGTGGCAAAGAATTCCACAGATTCACCACCCTCTGACTAAAGAAATTCCTCCTCATCTCCTTCCTAAAAGAATGTCCTTTATTTCTGAGGCTGTGTCCTCTAGTCCTAGACTCTCCCACTGATGGAAACATCCTCTCCACATCCACTCTATCCAAGGCTTTCACTATTCTGTACGTTTCAATGAGGTCCCCCCTCATTCTTCTAAACTCCAGCGACTACAGGCCCAGCGCTGACGAACGTTCATCATATGTTAACCCACTTATTCCTGGGAAACCTGGGCCCTCTCAAGACCCAGCACATCCTTCCTCAGATATGGGGCCCAAATTGCTAACAATATTCCAAATGTGGCCTGACCAGCGTCTTATAGAGTTCCAGCATTGCATCCTTGTTTGTGTACACAAGCCCCCTTGAAACACATGCTAGCATTAAGTTTGCTTTCTTTACTACCGATTCGATGTGCAGATGACCTTTGTGGTTTTCCCAGGTCCCTTTGCACGTCGGATTTCTGGATCCTCACGGGTCCGTCATGGAACCACGGGAATCCCAGTGATGTTGTTCTCAAAGGAATCCAGAGTTTGGGACCCAAACACGTGTCTGACTCCCCAGAATATAGATGCCCGTCATGTCATCAATACCCCTGTGAGGATTAATGAAAGATAGGCACAGAGTGCTGGAGTAACTCAGCGGGTGGGGCAGGCAGCACCTGTGGCGAACATGAAGGCTGACGTTTCACAGTTGGGTTCCCCAACACACACCTCCTTTCTTCCACCTACATTCCTTCCTCTGGCTTCATAATTTGTAACTCTGCAATCCTTTTGTCGCTGCCGAGCTAGGTGGGGTTGGCTCAGTGGGCATTGGAGGAGAGAGAGAAAAAGAGGGAGAGAGAGAAAGAGAGAGGGGGAGGGGGGGATGGGGGAGGGGGGAGGGGGCAGAGGGGGCAGGGGGGAAGGGGGAAAGGGGGGAGAGGGGAAGGGGGAGGGAAGGGGGGAGAGGGGAAGGGGGGGAGGGGAAGGGGGGAGAGGGGAAGGGGGAGGGGGCGGAGAGGGAGAGTGGGAGGGGGAGAGGAGAGGGGGAGAGGAGACGGGGGAGAGGGGGAGGAGGGATGGGGATGGGGGGGGGAGGGGGGAGGGGGCAGGGGGGCAGGGGGGAAGGGGGAAAGGGGGGGAGGGGAGGGGAAGGGGGGGGAGGGGAAGGGGGAGAGAGGGGCAATGGGGGGAGGGGGGGCAGAGGGAGAGGGAGAGTGGGAGGGGGAGAGGGAGGGGGGAGAGGAGAGGGGAGGAGAGGGGGGAGGGGGGGGAGAGGGAGAGAGAGAGGAAGAGGGAGGAGGGGGGAGAGGGGGAGAGGGGGAGGGGGGCAGAGGGGGGGGGGGAAGGGGGGAAGGGGGGAGAGGGGGAAGGGGGGGGGAGGGGAAAGGGGGGGGGGAGGGGGAGCGAGCGGGGGAGAGAGGGAGAGGGGAGAGGGAGGGGGAAGGGGGAGAGGGGCGAGGGGTGAGGGAGGGGAGGGAGAGGGAGAGAGGGGGCCACGGAGGGCGTGTAGGGTGGGGGAAGGGGGGACCTTTGGAGGGGGCGGAGAGGGGGTGAGGGAGAGGGGCGGGCGCTGTGCCTCGTTTGCTCGTGTTGCGGGGCGCGGAGAGGCTCCGCGGCTCTGACCGCGGGAGACCTCCGAGAGCGAGCCGGAGACAGAGAGAGAGATCGAGAGAGAGCGAGAGAGAGACAGGTTACTGCCTGCTGATTAATGCTCACAGCCAACTAGAGCAAAGGTTAAATACCAAATTAAATTAGAAATATTCCAAGCTTTGCGTTCTGAATGTGCAAATGCTGAACGTGGTCTTTCACCTATCACTCTTAAGATAAATTTTAAATTTATCTATAAAGCAGATAACCCTAATGCGTGTGTTATTAATGCTTGTGTTATCTTATTGCAGGTGTACAAAGTGACTTGAAATATGTTCCATGAATGAAAGTGTTTGGTATAAAGACCGAGGGCAGAGTTCCTTCCAGAGACCACACTGATGCAAGGCTGCATTGGGGTCAGGTTATCATTTATTGGACAGTGGGTTAGGGTTACGTTGATGCAGCTTCTAACCCCTCTCTCTGCTCCTCTCCGAGGTTCCGCAGCTCAACCCACTGACTCATATTTGCAAATATTCCACGATGAAGCTCCAGCATAATCTGAAGACTACATAACACATTCAGAAGCAGAAAGGTTTAATAAGCAGTAAAGAAGAATTATTTTCAATGTTCATTGTGTTTGATGTGTTTCAGAGTGGATTCACTGAATTAGAAAGTGCAGCATCCATCTGTCAACTTGCTACTCTATGATTTCAGCTAATCACTGCTGCCTTTGTTGGTCTACAACCTCGCTCGACAATCAGGAGAGGGATGGTTACAATCAAACTCACTCTGAAAGCGTAGTCGGCTAATTACAGCAACACAAAGCGGTGTTAGTGTGACGGGGGGGGGGGGGGGGGGGCGGTGCTGTGCCCGCTGAGACTAGGGTTCAGTGTACATAGATAATGGTCATTGGCAGCAACTAATACCCTCAGCTCTACCTCCCCTCAACACCCCTCCATCCTCATCACGCAGCGGGTAGAGCTGCTGCCTCACAGCGCCAGCGACCCGGGTTCATCCTGACTACGGGCGCTGTCTGTACGGAGTCTGCACGTTCTCCCCGTGACCTGTGTGGGTTTTCTCTGGGAGCTCTGGTTTCCTCCCACACTCCAAAGACGTGCGGGTTTGTAGGTTAATTGGCCCTAAGTGTGAATTGTCCCCAGTGTGTGTAGGATAGTGCCGGTGTGCGGGGATCGCTGGTCAGCACGGACTCAGTGGGCTGAAGGGCCTGTTTCCGTGCTGTATCTCACAGGATTGTGACGGTGACGTGAGCGGGGTCATCGTGAAACCTGTGGTCTCGCGCTCAGCCCACATCTGCCGTGCCCCAGCTCCCACACCATCGTGCGGAAATAACAACAGGCCCCATTGGACTCTCCGCTGTTCTAGCAGCAAATTATGGGCCATTAAGTTCATTATGTAGAAATCAATCAAAGGCAACAATCTTCAATATGTAAGCAGGGCTGGAACAGGTGATTCAGTAAAGATTTACAAAAGGAACAGCTCCAAAGAGAAGGCAAAATCTCCAACAGAACAATAGCTGCCCACTCAGCTGGTGAAAATGTTGCTTGTCTAGAATTAGCTCTGAGTATTCAAGTAATCAGGCTGTCGGGTGAAGCTCACACCTCTCAGTCTCTCCGCACTGCAGTGCATTACTGTAACAGGGCAGTAGTTTTAAACATCAACCTTTGCAATGACATTAGGCTGCAGATTAAACTCCACTTTGGCCCGCTTCAGTGTTTTGTGGCGTCTGGTTCAGTTCAGTACAGACCTGGGGCGCTTCACACCACATCTGATCTTTACTTTAGACTGGAGGTACAGCGTGGATGTAGGCCCTTCGACCCATCGTGCCAGCCTACTGCTGGCGAGTATGGTGCAGGTCTCGGGGGTCAGTGTCCGGTCACTCTCTCCGGCCAGTGTGGCACAGAACAACAAAACAATATTCTCCCATCATCTCTACCAGAATCTACCAACAACATTAACAGCAGTTCTGGAACCCAGAGATCTCGCCAGAAACCGCACAGACTGGTTAGGAAATAAAGAGATGTTTGACTGATGATGTATAAAAGAATTTGAGGGATATATTGGGTAAACACATGGTCTCTTGCCCCGAGTAGTGGAATCAAGAACCAGAGGGCATAGGTTTAACGTGATGTAGTTCACTGGGAGTCCACATCACAGTGGATGTGACATGGACAACACACGCTGCCGCACTGGTGAGTAAGGCAAGGCAGCGGCTCCACCACCTCAGGCAGCTGAGCAAATTCAGAGTCTCTCTGAGGATCCTTCAGTGTTTCTACTCTGGGGCTGTAGAAAGTATCTTGTCCGGCAACATCTCAATCTGGGTTGGCAACTGCTCTGCCCAGGACAGGAAGGCTCTGCAGAGAGTAGTGTGTTCGGCCCAACGCACCATGGGAACTACACTCGCCACCCTGCAGGACTGATACACCAGGAGGGGCAGATCCAGAGCCAGCAACATTATGGGGGACCCCTACCCCCCCAGCAACCACTGTTCCAGCTGCTACGGTCAGGCAAGCACCTCGCTGTCACGCTGCGAAAACAGAGAGGATGAGACGGAGTTTGTTCCATCAATAAAGGCAACGTGAAGGCGTCAGGGCCGTAGACAACTCTCATCTCACCAGGGACTAAATAAACTCCCACCACACCCACCCCAACACCACCCACCCCTACAACCCTACAAACCCCACACCACACCAAACACCACACCTACACGACCCGTATACACCAGTATAGACACCACACCACACCACACCCTACACCACCACCACCTACACCACACCTCACCACACCTACAACCACACCATACCTACACCACCCCTACACCACACCTACACCACACCACACCTACACCACCCCATCACCACACAACCACACCACACAACACACCACCCCAACACCACCCCTACACCTCTCACTCCACCCCTACACCTACACCACCCCTACACCACACCTACACCACACCACACACACACCATATCACCACACCTACCCCTACACCTACACCACACCTACACCAACTAACACCACACCACCTACACCACACCACACCTACACCACACCTACCACACACACCCCTACACCACACCCTACACACACCACCCCCTACCACACCACACCTACACCACACCTACACACCACACCTACGACCACCTTACACCACCCCACCACCACCCCTACACCACACCACCCCTACACCACACCTACACCACACAGAGAGGATGAGACGGAGTTTGTTCCCACAGGCCGTCAGGGCCGTAAACTCTCATCTCACCAGGGACTAAATACTGGTGTCATTTTTTAATGTAAATACTGGTTCTGTTCTGTTGTTTTACACAACCCGCAGGCATCGCTACTGTACACCCTGTATGTGTATGTGACTAATAACGCTGACTTGCCTTGCCATGTTGGTTGGCATGGGCAAGTTGGGCCGAAGGGCCTGTTTCCACACTACATCGCTCTGTGACGGATAACCCAGTGAATGGGTGTAGGTGTGGGCGTGGTGAAGGTGTGGTGTAGGTGTGGCATGGCGTGGTGTGGTGTAGGTATGGTGTGGCGTGGGTGTGGTGAAGGTGTGGTGTGGTGTAGGTGTGGTGTGGTGTGGTGTGTGTGTGGTGTGGAGTTTTGTGTGGGTGTGGTGAAGGTGGGGGTGGTGTGAGGTGTGTGGTGGTGTGTGTGTAGGCCGTGGTGTGGTGTAGGTGTGGGGTGTGTGTGGTGTAGGTGTGGGTGGGGTGGTGTGGGTGTAGGTGTGGGGTGTGGTGTGGTGTGGTGTGTGTGTGGTGTGTTGGTGTGGGGGGGTGTGGTGTGGGTGTGGGTGTGGTGTGGTGTAGTTGTGTGTGGTGTGGGTGTGGTGTGTAGGTGTGGGTGTGGTGTGTAGGTGTGGTTGTGTGGTTGTGGGTGGGGGTGTGGGGTGTGGGTGTGGTGTAGGTAGGTGTGTGGTGTGGTGTAGTGTGTGGTGTGGTGTGGTGTGGGGTGGTGAGGGTGTGGTGTCGGTGTGGTGTAGGTGGTGGGGGTGTACGGGTGGTAGTGTAGGTGTGGGGGTGTGGTGTGGTGGGTGTGGGTGTGGTGTGTGTTGGTGTAGGTGTGGTGTGGGCTTGTGGTGTAGGTGTAGTGTGGTGTGGTGTAGGGTGTGGTGTTGGGTGTGGTGTGGTGTATGAGTAGGTGTGGGTGTAGGGTGGTGGTGTGTGGTGCGTTGGTGTGGTGTGGGTTTTTGTCGGTGGTGGGGTGTGGTGTAGGTGTGTGTGGTGTGTGTATGGGGTGTGTGTAGTGTAGGTGGTGTAGGTTTGGTGTTGTGGTGGGTGTAGTATGGTGTGTGTGGTGTTGTGTAGGTGTGGTTGTGTGTGAGTAGGGTGGTGTGGTGTGGGTGTGGGGTGTAGGTGTGGGTGTGGTGTGAGTGTGGGTGTGGGTGTGGTGTGGGTGTGGTGTGGGTGTGGTGCGGGTGTGGTGTGGGTGTGGTGTGGTGTGGTGTTGTGTTGGGTGTCGTGGTGTAGGTGTGGGTGTGGTGTGGGCGTGGGGTGTGGTGTGGTGTGTGTGGTGGTGGTGGGGTGTGGTGTGGGCGGGTGTGTGGTGTCGGTGTGGTGTGGTTGTGTGTGTGGGTGTAGGTGTGGGTGTGGTGTGGGGTGTGTGTGGTGGGTGTGGTTGTGGGTGTGGTAGTGTGGTGTGGGTGTGGTGTAGGTGTGGGTGTGGGTGTGGTGTGGTGTGGTGTGGTGTGGGTGTGGTGCGTGGTTGGTGTGGTGTGGTGTGTGTGGGTGTGTGGTGTGGGTGTGGTGTGGGGTGTGGTGGTGGGTGTGGGTGTGGTGTGAGGGTGTGGGTGTGGTGTGTGGTGTGGTGTGGTGTGGGAGTTTGGTGTGGGTGTGTGTGGTGTGGGAGTTGGGTGTGTTGGTGTGGTGTGGGTGTGGGTGGTTGTGGTTGTGGTGTGGGGTGGTGTGGTGTGGGTGTGTGGTGTGGTGTGGGTGTGGGTGTGGTGTGTGGTGAAGGGGTGGTGAAGGGAAGCCGTGGTGGGTGGTGTAGTGTGTGTGAGGTGAAGGTGAAGTGGCCAGTGGCGTGGCCACCTCGCCCACTCACTCCGCTCATTGTTGCTCCCATTACAGGTGAGGTGCGGACAGTACAGTCACGCCCGCACTGTGTGCGGAGACGTGCAGTAATTAGAATGCGAGGCACGGCCTGGAATGCATTAGTCGGGCTGCAGGAACACAAACTCCTGTCGCTGCTCCTCACAGCTGCTGCTGCACTATAACTCCATATTAATAACACAAAAACAAATGGCATTGTTGATTAGAAATCCACTCAGCTGCAGATAATCCAGTCACAGATCCGTTCAATCCTTTATAGATTTCAGTGTGCTCATGTGACGATCTCAGTGTTGTAGTGAGCCGTCTCTGGAATCTGTTGAAGAAACTGATGAAGATTTTGGTTCACCGCCGATACCCATAGGATGAGTGGACGCAACGCTTGCTTCCGATCTGGACACGGGACTTGGCGTCAGAGTGGAAACGTCAGTCGAGTGTTTGTATCTGACATGGGTGGACACCCCAGTGTTGGTGGTCTCCACAGGAGGTGGGCTTAGAGGGCCAAGCTTCAAGATGAGAGGGGCCAAGTTTAAAGGAGATGTGCGGGGCAGGTTCTTTCACACAGGGGGTGGTGGCGCCTGGAACGCGCTGCCAGGGGCTGTTGGTGCCGGGCGTGGTGGTGCCGGGGCTGGTGGTGCCGGGGGCGGTGGTGCCGGGGGCGGTGGTGCCGGGGGTGGTGGTGCCGAGGGGGGTGGTGGTGCCGGGGGTGGTGGTGCCGGGGTGGTGGTGCCGGGGGAGGTGGTGCCCGGGGGCGTGGTGTCCCGGGGGCGGTGGTGCCGGGGGGCGGTGGTGCCGGGGGCGGTGGTGCCGGGGGCGGTGTGCCGGGGGCGGTGGTGCCGGGGGCGGTGGTGCCGGGGGGGTGGTGCCGGGGGTGGTGGGGTGCCGGGGGTGGTGGTGCCGGGGGTGGTGGTGCCGGGGGTGGATTGTGCCGGGGGTGGTGGTGCGTGGTGCGGGGGCGGTGGTGCCGGGGGGGGTGGGTGGGTGCCGGGGGTGGTGGTGCCGGGGGTGGTGGTGCCGGGGGTGGTGGTGCCGGGGGTGGTGGTGCCGGGGGTGGATGTGCCGGGGGGGTGGTGGTGCCGGGGGTGGTGGTGCCTGGGGGGTGGATGTGCCGTGGTGGTGCCGGGGGTGGTGGTGCCGGGGGTGGTGGTGCCGGGGGGGTGGATGGTGCCGGGGGGGTGTGGTGGGGGTGGTGGTGCCGGTGGTGCCGGGTGGTGTGATCCGGGGCTGTGGTGGTGCCGTGGGGGTGGTGTGCCTGGGTGGTGGTGGTGCGTGGTTGCCGGTGGGGTGGTGGAGCCGGGGGGATGAGGGGTTGCCGGGGGGTGGTGCCGGGGGTGGGTGGTGCCGGGGGTGGTGGTGCGTGTGGGTGGTGGTGGTGTGGGGGTGGTGGTGCCGGGGGTATGGGGGTGGTGCCGGGGGGGGTGGTGCCGGGGGGTGGTGGTGGCCGGGGGGTGGATGTGCTGGGGTGGTGGTGCCGGGGGTGGATGTGCTGGGGGGTGGTGGTGCCGGGGGTGGTGGTGGTGCCGGGCGGGGGTGGTGGTGCCAGGGGGGGTGGTGGTGCCGGGGGTGGTGGTGCCGGGGGTGGTGGTGCCGGGGGTGGTGGTGCCGGGGGTGGTGGTGCCGGGGGTGGTGGTGCCGGGAGGCAGATACGATAGTGGCGTTTAAGAGGCTTGTACATGGATGTGCGGGGAATGGCGGGGCACGGATCACAGCAGGCAGACAGGATTAGTTTAATAGCATCATGTTCAGCAGGGGACGTTGTGGGCCGAAGGGCCTGTTCCACGTTCTAAAGGCAAGAACATAACTGATAAAGCCCAGGTCACCAGGTTGTGATGATGCAGAAACCGTCCCCTAATTGCATAATTAATGAATAACCTTGAAATAGCTCAGGTCTAAAGATGATTTTCACTCTGTGATCTCAGCAGACTCCTCTCTCTCGCAACCAGCCGCTAAATAAATGCAGAGATCAGAAGTACCAGCGAGGGTGAGCCGCCATCTGGCCTGACCAGAGCAGTGACCGGAGTAGTGACTGCACCGGTGACCACACTAGTGACCACACTAGTGACCAAATGTGTGACCACACTGGTGACCACACCACTGGTCACACTAGTGCCAACACCAGTGACCACAGGTGTGACCACACTAGTGACCACACCACTGGCCACACTAGTGACCACAAGTCCGGCCACACTAGTGACCACACTGGGTATTGCTCGCAATGCAAGGACATGGACGCCACCACACACCGGGCTAATCCCAAGGGAATGTTGCCCGGATTTCTCCTGTTCCTCGGCCACTGTTGTTGCTCCCGACAATGAAACGCTCCGTCCGTCGCTAACCAGCGCGCGTGAATTTAACGGCTCATGGTTTATGCAAATGGTAGATTTGCATGTCATTATAATAAGCAGATTACAGCTGTATTAAAAATGAAGGCGAATAAATTAAATACTTATACAATTATACAGAAGGAGCAGTGTTTGAGCATCCTGCATTCCAGCACACACACACGCATATGCACATTGCACACACACAGTGCACATACGCACGCACGCGCACACACACGCACACTACACACGCGCACACACACACACACGCACACTACACACGCGCACACGCACACACACACGCGCATATGCACATTGCACACACACACACACACACACACACACACACTACACGCGCACACACACACGCACACGCTAGCACGCACACATGCGCACACACACACACACACATGCACACACACACACACACACACACACACAGTGCACTGGGGAAACGGAAGCCTTTGCGATGAAACTAGAACACTTTAAATCACAGGTACCCCAGGAACAAGTATTGAAGAAACGTCAACAACTGCTGATCAACTGCGCGCTAACGAGAACCTTTCATCCCATCTCACTCCACGCTTCACAATCATCACAAATTTAGTCCCCAAAGGAACCTATTACTTTTTCGAAGATAATAACATGCTGAGAACGGAGAAAGTTGACCGCGTTCTGCACAATATATTTCTAATTCTACAAATTAAATATGAGAAGAGTTTAGCTGAATGTTCATGTATGTAGTTTACAAATATCTCTGAAGGATTCACATTTTCATCCTGCTTGAACCGCCAGTGTGTAGCAACTGCAGACGCTGGTTTACACTGAGGGTAGACACAAAGTACTGGAGTAACTCAGCGGGTCAGGCAGCATCTGTGGAGAACATGGATTCTGAAGGAGGGTCCCAACCCGAAACGTCACTTTTCCATGTTCTCCAGAGATGCTGCCTGACCCGCTGAGTTACTCCAGCACACTCTTTTTTTTTGTAAATCGGCATCTACAGTTATTTTTGGTGGGGGATTGGGGGGGGTGAGGGGGGGGGTGGGGGGTGGGGGGGAGGGGGCAGGTTGCATGTGTGGGGGATTGGGGGGGTGAGGGGGGAGGGGCAGGTTGCATGTGTGGGGGATGTGGGGGGGTGAGGGGGGAGGGGGGCAGGTTGCATGTGTGGGGGATTGGGGGGTGAGGGGGGAGGGGGCAGGTTGCATGTGTGGGGATTGGGGGGGTGAGGGGGGGGGGCAGGGGTTGCATGTGTGGGGATTGGGGGGTGAGGGGGGATGGGGGGCAGGTTGCATGTGTGGGGGATTTGGGGGGGTGAGGGGGGGGGGGGCAGGTTGCATGTGTGGGGGATTGGGGGGGTGAGGGGGGGGGGCAGGTTGCATGTGTGGGGGATTGGGGGGGTGAGGGGGGGGCAGGTTGCATGTGTGGGGGGATTGGGGGGGTGAGGGGGGGGGCAGGTTGCATGGGTTGAGGGGGGGCAGGTTGCAGTGTGGGGGATTGGGGGGGTGAGGGGGAGGGGGCAGGTTGCATGTGTGGGGGATTGGGGGGGTGGGGGAGGGGGCAGGTTGCATGTGTGGGGGATTGGGGGGGTGGGGGGGGGGGGGGCAGGTTGCATGTGTGGGGGATTGGGGGGGTGGGGGGGGGGGGGGGCAGGTTGCATGTGTACCATGGCCTACAGTTGCAAGGGGAGGGGCCAGGGGTCAGCTGGCGTTTCCAGGGGAGTTAGTGTCTGGCTTGATGGAAGATGATAACTAAGGTGCTGAGTGTGGAGCTGCCCAGGCTGGGTACTTCCTGAACTGACAGATAATCAGGCTGTTAAACAGAGCCAAATGCTAGAGTATGGGAGTATAGTGCTGCAGCACTTCACGCATCCGTCTAACGCTCTCCAGATGTGTTCACGTCCCGTTTATTGGTGGTGTCAGTTTACATTGCAAGGCCAGAACCGGGGTTAAAGTGGTTCCACTAATGAGATTCCTTCTTGTAATGGTGATGTCAGCTGTTCTGTAGCCAACACTAAATGGAAGTGACTTCATCTCCACTCTCGACACAACAACAAGACCAGGGAAACCAGCACAGAGCGTCTAGTTTTAAACTCCAGGCCAAACAAGCCACAGACTGGTGTAAACGTAACAGGCACAGGAGCTCTGCGTCTTCATCATAACTTCACGGAACAAGAATATTAAACCAGGACAAACGCAACAAACTAGGTCAGAATTACTCCTCATCATAAACCAACTCAGACCACAATTTTCCACATTAATGGGCACTGGATAAAATGAATGAAAATAATCATTACCTTTGGAGTTTTATATATCTTTGAAAGATCAAAGAGTAGTTCATACTCTGTAGGACGGAACTGTAGATGCTGCTTTACACCAAAGACAGACACAAGCTGGGGTAACTCAGCGGGACAGGCAGCATCTCTGGAGTGAAGGAATGGGTGACGTTTCCGATCGAGACCCTTCTTCAGACAGACTCAGAGGAGAGGGTCTGAAGAAGGGTCTCAACACGAAACGTCACTCATTCCTTGTCTCCTAGTAATACTGTGCCTTTATTTAAGATGGGCTGTAAAGAAAGAATTGGGAGTTGTGGGCCAGTGAGCCTAGCATCTGCGATAGGGTAGTCACTGGCAGGGATTCTGAGGGATAAGATTCTCATGTCTTTGACCGTCAGCACAGCTTAGTCCGTGGGTGAGCGCGCCTCACAAAGTGATTGCATTGGATCAGAGGGTGAAGAAGGCTTAGGTACATTGGCCATCATCAGTCAGGCATTGAGGTTAGAATTGGGACGTGGCATTGTGTTATGCAGTCAAGGCGGCATTTGGAGCATTGTGTTCAGTTTTGGGCGGCTGAGGGGTGATGTTGTAATGGTTTCTAAAATCATAAGCAATTATAAAATCATGGGAGCAAATAGGACTGGCGTAGATGGGGCATGGGCTATAGAACTCTGACAGAGGGCAGAGTGGCTATTGAGTAGAGAGGACACACACCAACGGAGATATGGGGCTGATGGGCTTGTTTCCGGGCTGTGAGACTGTGACTGTCGTGGATTAGACAGCGACACGTCTTGAAACGTAAGGAGGAATTGTTCCTGTGATCACGCCTGGATATCAGGAGCTTCTGATTCTAAAGCCTTGGGTGTAAATCTCACCAACTCCCCAATGATGCCAGCAGGCACAAGGTTCTTCCACTAATGAGTCACGATTCCCACGTGGGCACTGGTGACTCTGCAAACGAACACTTCTGAATTATTTAAACCTTATCCCAGAGAGGAGTTTTTATTTTGTTTCTATCCAGATAATTTAAAAAGAAATGAAAACAATTACTTGAGAAACGAGAAGCAGTGATTTTGGAAGCGGGAGCGACTGTTTGTTTATAGAATCAGTAATTAACATTGTGACTTTCTTGACATCTGGATTGGTGCCGGTGATCCAGGGGTTACCCCCGCCTCTCCCCAACATCTGGATCGGTGCCAGTGATCCAGGGGTTACACCCACCTCTCCCCAACATCTGGATCGGTGCCAGTGATCCAGGGGTTACACCCACCTCTCACGTTGGGAATCACCAGCCTGCCATCATTCTGCGATTTCCATTTCTCTATCCAAACTGGAATTGGACAGAAATCTAATTATTTTCTAAGAGGTTTTAATCAATCACATGAACCTGAGCGAGCGTCAGTCCAGCGTAGAGCAGAGAAAATCCACAGGAAGTGAATCTGAAAAGAGCATCACAGATATGTATTTAACAATACCTAAAGTCAGCTGCAGTTGTGGACACAGAGTGCTGGAGTAACTCTGCGGGTCAGGCAGCATCCGTGGAGAACATGGATAGATGACGATTCGGGTGGAGACCCTTTCTTAAGTCAGTTTGATCAATCCTTGAGCTGTGAGCAGTTGGTCAGGAATAGATGAAGCATCCGCGAGTAGAACTATCATCTTTCCCGAGTCTAAAAGCTCAGGAAACGACAAGAAAAAAATAAGTAATCTTCTGATTAATGATCTGGATGAGGGAATTGAAGGCAATATCTCCAAGATTGTGGATGACACAAAGCTGGGGACAGTGTTAGCTGTGAGGAGGATGCTAGGAGACTGCAAGGTGACTTGGATAGGCTGGGTGAGTGGGCAAATGTTTGGCAGATGCAGTATAAAGTGGATAAATGTGAGGTTATCCACTTTGGTGGCAAAAACAGGAAAGCAGACTATTATTTAAATGGTGGCCGATTAGGAAAAGGGGAGATGCAGCGAGACCTGGGTGTCATGGTACACCAGTCATTGAAAGTAGGCATGCAGGTGCAGCAGGCAGTGAAGAAAGCGAATGGTCTGTTAGCATTCATAGCAAAAGGATTTGAGTATAGGAGCAGGGAGGTTCTACTTCAGTTGTACAGGGTCTTGGTGAGACCACACCTGGAGTATTGCGTACAGTTTTGGTCTCCAAATCTGAGGAACGACATTCTTGCCATAGAGGGGGTACAGAGAAGGTTCACCAGACTGATTCCTGGGATGTCAGGACTGTCTCATGAAGAAAGACTGGATAGACTCAGTTTATACTCTCTGGAATTTAGGAGATTGAGAGGGGATCTTATTGAAACTTACAAAATTCTTAAGGGGTTGGACAGGCTGATTGCAGGAAGATTGTTCCCGATGTTGGGGAAGTCCAGGACAAGGGGTCACAGCTTAAGGATAAGGGGGAAATCCTTTAAGACCGAGATGAGAAAGACTTTTTTCACACAGAGAGTGGTGAATCTGTGGAACTCTCTGCCACAGAAGGTAGTTGAGGCCAGTTCATTGGCTATATTTAAGAGGGATTTAGATGTGGCTCTTGTGGCTGAAGGGATCAGGGGGTATGGAGAGAAGGCAGGTACAGGATACTGAGTTGGATGATCAGCCATGATCATATTGAATGGCGGTGCAGGCTCGAAGGGCCGAATGGCCTACTCCTGCACCTAATTTCTATGTTTCTATGTTTCTGATGTTTTATCAAGTTACCTTTATTTCTGTACAACAGTACAAAGTGATTCTGGCTTTTGTAAAATAGGAGTGATTCATATTTACAATAGGTACACAATATAACAAATAGGGAGGGGATTTTAAATAGTTTACTGTACGATCCTTTGGGCGAAGGTAGAGCCGGAGTAACTCTGCGGCACGGGCAACAGTTTGTTGTAACATACACTGGCTCTGTAGCGGGATAATTAAACTGAACAGACTGCTAGAACAGAGGGGTCAGGCAGCATATCTGGAGTGGTTTGAATATTGACTTCTCTAACTTCAAGTAACCCATCCCTGCCCCACCCAAGTCGCACCAGCTTCTCGTTCTCACCCAGCAAACAGTAACAAATGCATGCTTATCATTGTTACATTTTTGTATTCATTTCTTCCATCTCTCTCAACTTCACAGTCTGTTTCTCTCTTTTCCCTTTCCCCTGACTCTAGTCTGAAGAAGCGTCTCGAACCGAAACGTCACCCATTCCTTCTCTCCAGAGACGCTGCCTGTCCCGCTGAGTTACTCCAGCATGTTGTGTCTATCTTCGGTGTAAACCAGCACCTGCAGTTCCTTCTTATACATAGAATATCAGAGATGTAGATACCAGCACATCCTGAATCTTGACTTTCAGACTCCTGTACATCTGTGTGACCGTTTAGCCTAAGCTTGCGAGAGAACATTGACCAGGTCCAAGAATAAGGGGTCGGCCATTTAGGACTGAGATGAGGAAAAACGTTTTCACCCAGAGTTGTGAATCTGTGGAATTCTCTGCCAGAGAAGGCAGTGGAGGCCAATTCACTGGACGTTTTCAAGAGAGAGTTAGATTTAGCTCTTAAGGCTAATGGAATCAAGGGATATGGAGAGAAAGGAGGAACGGGGTACAGATTGGGGATGATCAGCCATGATCACATTGAATGGCGGTGCTGGCTCGAAGGGCTGAATGGCCTCCTCATGCACCTTGGACACAGAGACCATGCAGGTTGACAGGTAGCGAGCGATGACTCTGGTCCCGTTGGGGAACTCCAACCCATTGCCCAGAACTCCAAAGCACAATTTTAACACCAGGCATAATTGTTTCATAACAATTAACGTGAATTTGCAAAAAAGAGGAATTTTCTGCCGTGAATATTGAATAATTTGGGCACATTCAGTGCAGCTAATCTTGGAGAACACCTTAAAGCAGCCGGCTTAATTCTTTTTGACTTTTTTTCCCTGAAGACTAACTACTTTCTCCTCATCAAATCACTATACACTGGAGAGGATGTTAATATGCAGCATTATGCAAAATTCCATGTAATTAATTAAGCATTGTTCTTCAGAGAATGCTTCTATTATTATCTAATTAGGTTCAGCAGATAGTCTTGGCATCTAATTTACTTTGACGTTCCTGCTCTTTGCAAGTTGACATTCTGTGGGGTGTCCCCACCAACCTTCAATTCATCAGCAGGCTGTCACCATTCAGCTCTGTACCTCAGGTGTATCTCACAACCACATTCCAACACTGTGCCTAGAACATCACACACACTCCCCAAGGGAAGGGAGATCCTGGATAATACCCAATAGTGAAAGGCTTGGATAGAGTCACAATAGACAATAGATGCAGGAGAAGGCCATTCGGCCCTTCAAGCCAGCACCGCCATTCAATGTGATCATGGCTGAACATCCACAATTAGTACCCCTTTCCTGCCTTCTCCCCATATCCCTTGACTCCGCTATCTTCAAGAGCCCTAGCTTTCTCTCTCTTGAAAGCATCCAGAGAACCGGCCTCCACCGCGCTCTGAGGCAGAGAATTCCACAGACTCACACAGACTGTGTGAAAAAGTGTTTCCTCGTCTCCGTTCTAAATGGCTTACCACTTATTCTTAAACTGTGGCCCCTGCTTCTGGACTTCCCCAACATCGGGAACATGTTTCCTGCCTCCAGCGTATCCAATCCCTAAATAATCTTATATGCTTCATAGAAACATAGAAATATAGAAATTAGGTGCAGGAGCAGGCCATTCGGCCCTTCGAGCCTGCACCGCCATTCAATGTGATCATGGCTGATCATCCAACTCAGTATCCTGTACCTGCCTTCTCTCCATACCCTCTGATCCCTTCAGCCACAAGGGCCACATCCAACTGCCTCTTAAATATGGCCAACGAACTGGTCTCAACTACCTTCTGTGGCAGAGAATTCCAGATTCACCACTCTCTGTGTGAAAAACGATTTTCTCATCTCGGTCCTAAAAGACTTCCCCCTTATCCTTAAACTGTGACCCCTTGTCCTGGACTTCCCCAACATCGGGAACAATCTTCCTGCATCTAGCCTGTCCAACCCCTTAAGAATTTTGTAAGTCTCTATGCGATCACCCCTCAATCTTCTAAATTCCAGCGAGTACAAGCCAAGTCTATCCAGTCTTTCTTCATATGGAAGTCGTGCCATCCCAGGAATCAGTCTGGTGAACCTTCTCTGCACTCCCTCTATGGCAAGAATGCCTTTCCTCACATTAGGAGACCAAAACTATACGCAATACTCCAGATGTGGCCTCACCAAGACCCGTACAACTGCAGTAGAACCTCCCTGCTCTTGTACTCAAATCCTTTTGCTATGAATGCCAACATACCATTCGCTTTCTTCACAGCCTGCTGCACCTGCATGCCTACTTTCAATGACTGGTGTACCATGACACCCAGGTCTCGATGCATCTCTCCTTTTCCTAATCAGTCACCATTCAAATAATACTCTACCTTCCTGTTTTTGCCACCAAAGTGGATAACCTCACATTTATCCACATTATACTGCATCTGCCATGCATTTGTCCACTCACCCAGTCTATCCAAGTCATCTTGCAGCCTCCTAGCATCCTCCTCACAGCTAACCCTGCCCCCCAGCTTCGTGTCATCCGCAAACTTGAAGATATTGCCTTCAATTCCCTCGTCCAAATCATTATTGTATATTGTAAATAGCTGGGGTCCCAGCACTGAGCCTTGCGACACCCCACTAGTCACTGCCTGCCATCCTGAAAAGGACCCGTTCACTCCCACTCTTTGCTTCCTGTCTGCCAGCCAGTTCTCTATCCACATCAATACTGAACCACCAATACCGTGTGCTTTAAGTTTGTATACCAATCTCTTGTGTGGGACCTTGTCGAAAGCCTTCTGAAAGTCCAGATACAACACATCCACTGCTTCTCCCTTATCCACTCTGCTAGTTACATCCTCAAAAAATTCAATAAGATTCGTCAGACATGATTTACCCTTCGTAAATCCATGCTGACTTTGTCGAATGATTTCACCACTTTCCAAATGCGCTGCTATCCCATCTTTAATAATTGACTCTAGCAGTTTCCCCACTACCGATGTTAGACTAACTGGTCTGTAATTCCCTGTTTTCTCTCTCCCTCCCTTTTTAAAAAGTGGGGTTACATTAGCTACCCTCCAATCCTCAGGAACTACTCCAGAATCTAAAGAGTTTTGAAAAATTATCACCAAGGCATCTGCTATTTCTGGGGCTACTTCCTTAAGTACCCTGGGATGCAGCCTATCTGGCCCTGGGGATTTATCGGCCTTTAATCCATTCAATTTACCTAACACCACTTTCCGGCTAACCTGGATTTCACTCAGTTCCTCCATCTCATTTGACCCGCGATCCCCTGCTATTTCCGGCAAATTATTTATGTCTTCCTTAGTGAAGATAGAACCAAAGTAGTTATTCAATTGGTCTGCCATGTCCTTGTTCCCCATGATCAATTCACCCGTTTGTGACTGCAAGGGGCCTACATTTGTTTTAACTAATCTTTTGCATTTCACATATCGATAAAAACTTTTGCAGTCAGTTTTTATGTTTTCTTTCATCCTCCATTTTCCCTTCCCTAATTAAGCCCTTTGTCCTCCTCTGTTGGTCTCTGATTTTCTCCCAGTCCTCTGGTAGGCTGCTTTTTCTGGCTAATATGTACGCTTCATCTTTTTCTTTGATACTCTCCCTGATTTTCCTCGTTATCCACGGATGCACCACCTTCCCTGATTTATTCTTTTGCCATACTGGGATGAACAATTGTTGTAGTTTATCCATGCAGTCTTTAAATGCCTTCCATTGCATATCCACCGTCAACCCTTCAAGAATCAATTGCCAGTCGATCTTGGCCAATTCACGTCTCATACCCTCAAAGTTACCTTTCTTTAAATTCAGGACCCGTGTTTCTGAATTAACAATGTCACTCTCCATCCTAATGAAGAACTCAACCATATTATGATCACTCTTGCCCAAGGGGCCACGTACAACAAGGCTGCTAACTAACCCTTCCTCATTACTCAATACCCAGTCTAGAATAGCCTGCTCTCTCGTTGGTTCCTCCACATGTTGGTTTAGAAAACTATCCCGCATACATTCCAAGAAATCCTCTTCCTCAGCACCCCTGCCAATTTGATTGAAGCACCCATTATAACGGTTTTATCTTCGTTGCACGCATTTCTAATTTCCTGTTTGATGTCATCCCCAACTCCACTACTGTTAGGTGGCCTGTACACAACTCCCACTAGCGTTTTTTGCCCCTTAGTGTTTCGCAGCTCTACCCATATCGATTCCACATCCTCCAAGCTAATGTCCTTCCTTTCTATTGCATTAATCTCCTCTCTAACCAGCAACGCTACCCCACCTCCTTTTCCTCTCTGTCTATCCTTCCTGAATATTGAATATCCCTGGATGTTCAGCTCCCAGCCTTGGTCACCCTGGAGCCATGTCTCCGTGATCCCAACTATATCATAATTATTAATAGCTATCTGCACATAATAAGATCTCCTCTCATCCGTCTAAATTCGTAAGTGTACAAGCCCAGCCGCTCCATTCTCTCAGCATATGACAGTCCCCCCATCACTGGAATTAACCTGGTGAACCTACGCTGCACTCCCTCAATAGCAAGAATGTCCTTCCTCAAATTTGGAGACCAAAACTAGGTAAAGGTCAGAATGTAGAGAAGGCAGGAGGATGGGGAACCCCATGGTTTCATGGCCAGAATTCCCATGTGATTTACTTTTGGCCAGTTTCAACAATGGGAACAGGCAACAAGACTGTCAGCAGCTGACCATTCACAGTTCTATTGACAAGATTCTGTTCATGGGCCAGAAGGATATTGGTGGGAATCTCCCTGCATCAGGGGTATTAATAATCCAACGCATGTATGTCCTTGTTCGATAGGTGCCATTATAAATTTGTCATCATTTAGAATGGAAACTTGCATTGACACTCTGATTCCAGAGGCCGGCCAGTGAGTGCCAGCACATAAACGCTACCCTACACACACTAGGGACAATTTACACTAATACCTAGTATACAAACCCAAGCCAATTCACCTACAAGCCTGTACGTCTTTGGAGTGTGGGAGGAAACCGAAGATCTCGGAGAAAACCCACGCAGGTCACGGGGAGAACGTACAAACTCCGTACAGACAGCACCCGTAGTCGGGATGGATCCCGGGTGTCCGGCCCTTGCAAGTGCTGTAAGGCAGCAGCTCTACCGCTGCGCCACCGTGACTGCCCTCAGTGCCAGTAAAATTCATGAAGAGAGAACAGTGAACAAAGCATTGATTTATCATCCAACAAGAATATTACCTCACTGTAAACTTGCTCTGTTGTTAATACCAACAGTTTTATGCTTTGGTGCAAAGGTCAAGTTTATATCTTAAATTAAAATCGCAAGGAAGCGATTTAAATTCTAAACACCAAGGATGTTTGTCAGAGGGGAAAGGCCTTCAGATTGACAGATGTTGTCACCACTGTGTGGAGGGTGCTGTGCGTCCCAGAGTGTCTCACCTCACACTCCTTGTTAGACAGCGTGGGCTGAGGTCAGAGAGAGTTGTGCATTAGCTCAGCCCCGTTGCTGCAGAGATGCACACCCCTGTGTCACTGCACCTGTGCTTCCCCAGTTCCAGCCAACTCAGCGGGTGGGTCAGGCAGCATCTGTGGAGAACATGGATCGGTGGGGAACATGGGTAGGTGACGTTTCACAGAGTGCTGGAGTAACTCAGCGGGTCAGGCAGCATCTGTGGAGAACATGGGTAGGTGACGTTTCACAGAGTGCTGGAGTAACTCAGCGGGTCAGGCAGCATCTGTGGAGGGAAATGACAGATGTGGTTTTGGGTTGGGGCCCTGCTTCATGATGGGATGGTTCCTGGTGTCTACATTTGCCTGTGCCTGCGTTTGATTACCACATTATTGCTGACCTCATGGCTGCGTTCACTGCAGCTGGAGCAGGCAATGAGGGTTGTCATCTACAATCTACAGCCACATCGTCTTGCCTCAGGACTCAGCATCGGGGTGTGAAGTGGAATAACAGAGTGCTCGGGGTTAGGGTTTGACGGCTTAATAAAATGAGCTGTGGTTAGCAGTGGCAGCAAGCTACAGTGCTGGAATAAATTAGTACATGTCATCCTCAGTTCAACTATAATTGAACATAAACAATGTCCCTTATCCCAAATTGAAGGTTATGCAAAATAACGGATGGCTGAGATTAATTATATCGGAGCTGTACAAGGCAACACATCAAAGCCCTGGTGCAGTGTTAGCACGGGAACTGGGGGGAAAAAGAGAAATGGGAAGCGAACTATACAAATGGATAACTGGATTAGTTTCTGGGATTGGGGAGTTGTGGTGTCAGGTTGCACCCACGGTCCTTGTTCAGAGTCGGGGAATCGAGGACCAGAGGACATAGGTTTAAGGTAAAGGTGAAATTTAACAGGAATCTGAGGGGCAACTCTTTCACACAGAGGGTGGTGGGTGTGTGGAACAAGCTGCCAGAGGAGGTAGTTGAGGCTGGGACTATCCCAACGTTTAAGAGACATTAGGACAGGTACATGGATAGGGCAGGTTTGGAGGGATATGGACCAAACGCAGGCGGGTGGGACTAGTGTAGCTGGGACATGTTGGCCGGTGTGGGCAAGTTGGGCTGAAGGGCCTGTTTCCACGCTGTATCACTCTATAACTTTATTTAAAGTATCGCAGTGTTGAGCAGCTTTGCGCCCAGAGTCCAGGCAGGTCCTGCTGCAGAATCCCAGCTCCCACTGCAGCTGCACAGCTCCTGTCCAAGGGACTGCGACGCTGCATGGAATGTGCATGCATTGACAGGCAGCGTGGAGAATGGCCCTCTTGTTATCCGCACCGCCCCACTGCGCTTCCCCATCGAGCGCAGCCTGCCGTGACCTGGGGCAGAGTTACTCCCCCATTAAATCAGGCTGCCATCACTCATTTCAACAAAGAAACGGGCTGCTGGCGGACAAAAGGCATCTTCCACACAAACAGCTGCCCTTTCTAATCCCTCCCCTCCCCTCCCGCCTCTTGTCTGCCTGACCCCGCTCTCTCGCACACGCTCACCCCTCACAGTGGCTGCAGCCTCTAATTGTCCCACTGACACCTCTCCCTGTCAGGGTGACAGATGGCTCTGAGAGTGTGGTATTGCTTCAAAGCATCTTCTGCAAACTGCAGGTAATGTAGCTCACCACCACCCCTGCCCTCTGCTCAATGGCTCCGTACACCATTAGAATAATGGAAGGCACTGATAGAGTGGATGTTTCCTCTAGTGGGAGAGTCCAGGACCAGAGGTCACAGCCTCAGGATTAAAGGACATTCTTTTAGAAAGGAGAAGAGGAGGAATGTCTTTAGACAGCGGGAGGAGAATCTGTGGAATTAATTGCCACAGAAGGCTGTGGAGGCCACAAGTCGGTGGATATATATAAGCCAGGAGAATGGGGTTAGGAGAGATAGATCAGCATGACAGAATGGCGGAGTAGAGTCGATGGGCCGAATGGCCTAATTTTACTGCTGTAGCCCTGAGCTTGTGAAGCCCCTCTCTCACTGGGGCTTGCAGTCAACAACATTGCTGCTGTGAAGACCTCTCGCTCCACTGGGCGCTGAATGGGCGACGCTGATGCGAACATTGCCGGACATCTCTGTCCCTGGACAGTGCTGTGTGAGTGAATGTACATCAGTGCCTTGTCCACCGACCGACTGACCGACCGACCGCTCAGTGTGTCAGCAGCCATCCCCGCCCACCACAGGCTCCCCAACCCTAGTGATGAGGGCAGTGTCCTTACAGTTCACCACAGTATCGCTGTAGCAAAGTGGCGTCAAGCCACCGTTACACACTGCACACTTCAACTAAACTCAGGCAGCATCGGCCCATAAAGCACCGCAGTTTTAAACGGAACACATGGACAGGGACAGAGATAAGACAGGTTTAGAGGGAAGATAGACACAGAGTTCTGGGGTAACTCAGCGGGTCAGCTGGAGTTTAGAAGGATGGGGGGCACCCGCATTGAAACATACAGAATAGTGAAAGGACTGGATAAAGGATGTTTCCACTAGTGGGAGAGTCTGGGAGTAGAGGGCACAGCCTCAGAATTAAAGTACGTTCCTCTTAGGAAGGAGATGAGGAGGAATTTCTTTAGTCAGGGTGGTGAATCTGTGGAATTCTTTGCCACAGAAGGCTGGGGAGGCCACAAGTCAATGGATATTTTTAAGGCAGAGGTAGATAGATTCTTGATTGGTGCGGGTGTCAGAGGTTATGGGGAAAAGGCAGGAGAATGGGGTGAAGTTGGGGAGAGAGGCAAACCAAGATTGAACGGCAATGTAGACTTGATGGACCGAATGGCCTAATTCGGGGATCATGACAGAAGCCTCCTGATGGCGATCCCTGGAAGCGACGACACGATACACTCTGTGACGCATCGGGCGACAATTCTGTCAACATTTTGGACGAGGAGAGAAGCCGACGGATGGCGAGCTACATCGCCTGACACAGGAGCGAATGAACCAAGCCTAATTCTCTTCCTGTCACTTATGACCCATTCCTTCTCTCCAGAGATGCTGCCTGTCCTGCTGAGTTACTCCAGCATTTTGTGTCTATCTTCGGTTTAAACCAGTATTTGCCGTTCCTTCCTACGATTCGAGGGATATGGGCCAAACATGGCCAGGTGGGACTAGTATAGATGGGGCTTCATGGTGAGTATGGGCAGGATGGGCCGAAGGACCTGTTTCCATACTGTGCGAGTCTGAGTGAAAACTTCATTTAAAAATGCACTCTGACGGCAGCTCGTGTTTAACCCAAGCCTCTGCCCCAGGGAGCTGTACATTAGTTATAAAGTGCCTTGAGCAACAAGGGTTGCAGGAACTGATGAGAACCGCAGCTTATTTATTACTTTCGTTATTAGATACACCCAAAGTCATTTATAAGCTGGAAGATTACTGAGAGGAATATCTAATTCCATCCTCCTCTCTAGCAGACATCAAAATGAAAATATCAATATTTAGTTGCACTCTCTCTCACAGGCAACAACCTCAAGAACAATAAAAACCAAAGATAAAGAGAGAAAGCTTCTGAAGAGCCCCCACCCAAAACATCACCTATCCATGTTCCCCACAGATGCTGCCTGACCCACCCGCTGAGTTACTCCAGCACTCTGTGAAACGTCACCTATCCATGTTCTCCACAGATGCTGCCTGACCCCCTGAGTTACTCCAGCACTCTGTGTTTTATTTGCAAATCAGCATCTGCAGTTCCTGGTGTGGACAGAATGCCTTTGCTCTGTTACATAGAAAATTAGATGCAGGAGTAGGCCATTTGGCCCTTCGAGCCCGCACCGCCATTCAATATGATCATGGCTGATCACCCTAAATCAGTTCCCCGTTCCTGTTCCATATCCCATTACACATCTTCTGCATTCACCGATGGTCTAGAGTCTGGCGCAGCTGGATTCACTGACTATGAGCAGGGCTACAGGAAACGTCACACATGGGCACCGTTTAGTATTGGTAAAGCTCTCCCAGAATAGTAGCTCCCTGTAAACAGCACGAGTGACTCTGAAGATAGACGCAGAGTGCTGGAGTAACTCAGCGGGTCAGGCAGCATCTGTGGAGAACATGGATAGGTGACGTTTCACAGAGTGCTGGAGTAACTCAGCGGGTCAGGCAGCATCTGTGGAGAACATGGATAGGTGGCGATTCAGGTTGAGACCCTTCTTCAGACCTTCACCACCACTACTATGTATGAAGTTGCTCAGACATGATAGCAAACCGACACCTTCATGGGGGCAAGATTCCTGCTGATGGACTGCATGGCCTCCATCGTGCCTTTATGGCATTGATTCTTTGCAATGACTCAGTTTAACTCAGTCTTGATCTGACTTGAGTGACAATGAAGGGACCAGAACGTGGGTAACTGGGTTCACCAGACGCAGGCCAGCGGCATTTTGGGAAAGTCCTCGTTGATGATGAAGGGTGGATGGGAGGGTTCCCCTCACACAGCACCCATGCATGAAGGTGCCAGGCGATGTGGAGGCACGCGTGGTTCATCACACAGGGACTGAACTGGAACAGGAATCTCCCACGTCTGCTCCCACCGCTCCCTGTGACATCCCATCCATCAGAGTGTGAGTTCATTCCTGTTTACACCAGGTCAAAGCTATCGGGCAGAGGCCGTGACACCACATTCCTCAGCCTTTGCACTGGACGTCACGACACAGAAAACAAGTCAGAGCGGTGGGAGAACGAGCAGCCCCAGCCCCAGCCCCCAGCCCACGGCCCCCAGCCCACAGCCCCAGCCCACACACCACAGCCCCCACACCCCAGCCCCCGGCCCACACACCACAGCCCGCACACCCCAGCCCCCAGCTGACCCCTGCCCCCTCACCCCAGCCCCCACACCCCAGCCCACAGCTGACCCCTGCCCCCTCACCGGTCAGTCTGACCCCTGTCCACAACACTCCCCTGACTCTGATTTAAAGCCTTTCCCTGTCGATTCCCAGCCTCCTGTTTATACACAGTGTCAACTTACACAACCTTCATTGGCACTCACGACATCTACCCCAATCTCAGCCAAGAAAGGCCAAGCAAAGGGATTTCACTGCACTGTTATTCAAGAGAGAGTTAGATTTAGCTCTTAGGGCTAACAGAATCAGGGGATATGGGGAAAAAGCAGGAACGGGGTACTGATTCTGGATGATCAGCCATGATCACATTGCATAGTGGTGCTAGCTCGAAGGGCCGAATGGCCTAATAAGGAATAGGAATAGAATTAGGCCATTCGGCCCATCACGTCTACTCCACCATTCAATCATGGCTGGTCTATCTCTCCCTCCTAACCCCATTCTCCTGCCTTCTCCCCCTAACCTCTGACACCCGCACCAATCAAGAATCTATGCCCCCCTGCACCTAGTTTCCATATTTATATGTCTGGCAGGGCTGGCTAACAGATTAGTCACTACACATCTCTCTATCCTGCTTCTTCAATTAAACTCCAGCTGTGGCCGTTACACTCAGACAAGACTGGAGTGTCGGAAACTCTGGAGAAACCACTAAAGCTCTCACACTACGGAAATATCTTGTCTGAAGAAGGGTCTAGACGCGAAACGTCACCTATCCATGTTCCCCACAGATGCTGCCTGACCCGCTGAGTTACTCCAGCACTCTGTGAAACGTCACCTATCCATTTTCTCCACAGATGCTGCCTGACCCACCCGCTGAGTTACTCCAGTATTTTCCGTCTCCCTTCAGAAACATGTCGTATTTACAGCTCGGCGCAGGAGAAACTGTTGTCCTGTTAATTAACAGAAGGCAGCTGGAAATGTTTCCTTCATGGGTTTGGTAAAGGTGCCATTCATTGTGAATTATCCTGCAGCTCTGCTCCGACGGTTGCGTGCGTGCCACGCAGCAGCGGCATCACAGCTTTTGTTTTGCAAAATTGATCAATTTTCACCTTTTATGTGGAGCCTGCATCTTTGGATGGGAAGGAGGATGGGGCCTTTGTCCTGATATGGGGGCAGCGTATTATAGTCGCCCCTTACTGCACCAGGAACATTTGCCAATGACTAAAGTGCTAAAATAGGCTTTTATCTCCCGTTAATAACACTGATGATAGTTAAAAGCCTATTTCAGTATTTTATTGATGCATTTTGTGCGTCTCATGTCAAAATCCTTGGAACATAAACTCTGCATCAAAAACTGTAAAAAAAACAACCACTGCTGACAGCTAAAAGATGTTGTGATGGTACATGCCCGGCGTGGGGGTGGTGGGGGCAAGGTATGGGTATTGGTTTACCATTGCTGCCTGTTGCTAGAACTGGGCTGGTTCAGGGAAGGGAGGGCAAGCAAAGCATTGTAGACACTGCAGTCTCTGTGTCATCTGCCCCTTCCACATATCAGGGGTTAGGAGGGAGAGATACATCAGCCACGATTGAATGGCAGAGTAGACATGATGGGCCGAATGGCCTCATTCCGCTCCTATCACTTATGACTATGATCTTCACAGCGAGGATCACTGAGGGATGGGCAGCTAATACTGCCAGCGCTGTCCACATCCCACAAACTAACTTCACGCTGCCTCGGCAAGGCCAGCAGCATCATCAAGGACCAGTCTCACCCCGGCCACTCCCTCTTCTCCCCTCTCCCGTCGGGCAAGAGGTACAGAAGTGTGAAAACGCACACCTCCAGATTCTGGGACTGTTTCTTCCCGGCTGTTATCAGGCAACTGAACCGTCCTCTCACCAACTAGAGAGCGGTCCTGACCTCAGATGACATCATTGTAGACCCTCAGACTATCTTTAATCAGACTGTACTGGACTTATCTTGCACCAAACGTTATTCCCTTTATCCCGTATCTGTACACCAAGGACACTATGGACTGTGCGGGCTTTCCGCTGACTGGTTAGCACGCAACCAAGAAGCTTTTCACGGTACCTTGCAAGATGTGACAATAAACAAAGCTGAAATAACCAGGGGATTGAGGAGAGCCGTTTCCCCACTCAGTGACAAGCGCAGGACAACCACCGTGCCTCAAACAGCAATTAGATTTAGTTATTGCAAGGGAAAGAAGCAACAGATGCCGTGAGGAGGCAGACAAGATTGAGTTGGCCCATTAAAGAGACCGGACTTGTTTGCCTTAATGGCCTTTTCCTGGATGCTGAAAACGTCTCGGATCATTAAACAGAACCAATCAGTTGTCAGGGAGATTGTGCAGACTGTTCACAATCCTGTCACCATCTCAGCCCCAATGCACCAACTACAAGCATCTAACGGTGGCAGTGGTAGTGTGGCTGCCACAGCACCGGAGACCCGTCCGATCCCGATTACAGTTGCTGTCTGTACGGAGTTTGCACGTTCTCCCTGTAACTGCGTGGCTTTTCTCTGAGACCTTCGGTTTCCTCCCACACTCCAAAGACGTGCAGGTTTGTATGTTAATTGGCTTGGTGTAAATGTAAAATTGTCCCTGGTGTGTGTGGGATCATGTTAGTGTGTGGGGATCGCTGGTCGGTACAGACTTGGTGGGCCTTGGTGTTTCCGTGCTGTGTCTCTAAACTAAACAAGGTCCTGGTGGCACAGCCTTCTGCTCTCTCAGTTAGAGACTGCAAGATAAATCGGGGAAGTCACCCCTGAGCAGAACACGGGAGGTAACAGTCCAGAGTGAAATAGGAAGGGAATTCATTTACAAACTCCACCACCGCATTATAAACTGGAGCAACTTATACATACACTGAAAGAACATTCTGGATTCCCACCCCGCCATTCCCAGATCAGTGCAGCCCCCAACTCCACCTGATGATGAAGAAAATGAAGAGATTGGTATTGATCTGCGTGACATGCTTCATACATCTGATTTATGATCCTTGCAACACGCAGTCATGTTAGGGCAGTCATATGTAATAAAATACATTTATTTCCAAATTAAGTGATGTTTATTTACTGCGACTTGGAAGGAGCTCGTTGTGTTAACGGGATTATAATTATGAGTGAGTAGATGCTGCTCCTCATGGCGTCACTGGAGTAGTTACGTCTGATTTACACAACAATCAATTGATTTGATCAAGTATTATCAATCTCCCGGCTGGAAGACTGGGCAAAACGACTGGTGAACCTGGTCTACATCTGTAAAACCTCCACATCCTTCCAGTAACGCGACAAGCAGGACTGTCCTCGACTTCAAATGCAGCCAAACCAAACTGCTTTAATCATCCTCTCTACCATGTTGCCACTTTCAAAGAGCAATGAATTTTGGTTTTTGTGTACAAAAACTGGGATGCTACGCTGAGACTCTGCAAGGTGCTGGTCAGGCCGCATTTGGAATATTGTGAGCAATTTTGGGCACGGCTCTGGAGAGGGTCCAGAGGAGGTTTACAAGAATGATCCCAAGAATGATAGGTTAGTATATGATGAGCGTTTGTCGGCACTGGGCTTGTACTCACTGGAATTTAGAAGAATGAGGGGGGGACTCCATTGAAACTTACATAATAGTGAAAGGTTTGGATAGAGTGGATGTTTCCACTAGTGGGAGAGTCTAGGACTAGAGGTCACAGCCTCAGAATTAAAGGGCGTTCTTTTAAGGAGCAGATGAGGAGTAATTTCTTTAGTCAGAGGGCGGTGAATCTGTGGACTTCTTTGCCACAGTGGATATTGTTTAAGGCAGAGATGGATAGATTCTTGATTAGTGCTGGTGTCAGGGGCTATGGGGAGAGGGCAGGAGAATGGGGTTAGGAGGGAGAAGATAGATCAGCCATGATTGAATGGCAGAGTGGACTTGATGGGCCGAATGGCCTAATTCTACTCCTATCCCTTATGACCACACATCAATGCTCCTAACGTTCCTGCCATTTGACCTCCCAAAGTGCAACACCTCCCACTGGTCTGGGTTAAATCCATTTACTATTTCTCTGCACATTTTTCTAACAGATCTAGTCTCAATATTGACAAATCCATTCATCTTTGTCACCTGCGAGTTTACTAATCAGCCCATCTATATTATTGTCCTCATGCTTCAGTCTATAATTGTGGCCACACGTTGCTGCAGCGGGTAGAGCTGCTGCCTCACAGCGCCAGAGACCCGGGTTCCATCCTAACCACGGGTGCTGTCTGTACGGACTTTGTACGTGCTCCCCTTGGCCGTGTGGGTTTTCTCCAGGTCCTCCCACACTCCAAAGACTGTTCCTGTGTTGTACTGTTCTATGTTCTATAAGAACAGTCAGCACCATATCTCAGCGTTCTAACCCGCACGTCCACCAATGTCTCAGGTGGAGGCACGGAGGCATGGAGGCATCTTAAAGTGACAACACAGCACGTTGAATGGGAGCATTGCAGGGTAAGGTTCTTTCCACCATAAACCAGCCCAACACGCTGGGGATGTCCACACCATCAGAACTGGAAATGGACAGAAGCAGCATGATAATTGTTTTGTGTAAGAAATATAATTCTCGGAAACATTAATTGCTACAGCTAGATTGAAATAAGTGGATGTGAAGATCAGTAATTCCTGGAAATCTATAAACAGGAAGTCCTTAATCAGCACCATTTTTCACAATGGAAAATGCTCACAGAAGTATTAGACTCCACGGTAATCAGTTTTGTTGCAAAATTAATCAAAATAAATGACAAAGAAATATTATTAAGTAGCATTGCTGTCCAGTGACCGTAGTGGTGTGTTCTGATGAATTATTAAGACTGCCGGAGCTAAATTAACAGTAGTAAAAACACATTCATTATCTCAAAGTAGTTCATCTTGGAGGGCTGAAGGTGAACACAGCTTCCTCATCACACAATCTCCTAAACCCTCGACACTTGCTCACCTGACAACCTCCTTGGTATTTCCTGTTAGAGTCACAGAGTGATACAGTGTGGAAACAGGCCCTTCGGCCCAACTTGCCCACACCGGCCAACATGTCCCAGCTACACTAGTCTCACCTGCCTGCGCTCGGTCCATATCCCTCCAAACCTGTCCTATCCATGTGTAACTGTTTATTAAACGTTGGGATAATACCAGCCTCATCTACCTGCTCTGGCAGCTCGTTCCATACACCCACCACCGTGTGTGTGGGAGAGTTGCCCCTCAGAAAAAGTGACCCACCACCCACCCTCAGGGGTGTGTGGAGCGTGTTGGTGTGGGGAGGGTGTGTGGGGGGGGGGGGAGTGTGAGGGGGGGAAGGGGGGGAGTGTGAGGGGGGGGTGTGAGGGGGGGAGTGTGAGGGGGGGAGTGTGAGGGGGTGGAGTGTGAGGGGGGGAGTGTGGGGGGGAGTGTGAGGGGGAGTGTGAGGGGGGGAAGGTGTGGGGGAGGGTGGGGGAGTGTGAGGGGGGGTGTGTGAGGGGGGAGTGTGAGGGGGGAGTGTGAGGGGGGGAGTGTGAGGGGGGAGTGTGAGGGGGGGAAGTGTGAGGGGGGGAAGTGTGGGGGGAGTGTGAGGGGGGGGAGTGTGAGGGGGGAGTGTGAGGGGGGGAGTGTGAGGGAGTGTGAGGGGGGAGTGTGAGGGGGGGGAGTGTGAGGGGGGGGAGTGTGAGGGGGGAGTGTAGTGTGAGGGGGGAGTGTGAGTGAGGGGGGAGTGTGAGGGGGGAGTGTGGAGGGGGGAGTGTGAGGGGGGAGTGTGAGGGGGGAGTGTGAGGGGGGAGTGTGAGGCGGGGTGGTTTGGGGAGTATTAGCACACACTAATGGACACAAGAGGGAGGAGAGAAGGTCCGTCAATGATGGAACGGAGCCCAGAGCCAGCGTACAGCAGGGCGCGAGCCAATGATGGAGTTGGCCACAGGGTGACAGCCAGTGATGGCCACAGTCTTGAAGCCACTCTGTAACTGTGAGGAGAATGGGAATATGTAAAGATGATTCAGGAAACTGATCTCTCTGATTCACAAGCGATGGGCTGTGGGGTGTAGAACGGGAACGGCATGGTTGTCTGTCGCTCTGGAGGCTCAGAACGTCTGATTTTATGTTTCCTGCCCCTTTATCCGCATGGTCACTTTTTCTTTATCAGTTCCTTGGACATTTTTTTTGCTGAATTCTAAAATGCTCCCAGTTCTCTGATTTGCTGCAATTACTGACAACTTGACAAGCCTTTTCCTTTGATTTGGAAATCATTAATTTCCTGTGTCGCCTCTCCAAAAACCAAGCTTGATGTATTGTCTCACGTGATTCCACCAGCCTGCCTTGGGTCGAGCACATCCTCCACTCCTCGACCCATCGTCATCAGCCCCATCCTCTCCATTCATGAATTCATTCATTCATGCACAGCCCCCTCTAGTTCCCTGTCCTTCTGTGAACCCCCTCATTCACTGTTTACATGTGAACCCCCTCATTCTGTTTATGTGGGAACCCCCTCATTCACTGTTTACATGTGAACCCCCTCATTCACTGTTCCTGTGTGAACCCCCTCATTCACTGTTTACATGTGAACCCCCTCATTCTGTTTATGTGGGAACCCCCTCATTCTGTTTATGTGTGAACCCCCTCATTCTGTTTATGTGGGAACCCCCTCACTCTGTTTATGTGTGAACCCCCTCATTCACCGTTCACGTGTGAACCCCCTCATTCACTGTTCATGTGTGAACCCCCTCATTCACTGTTCCTGTGTGAACCCCCATTCACTGTTCATGTGTGAACCCCCTCATTCTGTTTATGTGGGAACCCCCTCATTCTGTTTATGTGGGAACCCCCTCATTCACCGTTCACGTGTGAACCCCCTTATTCATCACCGTTCATGTGTGAACCCCCTCATTCACTGTTCCTGTGTGAACCCCCTCATTCACTGTTCCTGTGTGAACCCCTCATTCTGTTTATGTGGGAACCCCCTCATTCACTGTTTATGTGTGAACCCCCTCATTCACTGTTCCTGTGTGAACCCCCTCATTCCTGTTCCTGTGTGAACCCCCTCATTCACTGTTCCTGTGTGAACCCCCTCATTCACTGTTCCTGTGTGAACCCCCTCATTCACTGTTCCTGTGTGAACCCCCTCATTCACTGTTCCTGTTGTGAACCCCCTCATTCACTGTTCCTGTGTGAACCCCCTCATTCACTGTTCCTGTGTGAACCCCCTCATTCACTGTTCCTGTGTGAACCCCTCATTCACTGTTCCTGTGTGAACCCCTCATTCACTGTTTATGTGGGAACCCCCTCATTCACCGTTCCTGTGTGAACCCCCTCACTCACTGTTTATGTGGGAACCCCCTCATTCACCGTTCCTGTGTGAACCCCCTCATTCACTGTTTATGTGGGAACCCCCTCATTCACTGTTCCTGTGTGAACCCCCTCATTCACCGTTCCTGTGTGAACCCCCCTCATTCTGTTTATGTGGGAACCCCTCATTCTGTTTATGTGGGAACCCCCTCATTCTGTTTATGTGGGAACCCCTCATTCACTGTTCCTGTGTGAACCCCCCCCATTCACTGTTTATGTGGGAACCCCTCATTCACCGTTCCTGTGTGAACCCCCTCATTCACTGTTCCTGTGTGAACCCCCTCATTCACTGTTCCTGTGTGAACCCCCTCATTCACTGTTCCTGTGTGAACCCCCTCACTCACTGTTTATGTGTGAACCCCCTCACTCACTGTTTATGTAGGAACCCCCTCATTCACTGTTCCTGTGTGAACCCCCTCATTCTGTTCCTGTGTGAACCCCCTCACTCACTGTTCCTGTGTGAACCCCCTCATTCACTGTTCCTGTGTGAACCCCCTCATTCACTGTTCCTGTGTGAAACCCCCTCATTCACTGTTCCTGTGTGAACCCCCTCACTCACTGTTCCTGTGTGAACCCCCTCACTCACTGTTCCTGTGTGAACCCCCTCATTCACTGTTCCTGTGTGAACCCCCTCATTCACTGTTCCTGTGTGAACCCCCTCATTCTGTTCCTGTGTGAACCCCCTCATTCACTGCTCATTGCCGGGCGGCTCCCATTCACAAGGTGCCTAGTGTTGCCAGCCAGTACGAATGTCATAATTGACAACAAAGCACTTGATCCACTCCCATCTCACAAACATTCTGCTGGTTCGGTCACACCACCACCACGCAGGTTCCCCACACACAACAAATCACACAAAACATCCCTCCTTAGAGCAGATAATCACGGGCTGGGTCGGCAACTCGAACGCCTAGGAACAAGGAGATTACAGAGTGGTGGACACTGCCCGGTCCATCATAGGTACTGACCCCCCCCCCCACCATCGGAGGTCCATCAGGTACTGACCCCCCCCCCCCCCCCCCCCCCCCCCACCATCGGAGGTCCATCAAGTACTGACCCCCCCATCTACAGGGATCTACAGGAGTCGCTGCCTCAAACAGGCAGGCAGCATCATCAGAGACCCACCCCACCCTGGCCACGCTCCCATCTCGCTGCTACCATGGGGAAGAAGGTGCAGGAGCCTGAAAACCGTGACAAGAACCATCTGTAAACCCTGCAGCAAAATAACATTCTGCTGAAAGATACTCACGGTTCTAATTGTCCTTTTATAGACTTCCTGTGTAAGTATCTAACAGAAATTAGATATTTGCTTTTAAGTTTTAATACCAGAATTGGAAAAGGAATGCCGAGTAAATTAAAGGGGGCCCCATAAAGCCAGCGGCCTTGCTGTGGGGAAATGTCTGTCGTTGGCACACACTGGGTCTGTGCGGGGAGAATGTAGACTCCACATCACAGCAGCAGAGACCACCTGCAGTCTTTGATGTCTACATTCTAGACCACCCTCGAGACCTCACCCTCTCCCACAGAGAGAGCATTTATAACCTTACAATGACGGGCGGTCAGGGTGGCGCAGCGGGTAGAGCTGCTGCCTCGCAGCGCTGGAGGCCCAGGTTCCATCCCGACCACGGGTGCTGTCTGCAAGGAGTTTGTACGTTCTCCCCGTGACCTGCGTGCGTTTTCACCGAGATCTTCGTACAGTAGGTTAATTAGCTTGTTGTATGTGTAAATTGTCCCTAGTGTGTGTTGGGAAGTGTTAATGTGCAGAGATCGCTGGTTGGCGCTGACTCGATGGGCCAAAGGGCCTGTTTCCACGTTGTATCGCTAAACTAAAAACAATAAAACTTATCTGCAGAAGCCAGCACTAGCAGTGGGAGCTGCAGAATTCACTGGAATTTAGAAGGATGAGAGGGGATCTTATGGAAACATATAAAATTCTTAATGGATTGGATAGGCTAGATGCAGGAAACATGTTCCTGATGTTGGGGGAGTCCAGAACCAGGGCCACAGTTTAAGAATATGGGTAGGCCATTTAGGACTGAGATGAGGGAAAACGTTTTCACCCAGAGAGTTGTGAATCTGTGGAATTCTCTGCCACAGAACGCAGTGGAGGCCAATTCACTGGATGTTTTCAAGAGAGAGTTAGATTTAGCCTTTAGTTCTAACGGAATCAAGGGATATGGGGAAAGCAGGAACTGATTCTGGACGATCAGCCGTGATCACATTGAATGACGGTGCTGGCTCGTAGGGCCGAACGGCCTACTCCTGCACCTATTGTCTATGTTTTTCTCTGGGTTGTGTTTGGAGCCGTTTACCCGGTGCTGGAGGGAGTGATGCAGAGGCAACACGTGCAGATTCCCGTGGACTGACCAACATTGATGGCAGCCTGGCAGAGAGAGGTTCAGCTGGAGCCTGGCCCAGTCACTGATAAAACACCAACATCAACTCATCCACCTACTGCACAGTACTAACCTAACTGGCAAGATAGCGTTCACGATTGGTTTATTAATTCTGATAATGAAAACGTTGCCATCTTAATGGACTCATTGTTAATGGGAGCAGTCAGAAAGCACAGCAATAAGTCAGGAGTGGTAGTGAGGTGGATCCACACTGGTGCATCTCTTCACCTCCAGCTGCCTGCGCTGTCCATCCAGGCACTGTCTGCCGACCCTTGTCAATACAGGCTCACTTATCTGGAGAAGGGTCTCGACCCGAAACTTCACCCATTCCTTCTCTCCACAGATGCTGCCTGTCCCGCTGAGTTACTCCAGCACTTTGTGTCTACCATCACTAGTTACCACATCTCCATCGCTAGTTACCATCACTAGTTACCATCTAGTTAGACGGTTCACCAGAGTCCGTGGGCTAAGGCCCAGAGCTTGTCGTTTACTGCAGACTGGATCAATACGGCAGGCAAGGACAATTTAATTTAATTACTTTATAATGGTGGAGGAGCACTAATGGTGGCAGGGTATAGATCGCTCGGTCTGAACAGTTCCTCCAATGAACACCTCCTGGAACAATGGGAGATGCAAACTCTGTGATCATCACACACACTCTCACTCACCCAGCCCCAGTTCCCCACCCCCACCCCTCATGCCCCACTCAACCCCTCACCTCCACCTCTCCCACGGACTGGGTGGCCACAGAACAGACTGCACCTCCACCCCGACACTGTGAGGGACAGGCTCCCCCCCCCCTCCAGATATACTGGCTGTCCCGCTGAGTTACTCCAGCATTTGGTATCTGTCTTTATACACATATGGCCCTGATTCATCTTCAAACTCTTCACGAATCCTCAATGGAAAGTGAAAACGATGGCGGTGAGGGAAGGAGGCAGGTTGAGCAGGTTCCAGGAGTTAGTCTAGGCTGGGTAGGGCAGAGACATTTATCCTGTCACTGACATGTAAAGGCTGCAGAGACTGGGCTTCTTGTTGAAGATTGTGTCTCCTGCTCACGATTCTCAGCTGTGGAAACAGCATTTTGTTTCCTCTCTTCCCCACAAGGTGTCCTTCACTGGAACGTGATCGGAATGGCCAGTTGTTCATCACCGTGACTTCAGATAAACAGCACCCTAAAGTGAGATCACAGCCCCATAACTGTCTGGTACAAGAAGCCTTGCGTTGGTCTGGATTGTAAACTTTATGAGCAGAGAAATCTAGGGATCATCTCCAATCGAGTGGGAATGAGTTCTGGCGAATTAAGACAGACCCTTGGGGCGCTTACAGTCAGAGATAGCTACATGAGGTACCGATGAATCTTGTCCACTCAAGCCAAATACCTCCCTGGACCCCACACTTCATTTCGCTGACAGGATCTTTCTTTCACACACCAAGCCATCTGCAGTTTCTGAAAGGAATTGTGCCAGACATAATCCCCTGGGGCTGTGAGCCCAGCATGCAATGAAACGTCAGAGGACTGAAACATCCCAAGTTGCACAAAGGACGGCTGCTGAAAAAATCCTCGAAATTCAACCACTGAGCGGGTTTAATACTGGCACATTTGGCCCAGTGGACAAACCGTTTCAAAAGAAGGACTTTGATGCAATCCGACACATCGCAGCCTGCATGCTCAGTTAACCAAACTCTTCCTCCAATGTGTAGGAAGGAACTGCAGATGCTGGTTTAAACCGAAGACTGACATAAAATGCTGGAGTAACTCAGTGGGACAGGCAGCATCTCTGGAGAGAAGGAATGGGTGACGTTTCAGGTCTGAAAAAGGGTCTTGACCTGAAATGTCACACATCCCTTCTCACCAGAGATGCTGCCTGTCCCGCTGAGTTACTCCAGCTTTTTGTGCCCCTCTAACTTGAGGGAATCAGCAACTAATCACATCTCGGTGAAGGGTTCGCTGTGGGGAAGGAACAACACCAAGTGCAGCTTCCACAGCTCAGATTCCTGAGCAAGAGAGAAAATCTCCAACAAGGAATCCAATCTCTACCGATCCCCGAACTTCTGGCCAAAGTTGACATCAACGTCACGGCACTGCCCCTTCCTGGTAACCACTCCTTGCAACAGACAGGAAAGGATGCTCCTCAAAATCTGAAGAAGGGTCCAGACCTGAAACTATGTTCCCCACAGATGCTGCCTGACCCGCTGAGTTACTCCAGCACTCTGTGAAACGTCACCTATCCATGTTCCCCACAGATGCTGCCTGACCCGCTGAGTTACTCCAGCACTCTGTGAAACGTCACCTATCCATGTTCCCCACAGATGCTGCCTGACCCGCTGAGTTACTCCAGCACTCTGTGAAACGTCACCTATCTATGTTCCCCACAGATGCTCGTGTCTATCTTCAGGGAGACTTCAGCAGTCAGCTTTAGCACAATCCAGGCAACTTTACACACGCTAGATTTTCTTTCCAGATAGATTTTAAAATACAAATTTCCAAGCTGCCTTGGTGAGATTAAATGCCTGCATTCAAGCCGCACTCCGTGCGGGACGAGCTGCCAGTGGAGGTGGTGGAAGGACAACGGTTAACAGCGATTTGGACAGATTTATGGGGAGGAAATATCTAGAGCAACAATGTAGAAACAAAGAACTGTAGTTGCTGGTTAATACACAAAAGGACACAAAGTACGGGAGTAACTGCTGGACCTGCTGAGTAACTCCAGCACTTTGTCCACAGTTAGATGGGCTAAACATTGGCACATGGGATGCGATGATCGGCATCAAGGTCAGCATGGGCAGCTTGGGCCGAAGGGCCTGTTTCTCTGCTGTACGAATCCAATTCCAACTTAATTTTCACTTTGCATCGGAGGAAACTGGAAATGCTGGTTTACACCGAAGACAGACACAAAATGCTGGAGTAACTCAGCGGGACAGGCAGCATCTCTGGAGAGAAGGAATGGATGACGTTGCGGGTCGGGACTGAAGCATTTTGTGTCTATCTTCGGTGTAAACAGCATCTGCAGTTCCTTCCAACACATTTATTTCCACTTCTGCAGGATTAGTGATTGGTTATAAATGCACCATCCAGATACATGTCAGAGAGCAACACTCTGGCCGTCTGTCCCCAGTCTGCACTTGGTGTTAGACGGAATTTCTCTCTGCCCTCTCGAGGTCAGACATACAAAGAGATATTCGCCAGCACAATGTGTCCAAACAATGCAAAACTGCAGGCGTGATGTGTTTGCAAAGTCTGGCAGCTTCACAGCACTGGGACGTTCCGAACCTTACAGCAGCTTCACAGTGTTAAAGAAGGAACTGCAGATGCTGGAGAATCGAGGGTACACAAAAAGCTGGAGAAACTCAGCGGGTGCAGCAGCATCTAAGGAGCGAAGGAGATAGGCGACGTTTCGGGTCGAGACCCTTCTTCAGGCTGCAGCCTCACAGCACTGGGACGTTCCGAACCTTACAGCAGCTTCACAGCACTGCGGAACAGTAGAGGTGAAAGTATGACGAAGAGTCCGGACCTGAAACGTCACCTCTCCATGTTCTCCACAGATGCTGCCTGACCCACCCGCTGAGTTACTCCAGCACTCTGTGTCTATATTTTAGACTAGCATTCTATCAGCAGCATGAAGTAGTACAGAATACCAGGAGCGCCTGGTTCTCCGGCTTCCTCCCGTCTCTGCGGTCACCGGATCTGGGGGTACGAATATCTTTTCTTGCTGCGTCGCCTGAAATTAAACGTCACCTTTGCCCTCTGACATCTGACATCCCACAAACAAGACGGTGGGGGGTGGAGGGGGGGGGGGGAGAGACCAGGGGAGAGGACCATGTCAACGGCAACACAAAGCATCACTGTGAACCATGCATGAATGGCTCGGTGGGAGCAGCCCAGAACCACAAACACATTTATCACCCACACAGCCGGGACCTCTTTAAAGTATCTCCCCCTCTCGGGAACAATTTCCACCAAAACTACCCTGCTCTTAAACCAGCAACAACAAAGAAAGAAAAGTTTGGCATTTCTCCTCTCGCTGAACCAGTCTTCAATCAAAGCCATTAAATCAGATGTTCCCCACGAGATAATGAGGCCCAGTTCTGTTGCAAGCATCAATAATGCAGCTGCTGTTAACACAAACATTGGCCCGGCAGTGACTGGCCTGGGCAGCCCACACAACAAAGTACAGGTATCTCGCATTTGCAATAAAAAGTTTATAACTATTCTTGGCAACTAAATACAACTGTATATTTGTTAAATTGCAACAAATCTTATTTGCTCTAATTAGCCCTCTGCAAAAATTCTCAATCAGGCATGGCACAATTTAAAAAAGACAGAGAGTGCTGGAGTAACTCAGCGGGTCAGGCAGCATCTGTGGAGAACATGGATAGGTGACGTTTCACAGAGTGCTGGAGTAACTCAGCGGGTCAGGCAGCATCTGTGGAGAACATGGATAGGTGACGTTTCACAGAGTGCAGGAGTAACTCAGCGGGTCAGGCAGCATCTGTGGAGAACATGGATAGGTGACGTTTCACAGAGTGCTGGAGTAACTCAGTGGGTCAGGCAGCATCTGTGGAGAACATGGATAGGTGACGTTTCACAGAGTGCTGGAGTAACTCAGCGGGTGGGTCAGGCAGCATCTGTGGGGAACATGGATAGGTGACGTTTCACAGAGTGCTGGAGTAACTCAGCGGGTGGGTCAGGCAGCATCTGTGGAGAACATGGATAGGTGACGTTTCACAGAGTGCTGGAGTAACTCAGCGGGTGGGTCAGGCAGCATCTGTGGAGAACATGGATAGGTGACGTTTCACAGAGTGCTGGAGTAACTCAGTGGGTCAGGCAGCATCTGTGGAGAACATGGATAGGTGACGTTTCACAGAGTGCTGGAGTAACTCAGCGGGTGGGTCAGGCAGCATCTGTGGAGAACATAGATCGGTGACGTTTCGGGTCAAGATATTTCTTCAGACCCGACCCAAAACTTCACCTATCCAGAGAATTCACAGATTCACAATTCTGGGTGAAAATGCTTTTCCTTATCTCAGTTCTAAATGGCCTACCCCTTATTCTGAAACTGTGACCCCTGGTTCTGGACTCCCCCAACATTGGGAACATGTTTCCTGCATCTAGCCTGTCCAATCCTTTAAGAATTTATATGTTTCTATAGGATCCCCTCTCATCCTTCTAAATTCCAGTGAATACAAGCCCAGTCGATCCATTCTTTCATCATATGTCAGTCCCGCTATCCCGGGAATTAACCTGGTGAACCTACGCTGCACTCCCTCAATAGGAAGAATGTCCTTCCTCAAATTAGGAGACTAAAATTGCACACAATACTCCATGTGCAGTCTCACCAGGGCCCTGTACAACTACAGTAGGAACCTCCTTGCTCCTAAACTCAAACCCTCTCGTAATGAAGGCCAACATGCCATCAGCTTTCTTCACTGCCTGCTGTACCTGCATGCTTACTGTCAGTGACTGATGTACAAGCACACCCTGGTCTCGTTGCATCTACCCTTTTCCTAATCTGACACCATTAAGATAATAATCTGCCTTCTTGTTCTTGCCACTAAAGTGGATAACCTCACATTTATCCACTTTGCACTGCATCTGCCATGCATCTGCCCACTCACCCAACTTATGCAAGTCAGCCTGCAGCCTTACAGCATCCTCCTCACAGCTCACATTGCCACCCGGTGTCATCCGCAAACTTGGACTTGAATTTAATTCCCTCGTCTAAATCATTAATATACATTGTAAATAACTGGGGTCCCAGCACTGACCCTTGCGGCACCCCACTAGTCACTGCCTGCCATTCAGAAAAGGACCCGTTAATTCCTACTCTTTGCTTCCTGTCTGCCAACCAGTTCTCTATCCATGTCAATACCCTACCCCCAATACCATGTGCTCTAATTTTGCACACTGATCTCTTGTGTGGGACTTTGTCAAAGGCTTTTTGAAAGTCCAGATTCACCACATCCACTGGCTCTCCCTTATCCATTCTACATTACATCCTTAAAAAATTCCAGAAAGTCAAGCATGATTTCCCCTTCATAAATCCATGCTGACTTTGACCGATTCTGTCACTGCTCTTCAGGCCGTAAGGCCTGCTTCTGCGCTGTATCTCTAAACTAAACTAGTGTGTGAACGGGGGATCGCTGGTCGGTGGAGACTCGGTGGCCTGTTTCCACGCTGTATCTCTCGTCAACAGCCTGGATGTTGACAGTACAATTCTCCCTGTGAGGGACTGTCTTTGGATCCTGTACTGAGTGTGAACATTTCACAGTAATCAGGGCGGTGGGAGACGATAGATGGGCGGGAAAGCCTGGAGGGACAGCGGGTAGCACCTCAGCTGACAAATGAGAGATGGCTCCATGGTGAAATACTTTGAGCCCAATGCCTTATTGTGACCAGCGTACCACAGACCACACTTCATCAGTCATGCTACACCCCATAACCAACTTTGGGCAAGAGGGTTGGGCCGAAGATGTCCTGGGCCTGGCCAAGCTGGCCAATTCACCGGATGTATTCTTGAGAGAGTTAGATTTAGCTCTTAGGGTTAATGGAATCAAGGGATATGGGGAGAAAGCAGGAACGGGGAACTGATTGTGGATGATCAGCCATGATCACATTGAACGGCGGTGCTGGCTTGAATGGCCTACTCCTGCTGCTATTTTCTACGTTTCCACCCGCGAGTCACGGCGCCAGGTGGAAGATGGCTCTACCCAAGCCGGCTGCCTGCCCCTTTTCCGTGTTACGTCCGAGCGCGGGTGGTGCTAGAGAGGGACTACGCCCTGTCCACGGGGCGCTGGGCACTGCGGGGGGTGGAGTGAATCCTGGACAAGGATTGTGATATAACCGTTTAAAAATATTTGTAATATTTGTTCTAAGGTGGTGGGATTGTTTGGAATAATTTTGTAATGTAAATACTCGAATAAATCTAGTTTTGGCTTTCATAAAAATCGTTTCTCTGAGAGACAGGTTGAAAGGAACGGCTAATCACTGGTTGAAAAACATCTGTACAGCAAGGAAAGCAGTAATCTGCGTCTGTGGGGAACAGGCATTCACCTGCTGCAAGAAAGGATCACAGACCATTAAAGGACCTGAAGAAATCAGCAGCAATTACAGCCATTTCCCAAGAAATTACGTGCGTCAGATGTGAAATTGCCAGCGCTGTTGTTCAGCTTTGCCTCTGCGTACGGTTTAATGTGCTTCATTAAAGCAGGCAGCTGCAGAGCTCAGAGGGAGAGGGCTCAGTCCCTGCAGTCACCCCCACAGCTCCCCCCCACAGCCCCCCACCTCATCTGCAGTAATGATGACGGATCACATTGGCTGCCCCCATGTCCTCCCACCCCAATCCCCTCAGGACATCATTACCCCCGCTCCTCCTTACTCCCACACAGTGGGGGCCCCAGACACCTGAATCCCCCTCCTCCCACCCCTCTCTCTCCCCCCCCTCCCCCCCCTCTCTCCGCCCGTAACAATTAATCGTTCAGGTTTAAAACCCCGGGATGTCTTGTAATGGTTATAAAATATTCACGATGTTTTGCAAGGCAATAGTGTCGGCCATTAATCAAAAATAATGCCCGCTCTCCCTCCTCTTGAATATCTTGAAGTATTACTTTAATCCCACACAATGTATACTGTCCTACACGGCCGATCTCATGCCCTGCGTTTTCCAGAAGGTCAGTGCTGGAGTAACTCAGCGGGTCAGGCAGCATGTGTGGAGAACATGGATAGGTGACGTTTCACAGAGTGCTGGAGTAACTCAGCGGGTCAGGCAGCATCTGTGGAGAACATGGATAGGTGACGTTTCAGGTCGGAACCCTTCTTCAGACGTCTGAAGAAGGGTCTCAGCCCGAAACGTCGCCTATCTCCTTCGCTCCTTAGATGCTGCTGCACCCGCTGAGTTTCTCCAGCTTTATGTGTACCCTGGATGGTCAGAGAGTGGACGGAAGACTCAGATACATCGGCCTCAGATGGGACTGAACTTTTACGATTAGCAGCAAGTTACAATCCAAGACTATAAATGCGCACCTTGAGAAGTATTCAAACTACAAGACTCTTGACTCCGTATCAGATTAAATGCAGACAGCAGACAAGGGTTCGATGCCCATAATTAAAGCGACTATTGTAAAGGCTTAAAGATCGATGTGCAAGTGACAATGTCAGCAATGAATTTCACAGGATTTTGTTTTCCATTTAAATAAAAAGCCAACTCTGGAAGAGGAAACAAGGCAGTAATTTAATCTCCAGTGAAATGCCCCATGTATCTCAGAAGGCCCATTAATGAGAGGCAGGAAATGTTCACACCTGCAAAACATTAATTAAATGCAGAATAATGTCACATTAATAAAGCAGGATATGATGGATTCACAAAGGCCAGCATTATCAAATAATTCTTCTTCATTAAAATACAGTATTTCTAAAGCTGTTAGAAATGCCGTAAAATTCCAAGATGATATAATACAGCGTGACAAACGAGAGGATTAGACAATAGAAGCAACCAACTGCAGGTGCTGGTTCATTGACAAAAAGACACAGAGTGCTGGAGTAACTCAGCGGGTCAAGCAGCATCTCTGGACATTATGGGTCTGGACCTTTCTCCTGTATAAAGAAGGGTCTCAACCCGAAACATCACCTATCCATGTTCTCCACAGATGCTGCCTGACCCGCTGAGTTACTCTGGCACTCTGTGTCCTTTTGAGAGGATTAGAAGGATGCTTCTGGACAATAAACATAACTCCTCAATTTGAGTTCAGCCCATTCCCTCAAAATTAAAGTGGCCAATGTAAACTTGTCAATTCCAAACTGGCCCCGTAGATTCAGTAACGTTCAAAGATGTGAAAATATTCAGGTTACCAGGGGATTCAAAACATTAACTGCCAGTTAGAACCAAGAGGACACATTGAGGGACAAGGGAACATAAACCTTGCTGGGGGCAACTGAGGGAAATCACCCTCTGCTGCTCTGCACCTGGACAGGTGTGGCACCAGTATTGTGGACAGGTGTGGCACCAGTATCGTGGACAGGTGTGGCTCCAGTATCGTGGACAGGTGTGGCAACAGTATTGTGGACAGACAGATGTGTCAGAGGTTATGGGGAGAAGGCAGGAGAATAGGGATAGGACGGAGAGATAGATCAGCCATGATTGAATGGCGGAGTAGGCTTGATGGGCCGAATGGCCTGATACTACTCCTATTCCTTATGGCCTTATGGTATGCGTACGGCGGGCAAAGGCACTCCGGTCAAGGCAATGTACAGCAATCATTGATGAATGAGGACATTTGGACGTTTAAAACTTGTACCAAGTTGCAGGCCTGTGGGCAGAGTTTGCTTTCAGCTCCAGTTGCGTGTTTGGACGCATTCCTGGGCAAGAGCTGCAAGACGCGCAGGAAACCGCTGCACTTCCTGGAGATTGTAGCCAAGTTTCAGCTTCAAGAACAATAGTTAAAGCAGCAGAACTGGAGGCAGAACCGGCGGACGCAAAGCTCTCCCAGTCTGCTCAGTGCTCGTGCCACAAGTGATTCTTATACGGGAATATCACATAATCCGTGCTCAAAGCCACAGGATTTCACTCTCAGCCGATTAAAGATTTATCAATCAAATGGACAGAATATGTTCATTGAGGATAAACTGGAAAGGTTCAAAGGTGCCGGCCTGTGTGGACAGACGGACGAACGGACAGACTTCACTGCATCAGTGCCACAAATGCGGCCTCACTCACCCTCACCTTTGAACCCATTCCCAGCCGGCTGGGCCGATCACAGGAGATGATTTTAATTTAAATTCTCTGCCTCTGTAAACAGCCTCTTTCCCCGTCTCCATCCTGTCCCACAGCGGCAGGTCCTGCTTTAGTAAATTTCTTTTGTCAGAAGGTGGTGAATTTGTGGAATTCTTTGCCACTGCCAAGTCAGTGGATATTTTTAAGGCAGAGATAGATAGTTTCTTGATTAGTGCGGGTGTCGGAGGTCATGGGGAGAAGGCAGGAGAATGGGGTTAGGAGGGAGACAAAGATCAGCCATGATTGAATGGCGGAGTAGACTTGATGGGCCAAATGGCCTAATTCTACTGCTATCGGTGTGGATATCGAACCCTTGTCTGCTGTCTGCATTTAATCTGATACGGAGTCAAGAGTCTTGTAGTTTGAATACTTCTCAAGATGCCCATTTATAGTCTTGGATTGTAACTTGCTGCTAATCATAAAAGTTCAGTCCCATCTGCTGCCGCTCTCTGCATTAGCACTGACGCTGGCGTCAAACAAATATCGTGCACAGGTCACATTGCCTGCAGATCCTTGTCTGTCAAGCAAGGCCTTTCAGTTTGAACAATCTCGCTGCTCTTTTCCACCATAGTCCCAACATTATCATTTTCACAGCCACATCAGCCCAGTAACCGCCATCATCAGCGGTGCCGACATGTTTGAGAGCTTCAAGTTCCTTGGTGTAAATATAACTAGCAGTATGTTCTGGTCCAATGGCATTGACACTGGACAAGAAAGGACACCGACGCCTCTACCTCCTCACAAGACCAAGGAAGATCAGCATCTGCATCAACTCTTACCCACTTCTACAGATGCCCCGTAGAAAGTTCTGCATCAACTCTTACCCACTTCTACAGATGCCCCGTAGAAAGTTCTGCATCAACTCTTACCCACTTCTACAGATGCCCCGTAGAAAGTTCTGCATCAACTCTTACCCACTTCTACAGATGCCCCGTAGAAAGTTCTGCAATCAACTCTTTACCCACTTCTACATGCCCGTATTGCCCCGAAAGTTCTGCATCAACTCTTACCCACTTCTACAGATGCCCCGTAGAAAGTTCTGCATCAACTCTTACCCACTTCTACAGATGCCCCGTAGAAAGTTCTGCATCAACTCTTACCACACTTCTCAACTCTTACCCACTTCTACAGATGCCCCGTAGAAAGTTCTGCATCAACTCTTACCCACTTCTACAGATGCCCCGTAGAAAGTTCTGCATCAACTCTTACCCACTTCTACAGATGCCCCGTAGAAAGTTCTGCATCAACTCTTACCCACTTCTACAGATGCCCCGTAGAAAGTATCATATCCAGACACATCACATAGGTACGTTACAAAACTTACCCTCAGCAGCGCTGCACTTCTGCCGCTGCCCGTGTGCGTGACTTTGAGGGCGGGGCGGTTTAAAATGCGGTTTTTCTCCAGACTGTTCAAATCGAATTTGAACAGACTGTTTAATTGCAGAAGAAAAATCTCTTCAACTGCCGTTTTATTAAGTTTATTAAAATTAGCGCTGGAAAATTAAAAGCAGGAGTAAATTAAAAATCATCTTCTAATGTCATCAACGCAGACAACGGGACGGATCTCACGTAGGGGACGAGGCAAGGTACGCCGTTTATACGCCATATAAACTTGCTTCTTAGGATGCCTTTAATCAAAATGTCACGTTGCGAAAAGGTGACTTAGGACCCATACGAACCGGCAGTGTTTTTCCTGCCGATATGGGGTTTAAATTCACCGCAACCACAACGTTCCAATCGATCACGTTCCACAAAATCCCACTCGCAAGATGATTAAAATGGCCATTAATTTACGGGAATTAAACACTAAATTCCTTCCATTTGGCCTATAAATTCATGACAATGAGATTTTAAAATCATGTTATGTTGTGAATTCTTGTGTGAATGTTATTTGGACACCGGCTTTTTAAAAATGTTAACCTTTTCTTAAGAAATGGATAGATGTTTAGATCTAGTAATTGAATTTTGTAATTAGCTACAATTAGGTAAATAACTAATTATATGCTTTAATTTCAGGTCATCCAAGTAAGATTGTTTCATATTTGTTTCAGAATGCATCAGTCTATAATAACTGAAAATCTCATTCCGTTCTCTTAATTTTTAAGAAAGTTCTGGGCGTTTGACTGTCCTTGATCACAGCTTTTGTGTTGTCAATGGAAAAGCAATAGGGAATAAGATGCTAATTTCTGAGTATGGAAATGGCCATAACTTTTTTAATACTGAAGATTTGAAAGTGAATTAGGTGTCAAATTAAACTTATTTTTTGCTTTATCTGATGGGATAAATTGCAGACTTGATTTTTAAAATCTCAAAATGTTGTAACATTGCTACCTCACAACTTGGTTTGGGGACAGCTCTGCCCAAAACTAGGACCACAAGAAATGATAGAGTTGTAGATGTCGCCCAGCCCGTCACACACACCACACTCCCCACCATCTACACCTCTAGTTGCCTTGGGAAAGCAGCCAACATAATCATGGACCACTCACACTGCTGTCTTTCCGTTTCCTGTTGGCAGTAACTGACTACACTCAAGCTCATGAACAGCAGATAGTAAACTGGGAAATAAAACATTAATTTTATTAATAACATTTAATTAATTTAATTTTCCTTTAATTGAAATTTGATTCATTTAAAATGATATACATGTTAAATAAAAATTGGAACATACACACGAGACGAAGATGGAATTTAAAATACCATAATTACATTTCCAAAGCAATGAATACCAAGGCTGAGATATAGCTTGAAAACCCAGTAATTTCACAGTAGACTGGGTCCACACGGGATCAGTCTCAACATGCTAGCCATGCCGAGCTACCGCACTCACTATTGTGCACATCACAAGTGATAGGAGCAGAATTAGGCTATTCAGCCCATCAAGTCTACTCCGCCATTCAATCATGGCTGATCTATCTCTCCCTCCTAACCCCATTCTCCTGCCTCCTCCCCATAACCCCTGACACCCGTACTAATCAACAATCTATCTCTGCCTTAAAAATATCCACTGACTTGGCCTCCACAGCCGTCTGTGGCAAAGAATTCTACGGATTCACCACCCTCTGACTAAAGAAATTCCTCCTCATCTCCTTCCTAAAAGAATGTCCTTTAATTCTGAGGCTGTGCCCTCTGGTCCTAGACTCTCCCACCAGTGGAAACATCCTCCCCACATCCACTATCCGGGCCGCCCGCTATTGGGTAAGGTTTCAGTCAGGTCCCCAGAACTCTGGTGATGTGGTTCCTCTTCCATTGCTCCTTGCACCAATAGTGTTGAGGTTTATCAATGACATCATTGTGGATGCAACATTACTGTTGGATATCTGGGACAGCATGGACGGGTTGGGCTGAAGGGCCTGTTCCTGCACTGTACACCTCCATCCCATGGCTCTGGATGTGAGAGATTCATCCCAGTGTTCACGTCCAACATCACGTGAAATCCAGGCACAAGGAACTGCAGATGTTGGATCTTGCAGAAAGCACCAAGTGGTCGAGCATCAGCCTGGTGTTCATCTCATGGAACTGACTGGCTTCATCTCAGTTAACAGATAGAGCTCTTAAATATATCTCTAACCCACCAGGTCAGCTGTCAGCCTCCCATACTCCAGTGAACAGAATCCCAGACTACAATCTCTCCCTAACTAAACTCCTCCAAGCCAGTAACATCCTGGTGAATCTTCCCTGCACTCTCTCCCACACGATCACATCCTTGTATAGGGCAGTGACCAGGACGTGGTGTTGTGTACCATAGTTGTAACATAACGTCCCAACTCGGACACTTCCGGCTGCAGCTTCATCTCCACCCTAACGTGGTCTGTGTAGACAGTGAGCCACTTGTCAGGGTCTAGTCTGTGCGATGTCCTGGTTTGGTTGCTCCTGGGCTTGGCCAAGCCGGCCATCCACGAGTCACGGCGCCAGGCGGAAGAGGGCTCTGCCCGAGCCGGGGTTACGTCCATGCCCGGGTGGTGTTAGAGAAGGACTACACGCGGTCTACGGCCACCCTGGGGATTTCCGGGACCGCTGGGCACTGCGGGGGTGGAGTGAATCTTCAATAAGGATGGGGCAATGGTGATTTAAGAATATTTGTTTTACTTGTATTATGGTGGCGGGTTTGTTTGTATTGTTTACTATTGTACATATTATTGTGAGAATTGAATAAATTTATTTTTGGTTAAAAAAAACTGCGCGTGTGTTACACTTTTTTGTTAACACAATCAAAGACTGTCTCTGTGGGCAGTTAACAAACAGTTGGCAAATTAATATAAACCAACTTTATCAACAAGACACTCCACCTCCCGCGGCGACTAGTGTTCACGCAAGGCCTCCGGCGTCCATGTGGACAGCACGCACGTGTTCCCTCTCCAGGAATACGCAGGCACGGACGTGGGCCGGGTAAACGGGCAGGCAGTCAATCCCAGTGCCGTCAACTACCCGCTGCCTGGACCCACGAATGGCCATCTTGGCCAGGCCCAGGAGCAGGCGGACCTGGAGATCCCCTCCCCCTCCGTATCAGCAGCGTAGGGCTAAAATGTAGCCAACAGTTGAGGTGCAGCCCCTTCAGATAGTCGAACAGGGGCAGCAACCTCTCACTGCATGTACACGTGGAACACGGTCTCTGCCTCGCCGCAGAAGTGACATGCGGCTGCCAAGTCCTTCAACCGACTCAAGTACCCGTTTTAGGCCACAGCCGTGTGCAACACCGTGTGTGCGTTACGCTGCGTGCATGCATGCGTTACACTGCGTGCGTGCGTTACACTGCATGTGCGTGCGTTACACTGCATGCGATCGTGCGTTACACTGCATGCGTGCGTGCTTTACACTGCATGCGTGCGTGCGTTACACTGCATGCGTGCGTGCGTTACACTGTGTGTGCGTTACACTGCGTGTGCTGGCGCATTACACTGCGTGTGTGTTACACCGTGTGTGTACGTGCGTTACACTGCATGCGATCGTGCGTTACACTGCATGCGATCGTGCGTTACACTGCCTGCGATCATGCGTTACACTGCGTGCATGCATGCGTTACACTGCATGTGCGTGCGTCACACTGCATGCGATCGTGCGTTACACTGCATGCGTGCGTGCGTTACACTGCATGCGTGCGTGCGTTACACTGCATGCGTGCGTGCGTTACACTGCATGCGATCGTGCGTTACACTGCGTGCGTGCGTGCGTTACACTGCATGCGTGCGTGCGTTACACTGCGTGTGCGTTACACTGCGTGTGCTGGCGCATTACACTGCGTGAGCGTTACACTGCGTGTGTGTTACACCGTGTGTGTGCGTGCGTTACACTGCGCGCGTGTACACTTGCTACATCACCCTCAGCTGCACAACTATCTGGTTACAACAGATAGTTTCTGGTCATCATTCTGCTAATTCAGAGCCACCGTCAAACTGAACACAAACAACTCAGTTAAAGACAAGAATCAGACCAGGCTCATCATCATCTTTGGCAGAAACATAATCCCACCGTTTCAGTAACAAATGCAATCTATGTGCTGCCGTTGTTTGGTTGCAAAAGGCTCAGCAGGCTTCTGAGGAACATGATGTAAATAATAAGATCAGAGCATAGGCTGCACACCGCTGACAATCCTGTCCGATGCAATGATTAGTGAATTAGTATTTGTAATGTGGCACTTACCAGATGACCATTAAAAGCTGATGCACCTTCACCTACACCGTCACTCCACCCCACACAACACCTCCACCCCACACAACACCTCCACCATGCCTATCCTACACTCCAACTTCACCTCCATCTTCACCTCCACCCCAATAACCATTCGTCCAACAGCAGGGAAAGCTTCAAAAAGATAAGACAGACACCAAATGCAAGAGGTACAGAAGTGTGTAAACGCACAATTCCAGATTCAGGGACAGTTTCTTCTCGGCTGTTATCAGGCAACTGAACCGTCCTACCACACCAGAGAGCAGTCCTGACTTCCCATCTACCTCACTGGAGACCCTCTGGGGAAAAACATTCTGTTTGTAAACCAGCATCTACGGTTCCTCGTGTCCACAATGAAACCCTTTGACCTGTTCAACAGACAGGTGTAGACTCTGTCCACAAACCCCCCTCTACTGGGAAGAATAAGAATCAGGGGTTGGCCACTTCGGACTGAGATGAGGAAAAACTTTTTCACCCAGAGAATTGTGAATCTGTGGAATTCCCTGCCACGGAGGACAGTGGAGGCGAATTCACTGGATGTTTTCAAGAGAGAGTACGATTTGGCTCTTAGGGCTAACGGGGTCAAGGGATATGGGGAAAAAGCAGGAACGGGGTACTGATTTTGAACGATCAGCCATGATCATATTGGTCGGTGGTGCTGGCTCGAAGGGTCGAATGGCCTACTCCTGCACCTATTTTCTATGTTTCTAGGCCAGTCTGAGTGAGGTCAGTTGAATGGGGTTTGAAGATTGGCAAAAGTTGATCCAAAAGTCCGGTATTGTTGCAGGAAGTTGGGAAATACGAAGGAATTTGTAGCCTGTCTTCCCGCCTGGCAGTTGCGTGCATTCACAAAGGAATATGAACTGCCTTCTCCGTTACACTGCTGTTCCAAAATGCCGCGGTCAGTGAACTCCCGTAGCAGAATCACCCCGCATTTTAGAACTCAAACAGAAATAAATATTAAATCTTCACAGCTACTCTGGGAAAAGTGCCAAGTAACTGGCAGAACAGTTGCCAAGTCTGGAGTGCCTGGTTCATACCAAGCTGATTCATGTTTGCACCGCCCCCGTTGTTCTTGGCTTCAGCTGAACCCAGTCTCAGACGTTTTAAGATCAGCTCACGCAAAGACTTGCTTCAAGCCCAAGGTTACAGCTATTGAAGCTCGCCGCAGTATTTAAACATGCTAATTAGGAAGGGTGATATCCAGTTTAATTATCATGAGATGGGGGGGTGGGGGGAGATATTTCCAATCAGATCGTTGGAGGATGAACATGGAATGGTGAGGTCCGTTTGAACTATTCCCATCATCCAGATTCTGAACGGCAGCCTGAATAATTTCATAGCTAATCTTGAAATATTGAACGTGGTGCTCAGGATCAAGGCTTGGATCGATCAGGGTTAGTGCAGGTGGATGCGTGTTGGAGTGGAACTAACCACTGGTACACTGTGTGCAACCTTCTATGAAATGGAGGGAATAGAGTCAGCCACTGAAACTCACTTCTACCCAAGTCATCGAGCTAATAGTCACCAGCGCAGGTACAGAGGTATAGTTTAGAGATACAGCGCGGAAACAGGCCCTTCGGCCCACCCAGTCCACACTGACCAGCGATCCCCGCACGCTAACACTATCCTACACACACCAAGGGACAATTTATACGTGTACCATGTATACAAACCCAAGCCGATTAACCTACAAACCTACACGTCTTTAGAGTGTGGGAGGAAACCAAAGAACTCGGAGAAAACCCACACGGTCACGGGAAGAACGTACAAACTCCGTACAGACAGCACCCGTGGTCAGGATCGAACCCGGGTCTCTGGCGCTGCGAGCGGTGTAAAGCAGCAACTCTACCGCTGTGCCACCGTGGTGCCCTAAAGCTACAAGGTCAAAGAAAACCTTGCTCACACCAACACGACGGACACAGACACAAGACAGCAGGCGGAACATAAATTATGTGTGTGTTCTCTCTAATCTTCCTAAAGGGCTCAGTTGTAGAGTTTGTAACCACACACAGATCCCACATCTAGGGCAGCAGCTATCCCAAAGATGGACACAAGAAGCCGGAGTAACTCAGCGGGACAGGCAGCATCTCTGGAGAGAAGGAATGGGTGGCGTTTTCGGTCGAGACCCTTCTTCATATTTAAGAATCGAACCAGTCTGAAGAAGGGTCTTGATCTGAAACGTCACCCATTCGTTCTCTCCAGAGATGCTGCCAGTCCCGCTGAGTTACTCCAGCATTTTGTATCTATCTTTGATGTAAACCGGCATCTGCAGTTCCTTCCTACACGAAGCAGCTATCCCGATCTGCTGGTGAAACACACACGCAGACACACACACACGCACACGCCAACGCACACATGCGGCGTGCACACACACACACTCTGGGGGGAAGAGAAGGGGGGGGAGAAGGGGGGGGAGAAGGGGGGAGAGAAGGGGGGGAAAGGGGGGGGGAAAGGGGGGGGAAAGGGGGGGGAAAGGGGGGGGGAAAGGGGGGGGGGGGGGGGAAAGGGGGGGGAAAGGGGGGGGAGAAGGGGTGGAGACACTTTTAAGAAGCCAGACAACGTTTAATAAAGTTTAGCGGGCATTTAACATTACCGGTTGGTTTACTTACCTTTTTTACCTTTGACTACCTCCGATTACCTAGGATAACATGCCGACCTACTAGGACCCACCTCAACTAAACCTACGAGTAAAAAAATATCGATTTTTTCCACGGTGACCTTTTTTTACTCTCAGGCATTTTTCAACATGTTGAAAAAAACCGCCGCGATCTAGCTGAGGCCTCGAGTACGCAGGGAACTACTCTCGAGCATGAAGGAGAGTTACAAAGACCTCGTGTCGACCATGCTGCGAGGGCAAACAGCGGTGGAGGGGAATGTGACTCAGCGCTTGGCCAGTATGACCCGTCGGGAAAATGTGTTCATGAATAGCGTGTGAACCAAACGAGGAAGTGACAGATTGTTGAAGGGCATGCACTCTGGGTCCTTTGGGACCTCTTCTCAAAGGGTCACTAACATAATGTAAACTTCCAGTTGTTGCTTTAACCTGCATAATAAACCCCAGGCAAAGTCAACACTAACGCTGAAGACTAATAAATGTGTTCCTTTAGTCAACTTTCCAAAATTTAAACCAATTCCAAGATTGAATACAATTTGATCTATTTATAAAATGCATGAATGAACGATTCCAGCTGGTGTCCAGAGAGAGAAGACTCGAGCTATGGGTCATCATCTCTGCCTGGTCCAAGGATGACAGACGCAGATTGTTGATTAGTACGGGTGTCGGAGGTTATGGGGAGGGGGCAGGAGAATGGTGTTAGGAGAGAGAGATCGATCAGCCATGATTGAATGACAGAGTAGACTTGATGGGCCGAATGGCCTATTTCTACTACTATTCGTTATGACCTTTCCACTGCTGTGTTGTTAAACTCAGATTCAAAGACTCTACACATGTAATGTGGACTATTTAGATTAGAGATACAGCGCGGAAACAGGCCCTTTGGCCCACCCAGTCCTTGCCGACCTGTGATTGCCCCATACACTAGCACCATCCTACACACACTAGAGACAATTTACAATTTTACCAAAGTCAATTAGCCTACAAACCTGTACGTCTTTGGGAAGTGGGAAGAAACCGGAGCACCCGGAGAAACCCATGCAGTCACAGGGAGAAGGTTTAAACTCCCTACAGATAGCACCCGTAGTCAGGATGGAACCCGGGTCTCTGGTGCTGTGAGGCAGCAGCTCTAACCGCTGTGTCACCCCCCAAAATACAATTGGCATGGGCCGATGGGCCTGGTTTAGTGATGTGTGACCCTTGGGATTATCAGCATTTTATGGGAAGATTCTGAGGAAGTGTTGGGATAAAATGGTCAAAATATGGAAAAGAGTTGCACTGCAATCAGGAAAATGCTCGCGATAAAAGTGCAGAGATTGTTCCGGTTACAGAGAGAACTAACCAGTAGAGACATGTTGGACATGTACACTACCCAGCACAGACATGTAGACCCATTCACTGTTTAACAGTCACTTTACAAGACCGAATGTTTATGTTAATTCTCAAACCACAATGCACATTTTGCAAATCTTTGTTTGAAAATTGCTTTGGCATTTTGTAAAAATGACCCAACTTGAAACGATAGAGCGTACATGGACTAGAGAGAGCATTAAACGAGGAGTTTATGGAAATAAACCGTTCCTGCTTACATTAACTAAATAGGCAAAGAAAGATGTGACGCTTCTGACATGAAAATGATAGCTGACAAGTGGTGGGAACGATAAAGGTCTCTTTCAGCCTGAAACAGACATTTCAGAGAAGGTGAATTATTCAACTGATGCCGTGACAATTAGAGTCATAGAGTGATACAGTGTGGAAACAGGCCCTTCGGCCCAACTTGCCCACACCAGCCCACATGCCCCATCTACAGGGCACACAAAATGCTGCAGAAACTCAGCGGGTGCAGCAGCATCCACCTGCCGGTCCATATCCCTCCAAACCCGTCCTGTCCATGTACCTGTCTAACTGTTTCTTAAACATTGGGATAGTCCCAACCTCAACTACCTCCTGTGGCAGCTCGTTCCATACACCCACCATTCCCTGTGTGAAAAAGTTGCCCCTCAGATTCCTGTTAAATCTTTTCCCCTTCACCTTAAACCTATGTCCTCTGGTCCTCGATTCCCCTCCTCTGGGCAAGAGACTGTGCATCGACCCCATCTACACCTCTCATGAACCTTTCCAACCCACCACAGTTCCATTAGACACGCTAACCCCGGGACAAGTTAACCACAAAAATCTCCAGCAAGGTGTTCCAAAATGGGAAGAGGTGCCAACGTCAAAATGTGTCTGAATTTACACAACCTGAACCACAAGCTAGGAAGGTTTCGTGGAATTGAACCAGTTTCAGAATGGATTTTTCAGAAAATGTGTAATAATTTGCCACAGTCACGTTGCTCCAAGGTGCATCAAGGTGGTTGGAATAGAAAGTAGATGATGTCCAGCCTTTGTCCAGTCCTTCAGTCAAATAAACTGACAACATCTGATAGACAACACATAAACTAGTTCACTCACATATTAATTGTTTAATTAGGCATCATAGAGTCAAGTGACACAGAATGTGGACCTTTGACCCAACCTGTCCACACTGACCAAGATGCCTGTCTATGCTAGTTTGCTTCCATTTGGTCCAGATCCCTCTAATTATGTCCTACCCATGTAGCAGTTAGAGTAGCTTTGAAAGGTAAATGTATCTCGAAGGGCCAAATGGCCTCCTCCTGCACCTATTTTCTATCTGCCTGCTCCACCCCCTTTGGCAGTTTGTTACATATACCCACGACCGCTGGAAATACCTGTCCGGCCGTCATGCCCCCTTTCAATCCCTCTTCTCTCATCTTAAACCTGTGCCCTCTAGATTTAGACTCCTCTAACCTGAGAGGAAGGGCTGTGATCATCCGTTAACCATGCCCCGCATAAGATCACCCCCCCTACACCTCCATAAGATCACCCCTCAGCCTCCTGCATGCCAGGGGAGGAATCCCAGTCTGTCTAGTCTAGGTTGTAAGTATATCGACAAGCGTAGCCTAACTCTCATAAGTAGGGCTAACGGAATCAAGGGATATGGGCAGAAAGCAGGAAGGGGGATCTGATTGTGGATGATCAGCCATGATCATATTGAATGGGGATGCTGGCTCGAAGGGCTGAATGGCCTCCTCCTGCACCTATTGTCCATGTTTCTTTGTTTCCATGTAATCCCTCATCACCTTGCTCTTGCTCAACAACACTGTGGACAAGCACCTTCAGCAGCAGAAGCTGCAGTGACTCCGGGTGGAAGGGCGAATAGGGGCGGGCAATAACTGCTGTCCTCATCCTGTGAAATGAAAAAGTGGGCCTTCAATTGCTGAGATGATAATACCATGCAACATTGCATTGAAGAGTTGTAAATGTGATTGATGGGACAACATGACACACAGTGGGAAAGATCAGCACATTAAACAACTCAGCCTCATTCAACATAGACACAAAACTCTGGAGTAACTCAGCGGGACAGGCAGCATCTCTGGAGACAAGGAAAGGGTGACGTTTCCGGTCGTGACCCTTCTTCAGACAGAGAGATGTCTCTACTTTCTTAGAAGTTTCAAGAGATTCATGTTTACCTCCAGCGAGACGGTTCACAGGAATTCAAATAGTTACCAGATTATGTGAAACTTTCAAATAACACTGTCGCACGCACGCATGCACACACGTTCTCACGCATGTACACATACACGCATGTACACATACATGTACACATGCACGTACACGCACACGCACACCTTGCTACTCACATGCACCAATTATCATGTTTCTGTGTGTTTGCGCTCATACATATTAACACCGGCCCTGCCCCAGCAAAGCTGATGAGCTTTCACTCTCCTGGGCAAAACATAATTGAAGACCCTCGGACAATCTTCGATCGGACTTTACCTTGCACTAAACGTTATTCCCGTTATCATGTATCTGTACACTGTGGACAGCTCGATTGTAACCATGTACATATAGTCTCTCCGCTGACAGGTTAGCACGCAACAAAAAGCTTTTCACTGTACCTCGCTACACGTGACAATAAACTAAACATTAGCGATCGTTCATGGTTCCTGTGGAACTCTGTCATTAACAACTTTTCACAAAGAATAGTTGCCTGAAAAATGCAAGGGAATAAAAATCATAAAATAACTCAGCAGAAAAGGTGTGAATCCTCCGAGAGTCAACAACAGAAACTTCCCAAGCTTTTCAAGTATGTAAACATGGGTGGACAAAGACCAAGCGATGAACTAGCCGTCTGCACTGGAGATGAACTAGCCGTCTGCACTGGAGCACAGGCAGGATCAGCAGCCAATACTCAGCAGACCAGGCAGCATCTGAAGAGAAATGAAGGGGTTATATCTCACCTGTGGACCCTTGTGTGTACTTCATCAAGCTGTGATCATTGATACTCTCCCCTGAAGCCCAGATAAGGTTATTAACACACGGCTCCAGTCCCTGGGTGAGCAAGGTTTAATGAGGTTGCAACAAGCCTGTGAAAATTAAAGTGTAGTGCGAACACTGGCTCATCCCAGCAGCATACCCTGACCAGCTCAACGTCACGGACACAACACTTGTTCACACTTGTTCTTTGCCACACACATCGCTGCCACTTTTGAGAACGGGATTCTCTTTTACCTTTTTAAGTTTCCCGCTCTTCGTCCCGACGAAAGCCACAGAGTGATCGTTGTAGACGTACGATGCCACCGACGTCATGCGGTCCCTGTCCTCGGTGTAGACGGTGAAGCCTTCCACCAACGCAGAGCCTCCCAGAGGCTGGTTTATATCCAACCCACAAAAATCATCGTCAATTGGAACCGGCTGGGAGGAGAAAGCAAGATCTTAGCTCGTGACAACTCACCAACTAGATACACCAACCGCAGAGCTGGGATAAATTGGGGGCAAGATGGGTTGGGACATGTAGGTACTGTACGGACCCCAATACTGCAAATAGGGAGGACCCGTTTCCTGCTGTGAAACTCTACAGAAAAACACCAATACACTCAGCAGAAGCTGCAGTCTGAAGGCGGGTCGCGACCCGAAACGTCACCCATTCCTTCTCGCCAGAGATGCTGCCTGTCTCCCTGAGTTACTCCACCACTCTGTGAAACGTCACCCATTCCATCTCGCCAGAGATGTTGCCTGTCCTGCTGAGTTACTCCACCACTCTGTGAAACGTCACCCATTCCTTCTCTCCAGAGATGCTGCCTGTCTCCCTGAGTTACTACAGCATTTTGTGTCTGTCTCCGATTTAAACCAGCATCAGAAGTTCCTTCCAATACACAGCATCTGTTTCTGTGCTAAATAATTCCATGCTTCTTTATTTAGATTTGTACTTATCCATGTCCTCCTTGTTCAACTCTGCCATTCTTTTTATTGACATTAAAACATTCATCAAAGATTAAGTGTCAAATGAGTGAATGCTTCTTTATTCTGATGCCCTCTACTAATGAACTAATCAGTGAAGACGTCTTCTGATCAAACTCTCATTGCCAATGTCACCTCAATGGGTCAGTATATTCCTAGACTGACCAATGACCATTGAGTAATGGTGGCCACAGTTTAGGCTGGCTTTTCCCTGAATTGACAAACTAACAGCAGAATATCTGGGCTCATGGCCATATTAGGGTCACGCTAACCCTATGTGGGAATTGTAGCCCCATTTACAACCTGAAGCACTGACACAAGGCTGGGCTACACAGCCACAGCCTCCTCTAACATGATCACTCTCTCCACGTTCCCGTCAGAACCAAGTATCCCTCACTTCACGTACTTTCCAAAAGCTATGAGAAACACTCAACAAATCATCATCCTTCCCTGCCCTGGGAACAGACATTTGAAGATTCACAATGGCAAGAAACTCTAAACCTCAAACAGCCTACCCCCGAACCCAAATCCCCCCACCTCGTTGTGGACCCTCCAGAGAGACTGTCCTCAGAAGCAGCCTGTTGGAGTTATGTACGTCACTCCAGTGCTTCTACTCTGCGGCTGTGGAAAGCATCTTGTCCGGAAACATTACAATCTGGCTTGGAATTGCGCTGCCCAGGACAAGAAGGCTCTGCAGAGAGTAGCGTGTTCGGCCGAACGCACTGTGGGAACTTCACTCGCCCTCTGCAGGAACATCAGCCCCCTCCCTGATGTAGAGCCAATAAGACCATGGGGGGCCCCTTCCACCCCTGCAACGGACTGTTCCAGCTGCTGCGGTCAGGCAAACACCTCCGTTGCCATGCTGTGAGAACGGAGAGGATGAGAAGGAGTTTCGGACTGTAAACTCCTATCTCACCAGGGACTAACTTTACTGGACCACAATACCGCCCACAATATTTAATATGTAAAAGAACATGTGATTCTGTTCCACTCTGTCTGTTTGTTTGTTTGTTTGCACAGTCCGCGAGCATTGCCACTTTTCATTTCACTGCACATCTCGTATGTGTATGTGACGAATAAACCTGACTTGTCTGCACAGCCTGTTGGTCAATTTAACTCAAGCAGTCCTTGTTGGACATCTCCTCTACCCATGGAACCAACTTCTCCAGGTCCCCCCCCCCGTACCTCCAGGAACCCACAGTGGAGGACAACCAATGGCTATTAGCTCCTGGGATGACTGCCTTGTTACTAAGGAGCCGAGAGTGTTGCAGCTTCACAACAATTAATGCAGACTAACAACAGGCTAGAATGTAATATAGTGAATGGTAGGGCTCTGGGGAGCATTGTAGAGCAGAGGTGAGCTAGGAGCGCAGGTGCATGCTTCCCTGAAGGTCGAGTCGCAGGTAGAGAAGGTGGTCAAAAAGGCTTTTGGCACATGGGTCTTCATCTGCCTGTCCCGCTGAGTTACTCCAGCTTTTTGTATCTATCTTCTTATTGAGTATAACATTTGGGAGGTCATGTATAAGACGTTGGTGAGGCCACATTTAGAATAGTGTTCAGTTCCGGGCACCGTGTTATAGGAAAGATGTTGTCAAGCTGGAAAAGGTTCAGAGAAGATTTACGAGGATGTTGCCAGGACTAGAGGGTGTGGGCTACAGGGAGAGGTTGAGTAGGCTGGGTCTCTATTCCTTGGAGCGCAGGGGAATGAGGGGGTGGTCTTATATAGGTGTACAAAATAATGAGGGGAATAGATCAGGTAGATGCACAGAGTCTCTTGCCCAGAGTTGGGGAATCAAGGAACAGAGGACAGAGGCGAAGGGGAAAAAACTTAATAGGAATCTGAGGGGTAACCTTTTCACACAAAGAATGGTGGGTGTATGGAACGAGCTGCCAGAGGAGGTAGTTGACGCTGGGACTATCCCAAAGTTTAAGAAACAGTTAGGCAGGTACATGGATAGGACAGGTTTGGAGGGATATGGACCGAGCACAGGCAGGTGGGACTAGGGTAGATGGGACATGTTGACCGATGTGGGCAAGTTGGGCCAAAGGGCCTGTTTCCGTGCTGTATGACTACAATATAAAATATAATATATTATTACCCATATCACACATCTGAGCTATGCTTTTACAAAATTGTATTCCCTTCGTTTTGAGTGCCAGCAGGGTTAACAGGGGAATATTTTCTTGTATTCCCCTTTCTTGCGAACGCCTATGGACTTTACGTGTTAAAACAGCGGTAAATATAGTCTTATATTCCCCTGGTCTCACATCCGGGAACTTGGCAATGTGACGCTGCGTGGGAAATGTAGAATTTGTTCTCGACAAAACAAGCAAAATGGCAGCCTCCTGCGAGAAGAGGTTCGCGACTTTTGACAGAAGATTTTCCTCTAGATGTCTGATATGGGTAATAATAACAATATTGACTGTCCTCTTTCGGGGGATACGACATATATTGCCCTCACTAGATCCATATTGTCCTCGTCTTCGACTCGGGCAATATGAATCTACTTCAGGCAATATATGTCGTATCCCCCTCAAGGCCAGTCAATATTCTATTAATATGTATGATGAATATAATAATAATAATGATGTAAGACCAATGTGGCGGCCAGTCGGGGAAGGTTCATGCCACCTACCGCATGTGTACAGTAGACATCTTTGCCCAGTAACCAGTTCAGTTCTAGGCTCCCCTCACCACGGTAACACGACTGAAGCCTCTCCTTTATCTGTCTGTTGATGAACTTCACCACAAACATACAGAGTGCAGACTCAGCTGGTGGGTTCCGATACTGCTTCTGGCCCTTGGAGAATATGGTGAAGAGGACGTCATCAGCTGTGGAGATGTTGAGGGATTTGGCCAGGACCGTCCCGGGTTTGGCCAGGTACGCGGCCTGCAACAGTCGGTATTCAATCCCGTCCTTCACACAACCCACGGGAAGAGAGACGTAGGAATGGAACTTGGCATCTTCCTTGCACAGCCGCACTATCCTGGAGGTGTAGAACTGGTCACTCGATGAGCCCGTAACTCCTTCCGTCTCTGGCTGCACCGTTAGGAAATAGACAAAGTTTCCATTGCTGAATCCGTAGATGTAGAAAATGTCAAAGTGCGACACTAGTGCCAGGGTGTCTGACGGGATCTTAATCAGCGACGCCACAAAGTCACTGTGCAAGATGTAATCAAACATAGCTGACGACTCTGGGTCCTGGGGCAGCTTGCGGCTGGAGATGGTGGGGAAGTAGTCCTGTTTACCATCCACAGCTGTACCGATGAAGAGCTTGCTGTCCGAGCCCTCGGACGAGACAATGACCCCGTACATGGTGCCAGTCTCGTTAACACTGGAGAGGTAATGTTCCTTCTTATGAGAAGGTTCAACCAGGATGAAGAGGTCATCCAATCGCAGGAGTTTGCAGACACCCTGAAAGAGGCTCCCGCACACCAGCAGCCTGTTGTCCGAGTAATCGATGAGCAGCAGTTTGTTGACGTTGTTAGTCAGGGTGAGGGGCTCGCTACACGGTTGCACAATCAGCGGCGGGTAGCACAGCTTGTTGTCCTCCTCTGGGCCAGTTTTGTGAGACAGCAGCAGGGTGAGGTTGCTGGACAGTTTGTAAACGCGATTGACCGCTCCCACGTAAACATTCCCCGTTACACTGTGGACCGCCAGGTGGTTGAACGTCCAGTCACGGTCCTTGATGCCAAAGTTGATGAAATCGTCGCTGCTCCGTGAGAAAGGTGTCAGGAAGACGAGGAGCAGGGTCACAGAAGGCACACAGGTCAACATCTTGGCACAGCCTCCTCTTGCCTTCATCGGTGCAGGTGCTTGTTATCACGATGCACACTGACTATTCACATGGCTCTGGAAGGCAAGATCAGCAACACACGGGACATGTTACAACTAACAGCCACTACCTTCAATCCACACACATTCACACAAATTATACTCTGGGACATTAGCCATGACCGCCAGAGATGCCGCCTGGCCCACAGATGCTGCCTGACCCGCTGAGTTACTCCAGAACTCTGTGTTCAAGTCAAGTGAAAGGATATTTGTGTGGCCGTTGTAATTCCAATAGATCTAAGATTATCACATAAACAGTAAATGATAAAAAGGAGGAAAACGTTGAGCTTTAAGAAGGAACTGCAGATGCTGGAGAAACTCAGCGGGTGAGGCAGCATCTATGGAGCGAAGGAATAGGTGACATTTCGGGTCGAGACCCTTCTTCACTCAGAAAGCTTCGAGCTTGTTTAGGGCCAATACTACGAGAGTGAGAAGTGATTTAGTCATGAAGGGGAAACAGGTACATGAGGGAGAACAATTCTCAAAACCATGGGGGGGTCTGGGGCCGATTCAGGGGGATCAGGATAAACTTCCCCAATAAAAGTCACAGACTGTCAAAGCTGGGGTGCCCAGGATGGTGAATGGGGCAGAGAGCAAGGTTAAAGAAAGCAAGCCTGTTGGAGACACGACTTTAATACGGCAGAGATACCAGGAGACAGTACAACAAGGGAGAATTAGTAAACCACAGAGAAATGTAAAACAGAGAGACGACAAAATGAAAATACAATATATGTAAAGAATGTTCTATGTATTTATCTGAAGCAGGGGTAGAGCTGGAGGAATATAAGAAACAGTGGGGTTTTGGGGATTAAAAAAGATAATATCCAGACTTGGATGTGCAGAAACAGGCCCTTCAGCCCATCGAGTCCATGCTGACCATTGACCCATTCATACAAATCCACCGCCCACTCCCCACACGTAACCCACCGCCCACACGTAACCCACCGCCCACACGTAACCCACCGCCCACACGTAACCCACTCCCACACGTAACCCACCCCCCACACGTAAACCCACCGCCCACTCCCCACACGTAACCCACGCCCACTCCCCACATGTAACCCACCGCCCACTCCCCACACGTAACCCACCGCCCACACGTAACCCACCGCCCACACGTAACCCACCGCCCACACGTAACCCACTCCCCACACGTAACCCACCGCCCACTCCCCACACACGTAACCCACCGCCCACATGTAACCCACCGCCCACTCCCCACACGTAACCCACCGCCCACTCCCCACACGTAACCCACCGCCCTACACTCCCCAACACGTAACCCACCGCCCACTCCCCACACGTAACCCACTCCCCACATGGAACCCACTCCCCACTCCCCACACGTAACCCACCGCCCACACCCCACACGTAACCCACCGCCCACTCCCCACGTGTTTTCTTGTGAAGTACCAAGGTGTTTAACATTGTTGAAAATGGATTCACTTTATTCCAGATTGTTGAAAGTGAAATTGCAGTGACCCCGATATCTTCATCAACCACCGACTGACCCCTGGCACTGACAGGAGGGACACCAAGCCTGCACCAAGACACAAAATGCTGGAGAAACTCAGCGGGACAGGCTGCATCTCTGGAGAGAAGGAATGGGTGAGACCCTTCTTCAGACTGATGTCAGGGGAGAGGGAGACACAGAAATAAGGAAGTGTAATTTGTACGAGTGTAGTAAATGTCCGGAGTGTCGGCTGGTCAGCAGTGCAACAGCTGTGGATTGTCACAGCCACAGCCTCCCAATGCCCGCTGTTCCTGGCCCAACCTCTTCATTTGTACATGGAGTGAATCAAATTGGCTCAAGACTGGCAATGCTGCGAATCTAGGGCAGAAGCGGAGTTTGATCATCTCGTGTCACTTCTGGCTGAAGATGTCTGTAATTAAGTGGATGAGCCCCACTGTGATTTTTAATTGTCCCTTCTCTTTGAAGGCAAACATAATCCAATAATCCTTCCAGCAATTTACTCATTACGGCACTTACACTAATAGATCCAGTTTTGTGAATCTAACATTTCCTTTTTCAGGTCTCTCTTGATCTAAGGGGACAATTCTAGACCCAGTGTGACCCTGGTTAGTGCAGCTTGGATGCCCACAACTTCACGTTGACTGAACAAGCTCAGCAGTGTGTGTGCTCCTTGCATGGAGGAGGTATTTACACACTTATCCTTTCACACCCGTCCCTGGCACCCGCTTCACCATGACACGCTGACAACTTCACACCTTTCAGCAGGAAAGCCAAGGCCCACCAGTCACTCAACACCTGCCCTTAAACTTCCCCCCCTCCCTCCCCTCCCCTCATGCTCCAGCATCAACCAACTGCAGGGGCCAGAGAGGACCATCTGAGTGCTGGGCCAGAGGACAGAGGTCCAAATGAGGAGTGTCCATTTAGAACCTCTCTTCCTGGTGTCCTGCACCCTGATGTAGGACCCCTCCCCCCGATGTAGGACCCCCCCCTCCCCTTGATGTAGGACCCCCCCCGATGTAGGACTCCCCCCTGATGTAGCCCCCCCCCATGTAGGACCCCCCCTCAGTGCAGGACCCCCCTCCCCTGATGCAGGAGAGGTTTGGAGGGTATGGGCCAAATGGGACCAGGTGGATTGAGCGTCTTGCTCCACAGGGCAGAGATGGGCAGAAGGGCCTGTTTCTGTGCTGTACTACTCGATATTGGTGGACAAAATCAGCTCATGGGCGTCTGTAAATAAGGAACTCTGAGAAGTGAACTCTTTAATCAAGGAACGCGAGCTTATATTTTCAAGTCACTCAATTTCAATGTTAAAATGAACCAAGCTATTTCAGAAAACATTAGTGACAATAAAAGCCAAATAAAACAATAGGATTAAAAAAAATCTCCCTGCCTTCCTCGTGTGGCAATCCCTTCTTCAGCACATCAGATGCATCATCGCTCACCGCGTGCGGCTGAAGCCAGCTGGAGGTGGGAACGAGCGGCCCAAATTGCCTTCTGCTCGACTGTGAACAACCTTTGGGCCCACTATCCTCATCAATCAGTAGTCACTCACCAGCTGACAGCTTGGTCAGGTGTTGTCAGGGAAAGGGACCAGATGCAACTTGCAGCACCATTGTTACGGAGCAAGGTTACAACCTCATCAATCAGCCACTTCACCTCATTCACACCCCCCCCCACCAAGCCCCCCCCCCCCCCCCCCCCCCCCCCCACATCAGGGAACCCTCTCACGACCTGCACCTCTCCCCAAACAAGCTGCGCAGGAAGGAACTGCAGATGCCGGTTTAAACCGAAGATAGACACAAAAAGATGGAGTAACTCAGTGAGAGAGGCAGCATCTCTGGAGAGAAAGGCGTTTCAGGTCGAGACCCTTCTTCAAACACTTTAAATTGTTCTGCCTTAGACCCCCTGAGGATGATTATAAAAGAGCTGAAGATAAAAGATTTGTGAAGATTTGATTCACCAAACTGCAACGTGACTCGTTACTGAACTAAATGACAATTATTTCATCGTTTAACCAAAGCAAACTTTGTTCAGGAATAGCTTTGTAGATCTGATTGGATGAGATACTTATTGTAAACCGGACTTTTATCCTGCAGGTTCATCGGATCTCGTGGATGATTCCTATTTCATTGTCGCAATGAAAAGGGAATTAGTGACTGATTTCCCCAGATCCCAGAGGCTAAACGTGACAATAATGCCGCAGTGTGACATGGGAAGGTGACAATCTGAGATCACAGAAATATTTAACACCAGGCTCAGGCAATCCCAACTCCACCTGGGAGCAGGGTCCCAGTTCTGCTTCTGTCCCAATCCCTTTGGTGCCAAGTGACTGCCCAGCCCACACTGGCAACGCCCAGCCTGCACTGGCAACGCCCAGCTCACACTGGCAACGCCCAGCCCACACTGGCAGCGCCCAGCCCGCACTGGCAGCGCCCAGCCCGCACTGGCAACGCCCAGCTCACACTGGCAGCAGTCACCCACGCTCACACTGGCAAGCGCCCAGCTACTCACACTGGCAATGCCCAGCTCACACTGGCAACAGCTCACAGCACACAACTGGGAGCAGCACCCGCCCAGCCCGCACTGGCAGCAACGCTCACACTGGCAGCGCCCGCTCACACTGCACCCAGCAGCCCGCACCAGCGCCCAGCCCGCACTGGCAGCGCCCAGCCCGCACTGGCAGCGCCCAGCTCGCACTGGCAGCGCCAGCCCGCACTGGCAGCGCCCAGCTCGCACCAGCCCGCACTGGCAGCGCCCAGCTCGCACTGGCAACGCCCAGCCCGCACTGGCAGCGCCCAGCCCGCACTGGCAGTGCCCAGCCCGCACTGGTAACGCCCAGCTCACACTGGCAGCGCCCAGCCCGCACTGGCAACGCCCAGCTCACACTGGCAACGCCCAGCTCACACGGGTAACGCCCAGCTCACACTGGCAGCGCCCAGCTCACACTGGCAACGCCCAGCTCACACTGGCAGCGCCCAGCTCACACTGGCAACGCCCAGCTCACACTGGTAACGCCCAGCTCACACTGGTAACGCCCAGCTCACACTGGCAACGCCCAGCTCACACTGGCAGCGCCCAGCTCACACTGGCAGCGCCCAGCTCACACTGGCAACGCCCAGCTCACACTGGCAACGCCCAGCTCACACTGGTAACGCCCAGCTCACACTGGCAGCGCCCAGCTCACACTGGCAGCGCCCAGCTCACACTGGCAACGCCCAGCTCACACTGGCAGCGCCCAGCTCAAACAAAGCAGAGGCCAGGCCAACATCACCACTCCACTTCCTCCGAGAGTCACAGGTCAACAATCAACCCTGTTGTGTTGCTGACGTCAGTGTTTAGGATGTTGGCCTGATACCAAGCTCTGAATCAGAAATGCAGTTTAGCGTCAGTTCGTAGTAATAGCAATATATAAATAGATACAGAATCTGCTGGAGATGGGACATAAGGTCATCAGTGATAGGAGTAGAATTAGGCCATTTGGCCCATCAAGTCAACTCCCCTATTCATTCACGGCTGATCTATCTCTACCTGCTAACCCCATTCTCCTGCCTTCACCCCGTAACTCCTGACACCCGCACTAATCAACAATCTATCTATCTCTGATTTAATAATATCCACTGACTTGTGGCCCCACAGCCGTCTGTGACAAAGAATCCCACAGATTCACCACCCTCTGACTAAAGAAATATCTCCTCATCTCCTTCCTAAAAGAACGTTCTTTAATTCTGAGGCCGTGACCTCTAGTCCTTGACTCTCCCACTAGTGGAAACATCCTCTCCACATCCACTCTATCCAGGTCTTTCGCTATTCGGGAAGTTTCAATGAGGTTCCCCCTCATCCTTCTAAACCCCAGCGAGTACAGGCCCAGTGACAACAAACGCTCATCATAGGTTAACCTGCTCATTGCTGGGATCATTCTTGTAAACGTCCTCAGGACCCTCTCCAGAGCCGGCACATCCTTCATTGTTAGAGACCACCCTGATTGTGGCTTGTAGCCTGTGATGGTCCGACACCCCAGACAGCCTGGCATTGACCATACTTGTCCTTCTCCCTGTCCATCCAAGGTTACTGGCCAATCCTCGAGGCAGACCTTGGGGACCAGAATGATGAAGGGCGTGAGCAGACTAGAGTGAGCGGAGCTCGCACGTACACCGGCGATGGGATTGAGGACCCTTCTCCAGACTCCCTGAATGTTGTCTGCCCATCTCCCTCCACAGATGCTGCCTGGCCCGCTGAACTCCTCTGGCAGTTTATTTATTGTTTGTAAGATTGAGAGAGATCCCTTTCAACGTACCCAACGTTTACAGGGCAGCGCGCTGGAAACAGAGAGGTTTGTCCCCAGACACCACTACAAGTGAGGCGAGCTCATGAGGTCTAGGCCAGTTGGGGCTGAGGAGATGAGAGGGAATTGTTCGCACGTCATCTCTTCCTGCAGGGTGGAATCTTTCCACTTGCCTGTCGTGCCAGTCATTTCAAACAGGCATCGATCGTTTTCTGGATATTGGAGCAGCCAGTGATGCAGGACAGTGGCGGAGGTCAGGGATTGGATGCGGTGCTGAACGTCCGAGCGTCTACTCCGTCTCCAGCGCGTTTCCTGCTTTCTTATCATTTTTGTAACAAAACCTCAAGCATTGGAAATCTCAGCGGTGTCTTCCGCCGACAATGAACCGGTTAAAGAAAGCGAGGGTGTTGACAGCCGCCACATCACCACTTTATCTCAAGTAAAGAGGGCCCCAGAGATGTTCAAATATCTGATTCTCAAAAGTAGGTTAGTCGGCTATTACGCTGCTTACACCATACTGAGATGCTACACCAACGGCTGACTGACAATACATCTCCAAAACCAGCCATTTCTCTTTCATTTTATCCCACGAAGATTGATGCAACTCAGAGCCACCGAACATTTACATTGTCCGTTGCCAAGTGGGTGATGTTTGGATGTCCTGTGACCATCAGTGTCAGCTTCACAGTGACCACTCTCACCCACCTCTGCTCCCCCACCACCAGCCACACACACAGTCCTCACTGAAATGCCTCAATAGCCAGATCCAAAACGTCAGGGTAAAATACCACAAGTGCTCTGTTTATATGAAAGACATTCTCAGCAAGAAACATCTGCAGCTGGAACAGAAAAACACATCTGTTTAGTTTCAGTGACAGCTAAACCTGACGGCAATGTTCTGGGGGGGGGGGGGGGGGGGGGGGGGGGGCAACATCAACACAGCACATGACCCAATAGGGGGGGGGCGGGGAGAGAGGACGGGAGAGGTTGGGAGGAGGAGAGGGTGGGAAGAAGAGAGGGAGGGTGTAGGGGGGCGCGATATGAGGGGGTGGCAAGATGGAGAGGGGAGAGAAGGGGGGAGAGCGAGGGGGAGCGAGCGTATGGGGGGGAGCGGACCGATGGCGGCTATGGTGGGTCTGCGCTGGTTCATCGCGTCGCGTTGGCGATAGCAGCGACTTGGTGTGGGAGCGCTCGATTGCGTTTTGCTCTTGCTCTTTGTTTGGGCCGTGTGGTCTCCCTGGTTCCTGTCTCGCCTCTGCGTTGTCTCGCTCTGCTTTTTTTTTCGCTTACGCTTTTTCTCTCGCTCTCTCTGTCCTGTGTTCTCGCTATTTCGTGGGTGGGCTCTCTCGGGTTCTCTCTCTCTTGTGTGTCTCGTCTCTGTGTTCTTCTGCTCGGTGTGGTTTTTTTTCTCGCGTTGTGGCTCGCTGTCGTTTGTGATTTTCTGCTCTTTTTCTCGTCTCGCTTTTGTTCTTCTATCCTTTTTCCCCTCTTTTCCTCTCCTTGTTTTCCTCTCTCCTTTTGTATCGCTCTCTTGTGTTTCTCTCTGTTTTTTTTTTCTTTTAGTCCTCTTGGGGGTTTATCTCTTTTTTCGTCAGGGTTTTTTTCTCGCTGGTTTTTCCGTCTCTACTTTGTCTCTCGCTGTCTTTTTTTTCGCTTCTTGTTTCTTCTTTTTTGCTCTTCTCTCTCCTGCTTTCTTCTCTCCGCTTTGTTTTCTCTGGCTTCCGTCGTGTCTCTCTCTTCCTCGCGTGTTGTTTTGTCCACTTCTCTCTTGGTCTCTCTCCTTTTTTTTGTTTCCTCTTCTTTTTTTGTCGTCTCGCGTTTTTTGGTGCTCATTCTGTGTTTGTTTTGTCTCGCTTTTTTTCTCTCCCGTCGCTGGTTCTCTCTTTCTCGTTTTTGCTCTCGCTTTTTTTTTTCCTCTCTCTCGTTTTTTTTGCTTTTTTCTCTCTCTATTTGTTCCTCTCTTTTTCTCTGTCCTTTTTCTTCTTTTTCTTCTTTTTTCTCTCTCCTACTCTTTCTTTTGTTCTCTTTTCTCTTAATTTTTTTTTTTTTTCTCTTCTCTTTGTCTCTCGCATTCCTGGTTTGCCTCTCTCCTTTGGTCTCTCTTCGTGTATGTTTCTCTTCTCTTTATGCTTCTCTCTCTTGTTTGTTTGTTCGCGCTGTTTTATTTCTCTCTTGGTTTTTTTCTTCGTTTTTCTTTTTT
>CM069154.1:316114-364329 GCA_035221665.1 Okamejei kenojei | reverse complement strand
GCGCCTCACAGATGAGTTCCTCCAGCAATTTGACGACCTTTAATTGTAGAAATGATGTGTATATTCTATCCATTGGATTCAAGAGTCAAACAGCGTGGAAAACAATCTAAGCACACCGTGCTAGGGCCAAAACGAAACTCCGGAGGCACTCCCCACCACCCCCCCCCGGCGCATATGCGGAGGGATGGACCGCTTGGTCAGGCGGATTCAATCGTAGAAGGGTTCTCGCACCCAAACGGTGTCTAGGTCAAGGTTTTCAGCATCTGCAGTTTCCTTGTGTCTATGGAAACAAAGCCTCTGATCTCTGCCACTGGTACTGGGATTGGGAGGATCCAGCGGCAACCGGGGTGGAAACTGCTCGGAAGGTTTCTGTAGGGATGCTGTCTCCACAATTTCTTTATTAAAGTGTGTAACAAACTGTGACGTATTCATTCAAGTCCGTTGCAGAGTCTCCTGAACATTGCCGTCTACAGACTTACCAAATAGTCCTGGAGTTGTTCCTCTGCCCCACCCAGTCCGCAATGTATTGTTCTCACCTCTGGGTTTGCGCTGACACAGGTAGAGAACGTGCAAACTTCCACATGTACAGCAGAGAGTTCAGGCTTGAAGCGCCCTTGAGAGCAGAAAATCACCTGGATGCCACCTTGAGTTAGAAGCAACTGTTTGTGAAGAGTGACAGAAGAGGTTATTGACAGGGGAACACTGCCTGGGCAGAGCCCGCCTTGGTTTAGTGAGTGAGCGGCGATATGGGTGGTATAGGGTGAGGTGGCAGGCGACAGGGCATGAGGGAACAACATGGAGCTGAGATGCAGGTCTACTAAGGACAAACACAAGTGCTGGAGTAAGGCGGAGTGAGGCTGCATCCCGGGAGACTGGGATAGGATCTGGTTTTCAAAAGGAGTGAGGGAATTGCTCTGTGGTTGTTTTCACAGAGACATGGCTCACCCTCAGCTTCCCAGACTCAGCGGTACCAGCTTAGAAGGGTTCTCCCATCCACCGTATGGGGACCGTTTTAACAATGCGAATCTGGTAAAGGGAGATGGAGGGGGCGTCTGCTCATGGTCAACTCTGCGTGGGTTCTCAGATCATAGTGAGATTGTATTTCCACACCTCGAACATTATGGCGGTGGTTTGAGTGCAGTACCCTTTACCTTCCGAGGGTATTCACCTCCATCATCCTGACGGGATCTACATCCCACCCCAGGCAGACGTTCCGTCTGGCACTGGAGGAAGCTGCACGCCGTGATAAACAAAACACCAGACGTCTTACCCGAGCATTTACCGACCATTGCTGGGACTTCAATAAGGCAAACCTCAAGAAATCCTCCCCAACTTCCACCAACATGTCTCTGCTGCTACCAGGGGGGACCCAAACCACCCTCGACACTGCTACACCACCATCAAGAATGCTTACCGATCTATCCCTAGCCCTCACTTCGGTAAATCCGACCACACTGCGGTGCTGCTTCTTCCTGCTTACAGGCAGCAATTAAAGAGCGCACCCAGAGGTGGGACAGAGTACCAGGGGCGGGGGAGGGGGGGGAGCAGAGGAAACACTACAGGACTGTTTGGAGTCATAGACTGGCAATGTTCAAGGCTCTGGCAAAACAGGACCTTGAACGGAATACGCCACAGTTTTGTTACCGACTTCATTAAGAAATGTGTGGGGACTGGCATCCCTTACAAAAAAACCTTCCGAGTGTTTCCCAATCAAAAACCTTGGATGAATGTGAGATCCGTACTCTTCTGAAGACAAGACAACTGGGCATTCATGTCTGATGATACAGTGGTCCTATAAGAAGTTCCGGTTAGACTTGGTAGGCCATCAAAAAGGCCAAAAGGGTGTTCTGCCCCAAAACTGGAGGATGAGACAGATGTTTGGCAGCTGTGGCGGGGCCTGATGCATTCCTCCTACAAGGCGATTACCAGGGCGAGGCAGCTCGGATGTCGGTCGAAACATCACTCCCTGATGAGCTCATATGCGTTTTACGAACGCTTTGATAGGGAGAACCACCGATGTGCCTTCCGAGCCCCATTCGCTGTGATGGTATTTCAGTCTCAGTCACCAGAGGCCAACGTCAGGAAATCTTCAGAGGGGTGAACCCTCGAAAAGTGCCTGGACCTGATGGCATACCTGGTCGTTGTTCTATAAAAACCTGTGCGGGGGAGGACCAACCTGGCTGGAGTTTTTACGGACATTTTCAACTGTCACTTCTGAGGTCTGAGGTTTCCCACCTGCCTCAAAAGGGCAATCAATAATACCGGTGCCCAAGAAGGCAGGTGACGCCTGCTCAATGACTATCGACCAGTGGCACTAAGCCTGTGGTGATGAAATGCTTCGAGAGGTTGATCATGGCGAAAATCATCTCCTACCTCAACAAAAAAAACCTGGACCCATGACAGTTCGCTTACCGCCGCAACAGATCAACGAGCGTTGGACGCGATCTCGCTGGGCCCTTCCACTCCGCTCTGGACCACTTTAGACAACAAAAACTCATATGTCAGGCTGTCATTCATTGTCTACAGCTCGGCATTTAACACAATCATCCCCTCCAAGCTGGTTTACAAACCTCGCAGATGAACTGGGGTCTACTGCGATCCCTTCTGGCTATTGGATCCGTCGACTTCCTCAATCACAGACCACAGACCGTTCGTATTGGTGGTAATGTGTCAGCTCGTATAACAATCAGCAACGGAAGCACCTCAAGCTGCGGTGCTCGCCCTGCTGTACTCACTCTATATCATGACTGCGTAGCCGGTCATAATGCGAACTCCGATCATCAAAGTTCACTGGACGACACCGCTGTTGTGGGACGTATCACTGATGGGGATGAGTCGGAGTTAGAAGAGAAGATCGAGCAACTTCCATATGGTGCCAGCACAATAAACCTGGCCCTCACACCAGCAAACCAAGGAACTGAATTGGACTTAGGAAGGATAAGTAGGATGGGGACCCACAGTCTGTTTATATCAACGGTGTTCGGATGGTTGAAAGGGTCACCCACTCAAGAGCTTCAAATTCCTGGGCGTGCATATTCTCTGAAGATCTTTCCTGGTCCCGAGAACAATGATGCAATTATCAAGAAAGCTCATCAGCTCCTCTAATTCCTGAGAGAGATTACGGAGAGTCGGTTCTGTCAAGGAGGACTCTCTCTAACTTTACAGGTGCACAGTAGAGAGCTTGCTGACGCGTTGCATCGTGTCTTGGTTCGGCAACTTGAGCGCCCTGGAGAGGAAAAGACTACAAAAATGTAGTTTAAACACTTTTGCCCAGTCCATCATTGGCTCTGACCTTCATTCCATCGAGGGGATCTACCACAGTCGCTGCCTCAAACAGGCTGGCAGCATCATCAAGGACCCACACCACCCTGGCCATACATTCATCTCCCTGCTACCTTCGGGTAGAAGGTACAGGAGCCTGAGAACTGCAACGACCAGGTTCAGGAATAGCTACTTCCCCACAACCATCAGTCTATAAACCTGGCTTGGACAAAACTCTGATCATTAATAACCCATTATCTGTTATTTGCACTTTATCCGTTTATTTATTAATGTGTGTATGTATTTATATAATGGTATATGGACACACTGATCTGTTTTATAATCAATGCCTACTATGTTCTGTTGTGTTGAAGCAAAGCAAGAATTTCATTGTCATTATCAGGGACACATGACAATAAACTCACGAACTAGGTGACGTTTCAAGTCCGGACCCATCTTCAGCGTGAATGTAGGGTGGATGGGGGGTCCTACCCCTGCAATTAGTCTGAAGAACGTCACCTATCCATGTTCTCCACAGATGCTGCCTGACCCGCTGAGTTTCTTTCGGTGGACTGAGGTTTGAAGACAGGCATCTGAGAGAGAATACAGAATTAGTTACAGAGAATGATTGGGACTGATGGGATCACTCTGGGTGCTGGCATTGTCTCAATGGGCCGAATGGTTGTTTTGTTAAATATATGATCCATAAATGTATAAAGGTGTGAGTTTTCCATAGCACAAGAGTCTGTTCAAATACAAAATTGGTGAGCAACAGAATGGACCCTTTCCCCTAACTAACTGCTGATGAATGGGTGATTCAGCTGATTGACATTCCTGCCACACACATCATGTTTAACACAGGAAAGTACAATATTGGCCACATACCCACACCAATGAACAAATAGCAGGCACAGAGGAATAAGCTGAGCACAACTGGACTGATACAGTATATATGCGTCAACTTTTCACTGTCAGTCGGAATGACAACAAACAATAGGTGCAGGAGGAGGCCATTTGGCCCTTCGAGCCAGCACCGCCATTCAATGTGATCATGGCTGATCATCCCCAATCAGTTCCCCGTTCCTGCCTTCTCCCCATATCCCCATGACTCCGCTATCTTTAAGAGCCCTATCTAGCTCTCTCTTGAAAGCATCCGGAGAACCGGCCTCCACCGCCCTCTGAGGCAGAAAATTACAGACTCACCACTCTCTGTGTGAAAAAGTGTTTCATCTCCGTTCTAAATGGCTTACCCCTTATTCTTGTAACTGTGGCCCCTGGTTCTGGACTCCCCCAACATCGGGAACATGTTTCCTCATGGAGGCAAGCCCTTCAGTCTAACAAGTCCATGTTGACCAAGATGCCATTCTAAACCCGTCCCGCTTTGCTATGATCCGGGATTTCGTTGCTTTTCGGGTCAATGAATTCAAGGTCTGTCTTGCTGAGGTCGAGTGGCTGGGGGCTGTGGTGAAGCGGGTGGGGGGGGGTGGTTGGGTAATGTAAGGTAAGAATAGAATACGACTAAGATAGAATAAGATAAGAATAAGAAGAATAAGAATAAGAATACGAATAAGAAACAATTAATGAATAAGAAGAATAGCCTTACGAATAAACGATAAAGACTAAGATATTGAATAAAAATAAGAATAAGATAAGAATAAGAAGAAATAAGATAAGAATAAAAATATGAAGAAGAATAATAAGAATAATAGAAGAGAATAAGACTAAGAATAAGAATAATTAATCCGAAGAATAAGAATACGAATAAGAATAAGAATAAAGAATAAGCATTTTTTTAGGAATAAAGCCTCAGAATAAGAATAAAAGAGATAAGAAGAATAAGAATAAGACTAAGAATAAGAAGAATAAGAATAAGAATGACTCAGAATAAGACATAAGCGAGATAAGACATAAGAAGATAAGAATAAGAATAAGAAGATAAGATAAGAATAAGAAGATAAGAATAAGAAGTAAGAATAAGAATAAGAATAAGAAGACTAAGAATAAGATACAGAGAAGAGAATAAGGAAGAATAAGAATAAGAAGAATAGAAATAAAAGAGATAAGAAGAATAAGAAGAATAAGAAAAGAATAAGAATAAGAAGAAGAATAAGCAATATCAAGAATAACGATAATAATAAGGAATAAGAGATAAGAATACGAATAAGAATACTGAATATACGAATAAGAGGGATAGTAAATAAGAACTAAGAAGAATAAGAATAAGAATAAGAATAAAGTATAAGCAAGGAATAAAGATAAGAATAACGAATAAGAATAAGAATAAGATGAATAAGAATAAGAAGATCAGAGAATAAGAAGAATAAGAATAAGAAGAATAGATTAAGAATAAGAATAAAGAAGAATAAGAATAAGAAGAATAAGAATCAAGATAAGAATAAGAATAAGAAAGAAGAATAAGAATAAGAATAGAATAAGACATTAAGAAGAACTAAGAATAAGAAGAATAAGAATAGAATAAGAATACCGAATAAGGAATAAGAAGAATAAGAATAAGAAGAATAGAATTAAAACTAGAAGAATACAGAATAAGAAATAAGCATAAGAATAAGAATTAAGAATAAGATAAGAATAAGAATAGAAACTACCGAGAATTAAGAATAGAAGAAGGCACTACCGAATAAGCATAAGAAATACGCCAATAAGAGATTAAGAGCCGATACCGAAATAAGAGAATAAGAATACGAATAAGAGAATAAAGAATAAGATATAAAGAATAAGAAGAATAAGAATTAAGACGAATAAGAAAGAGAATAAAGAAGAATACGAATAAGAATACAGATAAGAATAAGAATCTAAGAATAAGAATAATAAGATAAGAAGAATAAGAATAAGAATAAGTATCAGAATAAGACAGCAGAATAAAGAATAAGAATAAGAAACTGAAGAAGAATAAGATACGAATAAGAATAAGAACGAATAAGAAGAATAAGCAATAAGTAAGAATCGAGAATAAGAATAAGAATAAAGCATAAAGAATAAGAATAAGAAGAAATAAGAAAAGAATAAGAATAAGAAGAATAAGCGGAACGCCGGGAAATAAGAATAATAAGATAGAAGGTAATAAGAATAGACGAGAATAGAATAGAATAAAGAAGAATAAGAATAAGAAGAATAAGAATAAGAATAAATAAGAATAAGAATAAGAAATAAGATAAGAAATAAGAATTAGAATAAGAGGAAGAGAATAAGAATAAGAATAAATAGAATAATAATAAGACAGAATAAGAATAGAATAAGAATAAGAATAAGAATAAGACTACGAACTAAAAAGAAGAATAAGAATAAGAATAAGAAGAATAAGAAGAATAAGGGGAAGAATAAAGAGGAATTAGACTAAAGAATAAGAATACGAATAAGAAGAATAAGCCTCGCATAAGCAAGACTAAGCAATAAGAATAAGAATAAGAATTAAGCAATCAGACTAGAAGAATTTACATAAGAAGAAGAATAAGAGAGAAAATAAGAATAAGCAATAAGAATAAAATCAAGAATAAGAATAAAAGAATAATAAGAACGAATAAGAGCAATAAGAATAAGAATAAGAATCTCATAAAGTAAGAATACAGAATACAGAACACATATAAGACTCTCCAGAATAAGACTAAGAATCAGGAATAAGCATAAGAATCAGAAAATACAGAATAAGACCTAATAAGACGAAGACCTCCACGATCCCCCATCCTCCACAAGCTCCACCTCCCATCCCTCCACTCCACCTCCACCTCCACCTCTCCACCACCTCCACCTCCTCCTCCACCTCCACCTCCACCTCCTCCACCTCCACCTCCTCTCCACTCCACCTCAACCTCCACCCTCCTCCACCTCACCTCCACCTCCACCTCCACCTCCACCTCCACCTCCACCTCCACCTCCACCTCCCACCTCCTCCACTCCACCTCCACCTCTACCTCCACCTCCACCTCCACCTCCACCTACCTCCACCTCCACCTCCACCTCCCTCCACCTCCACCTCCACCCTCCACCTCCACCTCCACCCTCCACCTCCACCTCCACCTCCTCCTCCTCACACCTCCCCAAACCTCCACCTCCACCTCCACTCCACCTCCACCTCCACCTCCAACCTCCATCCACCTACCACCTCCACCTCCACCTCCACCTCCACCTCCACCTCCACCTCCCCCTCCACCTCCTCCTACCTCCAACCTCCTCCCCTCCACCTCCACCTCCACCTCCTCTCTCCTCCACCTCCACCTCCTCCTCCTCCTCCACCTCCACCTCCTCCACCTCCACCTCCACCTCCACCTCCACCAGCACTTGATGCCAGAAGTTGATCAACACGGTGGCACAGCAGTAGAGTTGCTGCCTACGGCACTCACCGTGCCACAGACCCAGGTTCGATCCCGACTATGGGCGCTGTCTGTACAGAGTTTGTACATTCTCCCCATGACATACGTGGGTTTTCTCCCAAATCTTCAGTTTCCTCCCACACTCCAAAGACGGGCAGATTTGTAGGTTATTTGCGGTGTAAACTGTCCCTAATGTGTAGGATAGTGTTACTGTGCGGGGATCGCTGGTCGGTGCGGACCCGGTGGGCCTAAGGGCCTCTTTCCACCCTGTTTCTCTAAACTAAACTAAAATGGTGGAACACTTACAGAGCGTGGTGTACAGGAGCAGTGAGTCTGTGCAGCACAACCTGACCTCCAGCGGTTCACACTCAGGCTGCCTGGTGACCAGATCATGCACAGTACTCCATCTGTAACCAAACTAATGTGAGATGAAACTGTACTAACACAGCACTAAGGACACAGGCACCAGTGTGGAACATTGCAGTGCGCACCAGAGGACATCATATTTTGTTGCCAAACTGCAGCAGTGTGTAATTAAAGTTTCATGATAAGGCAAAACATATAACCGCCCTCCCTCCCTCCCTCCCTCCCTCCCTCCCTCCGAGTGGTGTTTTAGATGGTGCGGAGTTCCCAGCCGACAGTCAGGTCATTCAGAGGTCAGGCTGGCTTTCTTCACTGTAGTGTTCCTTTAATGTAAAACTCCTGAGTCAATCTCTGGCTCTCGTTTGCATTTGGAGGTCTTTAGTTGCAGAAGAAGATTTTCTGTGGTTCCAGTGGTAGTGTGTGTGGACCCATGATGGACCCGTGATGGACCCGTGATGGACCCATGATGGACCCGTGGTGGACCCGTGATGGACCCGTGATGGACCCGTGATGGACCCGTGATGGACCCGTGATGGACCCATGATGGACCCGTGGTGGACATGTGATGGACCCGTGGTGGACCCGTGGTGGACATGTGATGGACCCGTGATGGACCCGTGATGGACCCGTGATGGACCCGTGATGGACCCGTGATGGACCCGTGATGGACCCGTGATGGACCCGTGATGGACATGTGATGGACCCGTGATGGACCCGTGATGGACCCGTGATGGACCCGTGATGGACCCGTGATGGACCCGTGATGGACATGTGATGGACCCGTGATGGACCCGTGATGGACCCGTGATGGACCCGTGATGGACATGTGATGGACCCGTGATGGACCCGTGATGGACCCGTGATGGACCCGTGATGGACCCGTGATGGACCCGTGATGGACCCGTGATGGACCCGTGATGGACCCGTGATGGACCCGTGATGGACCCGTGATGGACCCGTGATGGACCCGTGGTGGGTTTCTGTATCTCGGGGATGTTGGCATGAGCCTGGACACTTGTGTTGTACAAGAATGACGTCAACCTCACCAAAGCATGCTGGGCCATCGTCATAGAGCAAAGCATGCTGGGCCATCGTCACAGAGTACAGGCCCTTCGGCCCAACTCACCCATGGTTGTTCCACCTACTAATCCATGGTCACTGAAACTCAGCCTTGAAGATTCACTCAGTCTCAGTTCCATTAATTTAAAAGACGGGGTGGACATGTGTAGACACTGAGACATCTGGCCAGTTCAGTCACCCACCCTATACTGGACAGTTGTGTCAGTGTTGACACTAACATGATCAATCACGTGGCTGATCTCCTGACAATACAGGAATATTTCCACCTATTCAGTTTTCCGGAATTTTGCACGAACGTTAACTTCTATTTGTTTTTCAGTTTGCTGCCACTGCAGTTAGTAGTTGTGACAGTAATGGAGCAGAGAGTCACCTATCGTCATTCTGATCATGGTTATTGCCCAGATGAAGCGGCCTTCGTGCAGTGGCCATGGGAACACAGAGAGTGACACTGACACTCAGAGGTGGTGACAGAAGATCACTTTGTTTACCACCTGGGGACTTTATTGCACTTTGTGCTGCAGTGAGATGTTTCAATCTTTAACTTCAAATAGCAGAGTTGATGCCTCCCTGTCCAGGATCGCTCTGTGTGCTGGCACCTGCTTGCTGTTGGGCACTCTCTGTCAGAGGAAAGCTGGGTCTCAACCCAGTCTCCTCCACACGGGACACGGGACATTTACCAATCTGGAGAATGTGCCATCGACGAAGTTGATAGAAATCTATATAATATTCTCTAAAAGTAGCTGCAGAAAAAAATGATCCCATCCGATCCCATTCTCACAACTCAAGATGAAAACCACATCAATTTAATTCAAGTAATGCTTCCTTGAGGGATCATAAAAGACCAAGAGAATCTGCTCCCAAAATAGCAGAATTCAAAAGGCAGCAAACTGCAGATGTTGGAAATCTGAACTCAGAGCAGGGAATGCTGATCGGGCAGGACCTGTGGAGAGAGAAGGAGAGCAAGAGAGACTTCACGCTTCCAGTCCCAGGCTTTGTCATTGTTTCTTAACATCACCCTCCATAGATGCTGCCTGACCCACTGACTTCCTCCTTCGTGTTTTGATTAAGATCCCAGCATCAGCAGTTCCTTGTGTCTTGCATTTGAACTTTACATGACTAATTACTGTCAGCCCAAACTGACACCACACCTCACCTTTCCATTCACCTTGCCGCAAGTCCCATCCCAACCCATGCATGAGGAGGTTGTTGATCTAAACCCAATGTGAAAGATGAATTGCAAATGTCTCCCACCACCTTGTCACCACAGAGTGAGTGGAGACCTTTATTCCACGTCACTGTATGGGATGTGACTGTCGCTGACAGCATCTGACAAAGTGCTCAGTAATGCCTATCCCAACACAAGTCAGTCCAACCAGCAGAAGCACAGACCGCATCCTCACCTCAGAAGGAGTGGTGGGTAGAATGGACTGGACGGGAATTGTCTCGCTCAGGTGAGTCTTGACTGGTTATTGAAATAGTATTGGCAAGTCTATTGTTGTGGAAAGTCACACAGGTATCTGATGGACTTGCAGTGCTTCACAACGCAGAGAGTGCAGTGAATTTCTGACCATGATTTCTCGTGAGCTGTCAGTCGTTGACAGAGATCGCAAGTGGCAATATTTCCCACAGAGCTGTCGATTGGATTATATTGACTGCTCTACTTCTCATTTACCAAACTGTTGGAATTCAGGCCGTCCGCTGAAACACGGCAGTAACACACCAGAGAACACGGCTGCACACCAACAGAAACACGCTGACAATTCAATTCCAGACACAAAATGTAAACTACAAAGACCGTAACGTTCTCTTGTCTTTAAAAAACATTATTCTTGAAAATCCAAATATATTCAGCCATAGCTTAGAGATATAGATTCACACAGCATGGAAACAGGCCCCTAAGTCCCAACTTGCCCCCACCAACCAAGATAGCCCATCTACTCTAGTCCTACCTGCCCACGTTTGGTTCATATCCTTCCAAATCTGTCCTATCCATGCACCTGTCTTTTAAAAGCTGTTAAAGTACCTGCTAACTACGCCTCTGGCAGCTCGTTCCATACACCCACCATCCTCTGTGTGAAATAGTTGCCCCACAGATTCCTATTAATTTCATGCCCCTCTCACCTTAGACCTCTGCCCTCCAATTTTCGAATTTCCTTCCCTGGACAAAAAATCTGTACATTCACCCTATCTATTCACTACATGATTTTATACACCTCGATAAGATCAACCCTCAGCCTCTTAAGCTCCAAGGAATAGAGTCCTAGCCTGCCCCAACCTCTCCCTGTCACTCAGGCCCTCGGGTCCCAGCAACATGCTTGTAAATCTCCAGAATAATAATATTTTTCCAGAGGCAAAGTTTTCCTATCCATCTCTGTAACTTCCAAGAGTATCCATATCCCTCTCATTCTAATCCCTTTTATAGATGTGGACTCCCCTGAATACCAGCAGTTGTTGCCTCTTACTAGTACCTGTGAACTGAGAAGATATTTCAGAGTCCACCACTCTGATGGGTCTGACGTCACACACACAGACCAGGTAAGGACGATGGATTCTCATCCCCGAGACCTCACTGAACCAACTTGGCTTGTAGTTCAGTAGTTTTATGGCTTCTGGTTTCAGACACTTAATTACTTGAATTTGAATTCTCCGGTTATCCAGAGGGATTCAAACTCATTTTGTGGATCAGTGGACCAGATCTCTGGCTGCTAATCTGATGATTTCATCATCAGGCTCGTGTGCCCAGGATACATCCTTAACTATGAACCAACCTTCAATCCTGGATTCAAAGTATTAAATTCCCTACCTGGTCTTCACCTTCTCGCCAACTCTCTTTCCTTCTAAAAGATAAAACTTTCTCACAGCATCCAATATGCTGATAGCGAAGTGCCCACAATATTTACTGCCTCACTAACACTATATAAGCTGTAATCATCTACATTTTCTTTGTTAAATTGTCTGTCAGAATTAGGTTGTAAAATATCTAAAGATTTCTACTATAAAGTATTACACATTGTAATCTTGACATTCTGTTTAATGGATAAGGCTGTAAAATTCACTCTTTCCTTGCAAACATAAATATGAAAAATCTTTAATCTTAAAAACTCGTTTTGAAAAAGCAACTGGGAATAAAGTTTATTCAACCAAAGCAAATTGTGTTTCTATCTTGTAGCCAAAACAGAAATGTATTGACTTAACCATTACTTCAATAAACTGCAAACGGAACCTGTTCACAAAACCATTCAAAAATAACATCAGTCAACGTGCAGGAGCCTGTGTGCTGGTGTTTCTGGTGAGAATTCTGATGTTGCAGTACAGGACAGATTGTACTGGCTGAAACGGTTTGTACGAAGTGACTGAGGTGTGAGTTAGTGCTTCACACTGCTGGAGATGTTGATCACAGCACCACCTACAGTCCGGTACATGGCGTACAAACTCTCCCTGTCCACAATGACTTCACCTTCTGCAATGCCGCATCGGTGAGAGGTACTCTCAGTGTGGCCTCTGTCTACTCAGCAGATCCCCATCCGGACTGCAGAAGGATCCCGATCTGAAACGTCACCTATCCATGTTCTCCACAGATGCTGCCTGACCCGCTGAGTTACTCCAGCACTCTGTGAAACGTCACCTATCCATGTTCCCCACAGATGCTGCCTGACCCGCTGAGTTACTCCAGCACTCTGTGAAACGTCACCTCTCCATGTTCTCCACAGATGCTGCCTGACCCGCTGAGTTACTCCAGCACTCTGTGAAACGTCACCTCTCCATGTTCTCCACAGATGCTGCCTGGCCCGCTGAGTTACTCCAGCACTCTGTGAAACGTCACCTCTCCATGTTCTCCACAGATGCTGCCTGACCCACCCGCTGAGTTACTCCAGCACTCTGTGAAACGTCACCTATCCATGTTCTCCACAGATGCTGCCTGGCCCGCTGAGTTACTCCGGCACTCTGTGACTGATTTTGTAAACCAGCGTGTGCAGTTCCTTGTTTCTAGGGGAGGTCGTGGATGGAGACTTGTGTCTAGATGGAGTCTAGGTGGGGTCTTGATGACCCTACACCTGGCGTATTGTGTCCAATTTTCTTATCTAAAGAAAACTGCAGAAACTTACTGGAGGAAGAGTGAAGAGTGAAGACATTTAGCTGATGAGGGGAGATTGAGGTCATTCGGCATCTGCCTCTGGGGTTTGAGTGGCGGCTGTAGAGAAATGGGCACATTCTCAGATGGCTTGGCAGGGTGGATACAGGACCAATTGTGTAGAGCTGGGAGCAACAGTCTCTGAATTAGGATTCACCATTTAGAACCCAACAGACCAACCAGATGGTGTCTCAATGGACATAATCACAGGATATTCAATGGGTGATAGATTTCTGACTTGAAGGTGAAGGATCCGCTGGGATCTCATGGAATGGTGGAAGAGGGGACAGGGATGAACGCCTGTGTTTCTGCTTCTTGTGTTGTGATACTTGCAGACGTGCTCTGAAGCTCAGCAGCGGGAACTCATTCTGGAGATTGCATCTTAATAATTGTATTGTTCTAAAATTGCTCTCAACAAAAGATGTGAAACAGATCGCAGCTTGTGCAGTGCCCAATGGCCCGTGTCCACACTGCGTGAATCTACCGCACCACGGAGACTCAGAATGAGACCATTTGGAGCTTTTCTGGCAAATTAATGTTTCATTCTGCTGTATATTAATTAGCCAGTCTATTTGTCTCTTATCTTTGGAAAAGTCATTTCCACCTGTGACGATGCAGGGTGATCTAAGTGCAGACAGAACACAGGCTCTGTATTCAGTGATTAAGTTGGTGGACCATGACGTAAAGCTTGACACTACGATTCCAGGACATGAATTCTAATCCCAGCACGGCAGCTGGTGAACCTAAATTCAATTAACTCGACAATTTGGATAACATTAGCATCTGATAGAGTAACAAGCTTGGGCGGGCAGGCCCCACACACACACGTACTTGAGCCTCTACACTAACGGTCTATGCCTTACCGAGTTTCCTCTTGCTTCACATCCAGCAGTTGTGAAGCTGATGTCACCATTCAGGCTGAGCCTCCGCTTGCCCAGGTATCTGAGCAAGGTGCTGGGTCCTCTGTCCAGAGACACGGGTCCATCACGGACACGGACACGGACACGGGTCCATCAGGGACACGGGTCCATCACGGACACGGACACGGGTCCATCAAGGACACGGGTCCATCACGGACACGGACACGGGTCCATCAGGGACACGGGTCCATCACGGACACGGACACGGGTCCATCAGGGACACGGGTCCATCACGGACACGGACACGGACACGGGTCCATCACGGACACGGACACGGACACGGACACGAGTCCATCACGGACACGGACACGGGTCCATCACGGACACGGACACGGACACGGGTCCATCACGGACACGGACACGGGTCCATCACGGACACGGACACGGGTCCATCACGGACACGGACACGGACACGGGTCCATCACGGACACGGACACGGACACGGACACGAGTCCATCACGGACACGGGTCCATCACGGACACGGGTCCATCACGGACACGGACACGGGTCCATCACGGACAAGGACACGGGTCCATCACGGACACGGGTCCATCACGGACACGGACACGGACACGGGTCCATCACGGACACGGACACGGACACGGGTCCATCACGGACACGGACACGGGTCCATCACGGACACGGACACGGGTCCATCACGGACACGGACACGGGTCCATCACGGACACGGACACGGGTCCATCACGGACACGGACACGGGTCCATCACGGACACGGACACGGGTCCATCACGGACACGGACACGGGTCCATCACGGACACGGGTCCATCACGGACACGGGTCCATCACGGACATGGACACGGGTCCATCACGGACACGGACACGGACACGGGTCCATCACGGACACGGGTCCATCACGGACACGGGTCCATCACGGACACGGGTCCATCACGGACACGGGTCCATCACGGACACGGGTCCATCACAGACACGGGTCCATCACGGACACGGGTCCATCACAGACACGGGTCCATCACGGACACGGGTCCATCACAGACACGGGTCCATCACGGACACGGACACGGACACGGGTCCATCACAGACACGGGTCCATCACGGACACGGACACGGGTCCATCATTCCTGCTCCCAACACTCGCCATAACACCGCACCCAATGGCCCATTAAATATTCTGTCAATTCAGCAGTTTGTCAAACTCGCAGAAAGTGATTGCAAATTATTTATAAGGGTTCTTGCAAATGTTATTATTTCACCAAATTAAGGTCAGCAACAGCTTGAAGATTTATTGTGATTAATGGGTCACAGCAGCGAGGGAAACATGAGTGGTGATAATGGTTCTCCACACAAGCTTTAAAAGTGAAGTGAATGGAACAACTGAAAATCCAGGACAGCTGGATGGAGATATCAGTGTGGAACGTTGCCCAGTGGATCAGGTGACACCATTGACAAACTTCTCCATGTACGTATTATGTTGGGGTGAGCGAGCTGTTTTGCACCAATCCATGTGTCAGTGTTAATTAACCAATCATTGCCTCCTGCAATAACCTGAGTGAAATGTCTGTAAACAACTATTTGAGAGCACCTGTTACCCTGGAAATTAAGAAATGGGCCTAGCCTTGGATTTCAACACATCAATCTCAGAAGGTCAGCCTTCCGTTACTTACGGAGTTGCCTGGATTAGAGGGCCAGAAGAAGGTGGACAGATTTGGATTGTCTTCTGCAGAGTGTTGGCGGCTGAGGGCAAACCAGACATATGTTTATACATTTATGAGCGGCATAAATTGGGTAGACAGTCAGAACCTTTCTCTCAGGGTGGAAATGTCAAATACTAGACAGCAGAGGTCTAAGGTGAGAAGCAGAAAGTTTAAAGCAAAGTTGTCAGGTGAGTTTTCTTAAACAGAGAACGATAGGTGCCTGGAAACATGCTGTCAGGGGAGGTGGTGAGAACAGCTATAACTGCAATGCTGAGAGGACATGAGACACACACAAACGGGCATTCGTTTAGTTGGGATTAGTTTGGAAGGGCGTTATGTTTGGCTCAGACATGTGGCCATAGGGCCAACATCACAGTGTTGTCAATAGGCCCTCTGCCAATCCTCCATTTCTTTGTCCGCTCCACCTCTGTCTCTGACAAGCAGAGTTTGCAATGAGATCCCCTGACGGGTACAACCTGTTGGAATTTTAGTCTCATAGAGTCATACAGTGTGCAAACAGGCCCTTCGGCCCAACTTGCCCATGCCGACCACCTTGTCTTGGACCTCTGGTCCTACTGGACAACGGAATCTTACCTTGTTGCCTGCAGCTTGCTCATTCTGAAACTGGTCTTTGCACGTGCAGGCTGATTAATGTTAACACAAGTGCAGAACCATGATATTTTGAATCGTTTGTTAATATCCAGTTGCCTCTCCATGGATTGGGGAAGTGCGAGGGGCAATGTCAGTGCAGAAACAGCTGGAATTTCAGCTGTCACCAAATTCTTCTCCCAGCAACTGGTTGGCAACTGACATATGAAGTTAGTAGCTGCTTAATTGATAGTAAAACCAGTAATCAAAGCTGAAAACCTCTCACACAACATTAACCAGACGAATCAGAAATCTATAACACTAGAGGAGACAACAGTGAACAGCTGAGCATCTGCTGCACATATTGTCCCACCATCACAAGCGTGACTTCCCACTGGTGTGTATTCAGTGTTGGTCTTGTATCATCGGATAACGTGAGGCTCAAAAGCAGCATCTTGCTCCACCATTGTCACCCAAACAGCTTTAAGAAACTGCAGCATTCTTGCCAATTGTTACATCTGCTGTGATTCTGCTGTGGACCTTTCAGGAGAATTCTTTTATACATTCTCTTCTTCTTGCGTATGGCGTGCACAGCCTAAAGTTGTCGGACAACTTGTTCTATTTGACCTTTTTTGATTGTGCACGCCGGGTTGATTGCATTCGTTGAAAGGGCGGACCACGTGAAGGTTGCAACCTCGCGCCCCTTTTATACATTCAAAGCCTCTTAGGCCAGAGTACAATGTCAGTCCTTCAATCGCCTTGAGAAGGTGGGAGTGAGACATCACTGTATTCCTAATGTGGGGAGTAAGTTGCTGTATTTACGTCGACCATGAAACATAGAACAGTACAGCACAGGAACAGGCCCTTCGGCCCACATTGTCTGTGCCAAACACGATGCTGTCCAACTCTTGTCTGACTGCACATGACCCAAATCCTGATCTCCATACTCTGTATAAAAGACATGCCCCACACATCTCTTTAAATGTTGTTCCTCTCATCTTAAAGTTATGGCCTCTAGTAGTTCCTCCTGGGAACAAGTTCTAACTTCTATTAAGTCTCTCCTCAACCTCTGGCATTCCAGAGAAAACAATCCAAGTCTGTGCAACCTGTGATTGTAGCTAGTCTGAGCTTCTGCTCACCGGTGAGCTGGAAGCCGGTGATAGTAACCATATAACACCATATAACCATATAACAATTACAGCACGGAAACAGGCCCTCTCGGCCCTTCCAGTCCGTGCCGACCATTTGTTTTCCCCTAGTCCCATCTACCTGCACTCAGACCATACCCCTCCATTCCCTTCACGTCCATATACCTATCCACTTTACTCTTAAATGTTAAAATCGATCCTGCCTCCACCACTTCTGCTGGAAGCTGATTCCACACAGCCACCACCCTCTGAGTAAAGAAGTTCCCCCTCACGTTACCCCAAAACCTCTGTCCCTTAATTCTCATGTCATGCCCTCTTGTTTGAAACTTCCCTACCCTCAATGGGAAAAACGTATCCACGTCAACTCTGTCTATCTCTTTCATCATTTCAAAGACCTCAATCAAGTCCCCCCTTAACCTTCTGCGCTCCAAAGAATAAAGACCTAACTTGTTCAACCTTTCTCTGTAACATAGTTGCTGGAACCCTGGCAACATTCTAATAAATCTCCTCTGTACTCTCTCTATTTTGTTGACATCCTTCCTATAACTAGGCGGCCAAAATTGTACTCCATACTCCAGAATTGGTCTTACCAATGCCTTGTACAATTTTAAACATTACTTCCTACTCCTATATTCAATGCTCTGATTTATAAAGGCCAGCACACCAAAGGCTTTCTTTACCACCCTATCTACATGCGATTCCACCTTCAGGGAACTATGCACAGTTATTCCTAGATCCCTCTGTTCCACAGCATTCCTCAATTCCCTACCATTTACCATGTATGTCCTATTTTGATTTGTCCTGCCAAGATGTAGCACTTCACACTTATCAGCATTAAACTCCATCTGCCATCTTTCAGCCCACTTTTCCAAATGGCCCAAATCTCTCTGTAGACTTTGAAAATCTACTTCATTATCCACAACACCACCTATCTTAGTATCATCTGCATACTTATCCAATTTTCCACCCCATCATCCAGATCATTGATGTACATGACAAAACAACAGTGGACCCAACACAGATCCCTGAGGCACCCCACTGGTCACCGGCTTCCAACCTGACAAACAGCCATCCACCATTACTCTCTGACATCTCCCATTCAGCCACTGTTGAATCCATCTTGCTACTCTGCCATTAACACCCAAAGATTGAACCTTCTTAACCAACCTTCCATGGGGAACCTTGTCAAAGGCCTTACTGAAATCCATATAGACAACATCCACTGCTTTACCCTCATCAATTTCCCTAGTTACCGCTTCAAAAAATTCAAGAAGGTTTGTCAAACATGACCTTCCAGGCACAAATCCATGTTGATGTTCCTGATCAGACCCTGTTTATCCAGATGCTTATATATATTATCTCTAAGTATCCTTTCCATTAATTTGCCCACCACTGACGTCAAACTAATAGGTCTATAATTGCTAGGTTTATTCTTTGAACCCTTTTTAAACAATGGAACAACATGCGCAGTACGCCAATCCTCCGGCACTATTCCCGTTTCTAATGACATTTGAAATATTTCTGTCATAGCTCCTGCTATTTCTACACTAACTTCCCTCAATGTCCTAGGGAATATCCTGTCAGGACCTGGAGACTTCACTCATCACACTTCTCAGCCTGCTGTCTTATTGTCCTGGAGTCATCCAGTCACACAGCATGGACACAGACCCTTCGGGCCAACTCACCCAGACCAAGGTGCCCCATCCACACTCGTCCCACCTGCCTGCATTTGGCCTGCATCACCCTAAACCTGTCCTATCCGTGTACCTGTCCAAATGTCTTTTAAATGTTGTGATAGTCCCTGCCTCAACTACCTCCTCCGGCACCTTTCCGCCCACTATTGTTATGTGTTATATGTTATTTCTTCAGGAATATTGGAGATTCTACAGATGGTTTTGGAGCTCAATCCATGAAGGGAGACAACATCCGACATGTGGACATTGTGGAGAGATGGAATGGGTGAAGTTTCGGGTCGAGACGCATCTTAAAGAAGGGTGAAGAAGGGTCTCGACCCAAAATGTCACCCATTCCTTCTCTCCAGAGATACTGCCTGTCTCGCTGAGTTACTCCAGCACTGTGAAACGTCACCTATTCCTTCTCTCCAAAGATGCTTCCTGTCCCGCTGAGTTACTCCAGCACTTTGTGTCTATCTTCGGTTGAAACCGGCATCTGCAGTTCCTTCCTACACACGTGGACACCGTGTCTCTGAGCCGTTGGAATGGGATGTGTGTGATTCCAGGGGCACCATTATTCATTGTAATCTCATTAGCCTGTTCCAGTCCCAGTCCCCATGATTGATCGAGCCTCAATAACTCATGATAATCATTTCATAATCTAACGATCTTTTAAGTGAACAATTCTTTTAACATCTGCCCTGACGATTCTAGAGCTAATCCTAAATTTATGCCCTATTTTTACTGACTCACTAATCATAAATATCTTCTCAACATCAGTTAACGCAGCTCTAATCCCTCCTCCCCTTCGTCCACTTGTGCCGTTATAGTTTCCCAAAGTGGTTAATCCGCTCCACTATCCACAGGAAGATGCTTAAAGTGAACGCAGTCACAACTGGAGCCTCCCTGATAGTGCTACCTACTTCTATGTGTGAGCGTGTGTGTGTGTGAGTGTGAGTGCGTGTATGTGAGTGTGAGTGTGAGTGCGTGTGTGTGTATGTGAGTGTGAGTGTGTGTGTGAGTGTGTGTGTGTGTATGTGAGTGTGTATGTGTGACTGAGTGTGAGTGTGTGTGCGTATGTGTGAGTGTGTGTGTGTGTGTGAGTGTGAGTGTGTGTGCGTGTGCGTGTGTGTGAGTGTGAGTGTGAGGGTGCGTGTGTAAGTGTGTGTGAGTGTGTGTGAATGTGTGAGTGTGTGTGAGTGTAAGTGTGTGTGCATGTGTGTGAGTGTGAGTGTGAGTGCGTGTGTGAGTGTGTGTGCGTGTGTGTGAGTGCATGTGTGAGTGTGAGTGCGTGCATGCGTGTGTGAGTGTGAGTGTGTGAGAGTGTGAGTGTGTGAGTGTGTGTGAGTGTGAGTGTGAGTGTGCATGTGTGAGTGTGAATGTGTGAGTGTGATTGTGTGTGTGAGTGTGCGTGTGTGAGTGTGAATGTGAGTGTGAGTGCGTGTGTGAGTGCGTGTGTGAGTGTGTGTGCGTGTGTGTGTGAGTGCGTGTGTGAGTGTGTGTGCGTGCGTGTGTGAGTGTGAGTGTGAGTGTGTGAGTGTGAGTGTGAGTGTGTGAGTGTGAGTGTGAGTGTGAGTGTGTGCGTGTGTGAGTGTGAGTGTGTGAGTGTGAGTGTGAGTGTGTGAGTGTGAGTGTGAGTGTGTGAGTGTGTGAGTGTGGTGCGTGTGTGAGTGTGAGTCATGTGTTGTGAGTGTGTGCGTGTGTTGTGAGTGTGAGAGTGTGTGTGTGAGTGTGTGTGAGTGTAAGTGTGTGTGCATGTGTGTGAGTGTGAGTGTGAGTGCGTGTGTGAGTGTGTGTGCGTGTGTGAGTGCATGTGTGAGTGTGAGTGTGTGCGTGTGTGTGTGAGTGTGAGTGTGAGTGTGTGAGTGTGTGAGTGTGTGAGTGTGAGTGTGAGTGTGAGCGTGTGCTGTCAGAGGTCGTTGACCTCACATTACACTGAGTGTTTCACCACCCATTCCCCCGACTGGTTGGCAGCATCTTGGCAACATTTGCACCAGCCTCATCTCCACGTCCCTCACATCCCTGCCCAGCTCATTACATTTGTCACAAACACTGTTGAAATGTTTCTCCAAGGTCAGGCACAGATTTGCTTTTGTGGAAAATTGCAAGATATGACCCGTGTTTTATTATTCATACAGTAGGCAGTCTCTTCCGATGCAACCTCTAACCGGGGATGTTACCGGGTTAGTCTGAGCTTCAACGTGTACATCCCCTTCTGTTCCCTGTTTCTGCCACCATGTCCAGGTAGGATGTCCCAATGAGCTCAGCCCCGTGGTTAACTGAAGATAGACACAGAGTGCTGGAGTAACTCAGCGGGTGGGTCAGGCAGCATCTGTGGAGAACATGGATAGGTGACGTTTCAGGTCGAGACCCTTCTTCATGATGCATGGTTCACCAACAGTTCCTGCGCTGGGACTGCATCTCAAGCTTATTTAGGGTATGTGTTTAATTCCTGTGCCAGTGCCAGTGCCAGTGCCAGTGCCAGTGCCAGTGCCAGTGCCAGGTCTAGGATATTAAAATTCCAGAGCCGAATGTGATGAAGGAAATCCCACAGGGCTTCATGTGATCACTGATTGGTCACCGCCCGACTGATAGCTGGCCAACCATTGTCATCTAGTCAGAACTTTGTTCTCTCTATCTAGAAACAGTTTCAATTAACTTTTAATATACATTTAATTATGCCGCCCATTAATGCGAATCTAGTAGATATGTGGGTGTGATGTTCTGAGCTCCAGCCGGCTCCAGTATTTACAATGTCTGTAGCAAGAGTGCTGGTCATATTCTCCCCAACTTACTCGTTCTGATTCCCGCAGTCTGTCCAGCCCTACACCTCACCAAAGTCCCCACTCCTTCCTCCCAGCCTACATGTGTTCAGTTTTGGTCACTCGGTTAGAGGAAGGATGCCATGCAAGCTGGAAAGAATGCAAAGGAGGTTTACAACCAGACAGACAAAAAATGCTGGAGTAACTCAGCAGGGACAGGCAGCATCTCTGGAGAGAAGGAGTGGGTGACGTTTCAGGTCAAGACCCTTCTTAAGACTCAAGGGTTACAAGCATGTTGCAAGGACTCGAGGGCTCGATCTACAGGGAGTGGGCAGGCTAGGACTAAATTCCTTAGAGCACAAGAGGATGAGGAGTGATCTTATAGAGGTGCATAAATCATCAGGGAAATACATTGGGTAGACTCACAGAGTCTCTTGACCAGAGTTGGGGAATCAAGAACCAGAGGGCATAGGTTTATGGTGAGAGGGGAAAGATTTATTAGTAATATGAGGGGCAACGTTTTCACACAGAGGGTGGTGGGTGTATGGAATGAGCTGCGGCAGGGACTATAACAACATTTAAAAGACATTTGTACAGGTAGGTGGATAGGACAGGTTTTGATGGATATGGGAAATGCTAGCAAATGGGTGTAGCTTAGATGGGAGATCTTAGTTGGTGTAGATGTTGGGCCCAAGGGCTTGTTTCCGTGCTGTATGCGTCTATGACCCCCCTCTTTTCCTTCCACTGGGAGTGTGGTCTCAGGACATTGGAATTGGACTGGTCACCTCTGAGGGTAGAGGAGACGGGCTAATCAGTGGGTCAGGAGAGGATGAAAATGCCACAGACCTATGTATCTGTGGCAGTGAGTAGACATTCAATGTCCTGCGTGCCGAGCGTTGCCACCATTGACCGCTCCACGTAGCAGCAGTTACTGGACAACCCACCCAGTTGGGAAGGGGATCAGATCAGATCGCTGCCTTCTCCCTTCAATTTCCGGTATCTCTGAAGTGTCGGAATGACAGAGTCGTGAAGTGGCCGCTTGGATTCCATCTCCCACCCTTGCCACCGTTAACTGACTCCAACCCTAATGTACGTTCACAGTGAGGTAACGGGCTGCAGACATCGCCAGGACATGTGGACCTGGTAACTTTAGCCACAGTGGTAATTACAAATTCCCTCAAATACAACCGTAAATGCCCAAAAGTCAACCCTAACTTCAGGAAACAGAGATCACCGTTGGAATAAATGCCATTGATGAAATGTGATGGATCGCACTTGCTTCTCAAGATGCCATGGGTTGAATTAACCAAAGGTCTAGTTCCCACAATCACAAGGTCTAGTTCCCACAACAGAGATCCAGAACGGGGTGGCAGCAATGTTGTGAGTGTGGTGAACATTCATCTGTCATCAATGGTGAACAAATTGGTCTGTAATTCATCAAACCTTGACTTTATCCAGTGTTAGCCTTTCACAAACAAAACAACTGCATACAATTCTGCTGACTTATCGGCAAGTTAAGTGAATCCTAATCGTGTCATGCACTGTTTCAAATAAATCTCTTCACACATGGCAGAGACTCATTGAGTTGTACAGGTAGTCAAATTTGCCTGCATTTGGCCCATCTCCCCCTAAACGTTTCCTATCCATGTACCTATCCAAATGTATTTTAAATGTAGTTACAGTACCAGCCTCAGCTACCTCCTCTGGCAGCTCGTTCCATACACTCACCACCCTCTGTGTGAAAAGGTTGTCCCTCAGTTTCCTATTAAATCTTCCCCGTTTAACTTTAAACCTATGCCCTCTAGTTCTTGATTCCACTACTCTGTGTGAAAGACTGTACATTCACCCGATGTATTCCCTTCATGCCCTTATACACCTCCATAAGATCACTCCTCAGCCTCCTGCGCTCCTCGCCTGCCCAACCTTTCCCTATAGCTCAGGCCCTCAAGTGCTGGCAAAGTCCTTGTAAATCTTCTCTTCCTCTCTCCAGCTTAACGGCAAATTTGACCCCAGTACTCCAAACTTGGAATCTTGGCAAAGGGATCAAGGAAATGATATTTGCTGTTTCATGTCATTTTGATTGCACATTTTCATTGTTAACAATCGATGCAGTTTGTTTATTGTGGCCTTAAGAAAGAATTCGAAAATAACTCATACTACCAGCAGTTACATTACCATAGACAGATTGAAGGAGAGATATTTAACTCCCCACACGCACAATGTTGAGCTCTGACGTAGGATATTTGTGGGATGTGTGATTGTTAACGCTAACATCTTACAACATGTCAGACCTGGTAGCTCGTCACGCCAAGAACATGTTTACATCATGACACATATTCCAAGATACTAAGCTCAGTTATAGACTAGTAAATCCTCTGGAGAACGTCAGAACTAACCAGGAGAAGAAAGTACGGCCTCTGACAGTACAGTACGGCCTCTGGAATCCAGCTGTTCAATGAGATGTTCCAACATCTCCCCATGCACTGAGTTCTCTGCAGGTTTTTAACCGACCTGTCTCAGCCTTGCATTCATTCACCGACTCATCTCCTCTGTCCCCAGGGCTGACAATGCCAAAGACGTGACCTTTCATCTCCTCATCTCTATCGTTACTGTGTGCCCTTTTATTCAGGAACAATGCCTCTGGTTCTAGACATCCTCACCAGGTCAAATACACTCTCAGGATCCACTCTGGTAATCCCCTTTGTAATCTCATCGATCGCAATCTCTCTCATTCTCCTAATCTCCAATGAGTTACAGTCAAACCTGTCCCACACGAGGATGAGGCATCCCCTAAATGGGAGATGTTTCTGAAGTTCTTGAGAGGGTTTGCCGGTCTTACTGAGGTAATATCTTGGAATGGCTGTCATGAAGTAACCGTGTTCTTGGCATGACGAGCTACCAGGTCAGACATGTTGTCAGGTGAAATGTTGAATCCTACAAATACCCTACGCCATCGCTCGATGTTGAGAGGGTGGGGCAGTAGAGAGCTCTCCTTGGGATCATCATTCCCCAAGTTGCCTCCATTGCAAACATCAATTAAATCGGGTGATGGTGCAACCCAGCACTAGGACCTGTGCCTAATCAGTGGCACCAGATTTCCTCACTGTTTTACCCAATCTCCTTACAAAAAAATGCACACAAAGCAACAGTCTGCAAAAACACATGGGATTGGCTTCTTCCATGAAGTACACTTTTATCAAAAATACCTGAAACTGGGAGTGTTTTGGTGTTCAGTCTCCCAAGTGTTGGCCTGGTTCAGTATCGAGCTGTACCTTACTGCTCTATGGTGAATTAATAGTTCTCATTGGCCTGGTCTCACAAACAGTGCAAGGAGGATCTATTAAAGTACAAATCCAGCTGTGGGAGACACAAGGATGAAGGTTTGGGTGGAGTAGACTGTTGGAAGGTCAGGCTAGAACTCATTACAGGATGAATCATTCAGAGAAATACTTCTGCTGAGCTGAGCCTCAGCTGTGAGATTCTGACCATCACAGAAGGTCCTCTTTACCCAACATTAAAACACAATGAGCTGGAGGAACTCAACAGGTCAGGCAACATCCGTGGAGGGAATGACCAGGCCACCCTTCTTTGTTATGGAACCCTTCTTTAAACTGCAGGGGGATATTTAAACTCTCCATACTGTTCAAATCGCAACAAATCTCAGATCCTAGTTTGTGGTGATAATTATTCTCTCCAATCTGAATCTTCTGGGCATCTAGGTTTGTAGTTCTTTATGTTCTCAGTTTAATCTACATGCCCCAGAACTCTCGCTCTCTGCCACCATCAGATATTTCACATGTTCAGCTTGTCTCTGATCTTCATTGGTGTTCAGATGTTGAATATCCTCATTGATTATTCTAAACATGGTACAAAGTAAATGTTCAAAGTCTGAGTTATTGATTAAGGAATAATTCACAACTATTAAACCTGACCAAGGAGTTTGCTGAGAAAATGCTCAACCTCCCTGGCATCAGGTGAGAGCAAAGTCTTGCTGGGACTGAACCGCAGGGTCACACGGGCTGGAGCAACCTCTGGTTAATTGCTCAGTCTCAATCTGTACAGGACTCACATTCACTTGATGTAATCTTTTACAAAGTTCATGCTGTTGTGATGATTCTCGTGGGTTACCCTGTCTTCACTTTCCTTATCAACGGTTCATCTTTGCTGAGCTCCCTGCTTATTCTGACAACATTATAGTGTTCCCTTTGATCCAATGCCATCTTTAACTGCTCTTGACAGTGGCAGCTGAGCCATGCAGTGATATCAATGAATTCTTTAAATATTAACTGCAGCATTTGTTACTGTTCCTACAATTGAATGTAGTTTCCAGTCTATAATAGCCCCCTTCATGTAAGACTGACAACATTCTGTCCATCGAGATCAACCCGCGATCAGGGGTCGATGAGCGTGAGGGGGGAGGGGAAAACAATGATTGACCCGGCATGGGGGGACCGCTGTGAAGAGCAAGTGGGTCCCGGCGTGGGGGAGGGTGGGGGGGCACTCTAAACCCCACTAATTTCTTCATCATACAACGTTTTATAATCCTCTGCCCAGGGGATAAGTCTGTGTTTGTTTGTTTGTTCCTTGCGGTGAAGGCGCTGTGCATACGGCAGCTGGCCAACAGCCGCTTGTCTTTTTCTTTTTGTTTTCACTTCTAATTCCAAGTTTTCATGTACCTCGTTGTGTTGTGATTGTCGGCAGAACAATTACCCTCCGGGGATGAATAAAGTTTTATCGTATCGTGATATGAAATTCTATGGTATTATAAGTGTTAGGTTATAATGGGGATATAAGGGGTGGCAGATGCAGTGTAGTAGACTGTTGTGACGTGTGGCATGGGAGCTGTCAAGTTCAAGAGGAAGGCTCACAGTAAATGGCGGGATCATTAGCAGTATTGATGTACAGAGGGATCTTGCGATGTTGACACACAGTGCTGGAGTAACTCAGCGGGACAGGCAGCATCTCTGGAGACAAGGAATGGGTGACGTTTTGGGTCGAGACCCTTCTTCAGGTTGAGAGTCAGGGGAGAGGGAAATGTGAAATATAGACAATGATGTGGAGAGATAAAGAACAATGAAAGATATGTACAAAAGTAACGAGAATAAAGGAAACAGGCCATTGTTAGCTGTTTGTTGGATGAGAACGAGAAGCTGGTACGACTTGGGTGGGGGAGGGATAGAGAGAGAGGGGATGTGGGGGTTGCCTGAAGCTTGATAAATCATGATTCATACCACTGGGCTGTGAGCTGCCCAAGCAAAATACGAGATGCTGTTCCTCATCTAAGTGCGGAGCATGAGGCAGGTGCAATAACAATATTGATGCACCATTTGGACAGGTAAGTGAATAGGAAAGGTTATTAAACGGCAGAGTTATTTTAACAACGTGAGTCAGGTTAGTTCTTGCCTTTCCCAGCCTCTGGTTCATGGTGCCTCTGCAGGGACATGTTCCCCGTTGTTTCAAAAGGACAAAGACTGCAGTTACGTAGCTACACTGACCTCTTCCTCACTGTCAAACACACACAATCTCCCCTACGCCACATCCCTTGCATTTATCAATTACACCATTTGGTTTCATAACTAATGCCTTAAATGTGTAATAGTCTGCAGATAATGGCGGGCTGCCGGTTAGGGACTTTTGCTGTAAGTCATTCTGGTTGCAAAACCTTTTTGAATTATTTTATGATGAAATTGGGTTGATGGCTTTAAGGTGAGGGGGGGAAAGATTTAATAGGAACCTGAAGGGTAACTTTTTCACACAAAGGGTGGTGGGTGTATGGAACAAGCTGCCAGAGGAGGTAGTTGAGGCTGGGACTATCGCAACGTTTAAGAAACAGTTGGACAGGTACATGGATAGGGCAGGTTTGGAGGGATATGGACCAAATGCAGGCAGGTGGGACTGTTGTAGATGGGGCATGTTGGCCGGTGTGGGCATGTTGGGCCGAAGGGCCTGTTTCCACGCTGTATGACAATTCCATGACTCTATACTGTAACTAGCGTGTAAGTGTTCTGATCTGAGCTGCACTAGACAGCTTTCCTCCAAGAAACATGTGCAGAGTTGCTTGAATCGGGAGAGTGAAAGATGAGTTAACCGTGAGCTGAGATGAATCATTAGCTCACTAACCAAGTGGAAACACGGCCAATTATCAATAGTTACAACTTTGATCAAAATATTTCTGCAGGCACCAACTTACAATATTAATTAATTGTGCTGGAATTAATGTAATTGCAAGCTGTGTGTGAAATGAGAAAGTTGCCAGGCTCTCAATCCCACATCAGCTGTGGATGTGATGACAGTGGCAGGCAGTGACCGAGGGGTGAGAGACCGTCTCGTCTAGTCGGGGAGACTGGCTGGAGACCAGGGGAGACGCTGAGAGTCTCATCTAGTCGGGGAGAAGGGCTGGAGACCAGGGGAGAGGCTGAGAGACCGTCTAGTCGGGGAGACGGGCTGGAGACCAGGGGAGACGCTGAGCGAGACACGTCTTGTCTAGACGGGGAGGAATCCGTTATCACTGATGGGGGGGAGTCTGTAAGTCTCCACTTGGGGTGAAGCAGAGGGACCATCAGACTGACTGAAGGCCATGGCCAATATGTTGTAGAGTTAGGGATCTGGGAAATCAAGGGGACTGTAAAGGGTTCCGGTTTGGGACGTTTTGTGGGATCAGACTATGCTGTTTAAAGGGAAAAGCTGCACTGAGGGACCGAATGGCCTCCTCCTCCTATCCCTTACACCAGTATTTATAATAATGACTTCAACATTTCCTGTTTAATGGATTAAAACATTGATAATTACCCCGTGGATAAGCCTGGTCCTTGTTCCATGAATCTATTGGTTATGCTTCCCTGAGGTAAACATATAAGTTTCGAGATGGGATATCTGAGTAAACTCATGAATTATTTATTCATACCCACACAAACTAGCATTTACTGTCCATTTCATCACTTGGTTAAAACATTACCAGTAAATGTAATCACTTCTACCAACCTGAGTTTAGTTTAGTTGAGTTTATTGTCGTGTGTGTATGGTACGGTGAAGTTACAGTGAAGTGCAAGGACTTTAGTTTCTCAGGTCAGGTCTTTGACCAGAGATTACAGCATGGTTATGTTGAGTGTGTAAGAAGGAACTGCAGATGCTGGGTTAAACTGAAGTTAGACACAAAAAGCTGGAGTAACTCAGCGAGACAGGCAGCATCACTGGGGAGAAGAAATGGGTGACGTTTTGGGTCAAGACCCTTCTTCAGACTGCCGCTGAGTTACTCCAGCTTTTTGTGTCTATCTATGGTTAGGTAGAGATGGAGACGAGGAGCTGCCTGAGTCTGGTGCAGGTTTGCTCCTCATTACTGAAGTACTCTGTTGCTGAAGCAGACGGGATGTGAATATTATAGAGCTCCAGTTAGCAGCAACTGATTCATGAATCAGAGTGCAGTGACACTGATGATGATGGGCTGTAGCTGTGTGTTCACTGAGGTGTGGTGTGAGAGCAGGCTCTTTGCTGCCCAGACTCCAGCCCTAGCTCGGAGGTATTTATAATCATCATCAGATGCAGGGGGCAGGGCCGGTGTAGTCAGGCCCGGGAATGATGTGACTGGTTCCTTCAGGCTTTAGAGACTGAAAGAGCCGTCCATCGCCTGCCATTGCTGCCAACAGACTCGTGTGTTTTATCTCAACTCCCAGCCCAGGCACAATCCAGGAATGGCTCGGATTGACTGAGAGTTAAAAGGATTGCATAGCTCCAGGTCCCAGCATCTCTCAGAGTGCAGAGCATGAGGAGAACAATAACCCTCACAATTAGTGCCACAGCCCCTGGGGTTCCAGCCACACTCTCCCTTCATCTGTCACTCTGGCTTCTAAACCAACTTGCTTGGCTGGGGGGCAGAGGTGGTGGGAGGCAATTTGTATTTAACTGCAATCAGTGCTGTTGGAGAAGTAGATGTAAGCATTAGTGGTTCGGCCAGCTCCAAACTCAGAAATCAATCACAGTGGCATTACCTTCCATTATCACTCGGATAACACATGACATCCTGTGTTAGAACCTGAAACATCCCCCAGAGCTGAGTCAGGCTGTGAATGCAGCCTCCACCAACACTAATGTTAGCCAAGAGTCAGGCGTCCTCCTCATACAGACACCCAGTCAGCAAATCACTGCCCAGCCACAGGTCACTGTAATTAAAATCCATCATCATCATTTACGTCATTAGCAAAAACAAAGGAAAGTTTCAACTTTGTTCTAAAGTTTCCCAAAGTTCTTCTGTAACAGTCAGTGTTGGAATGTGACCAACTCGTCTGAAGGAGGTTCAGTCACAGAGAGATATAGTATGGCTCAGGCCCTTCGGCCCACTGAGTTATCTGACCCTCTACTATCCATTTACGCTGATCCATTTTTGATCCTTTATTTCGTTCTCCCCACATTGCCATCATCATCCCCCAGACTCACCCACTCACCCATCACCCACTCACCCATCACCACACCCACTGACCCATCACTGGACCCACCAAACTCACTCACCCACTCCACTCAATCGACCCATCGCCCACTGACCCACTGACCCACTGACCCTCTCACCAATACCCACTCACACACTCACCCACTCACCCCTCCCACTTCACCCACTGACCATCTCATCTTCACCCACTACCACTCACTCACCTCACACCATCACCCACTCACCCATCACCACTCACCCACTCACCCACTCACACTTCACCCCACTCACCCACTCACCCACTCACCCACTCACCCACTCACTCACCTCTCACTCACCCACTCACCACTCACCCACTCCCACTCACTCACCCAACTCACCCACTGCACCCACTCACCCACTCACTCACTACCCACTCACCCACTCACACTCACCACTCACCCACTCACCACCTCACCCACTCACTCACCAACTCACCCACTCACCCACTCACTCACTCACCCACTCACCCACTCACCCACTCACTCACTCACTCACTCACCTCACTCACCCACTCACTCACTCACCCACTCACCCTCACCCACTCACCCACTCACCCACTCACCCACTCACCACTCACCACTCCACTCACCCACTCACTCACTCACTCACCCACTCACCCTCACTGCCCACTCACTCACTCACCCACTGCACCCACTCACCCACTCACCACTCACCCACTCACCACTCACCACTCACCCACTCACCCACTCACCCACTCACCCACTCACTCACTCACCACTCACCCACTCACCCCTCACCCACTCACCCACTCACCACTCCCCACTCACCCACTCACTCACCCACTCACCCACCTCCACCCACTCACCCACTCACCACCACTCACCCACTCACTCACTCACCCACTCACTACACCCACTGCCCCACTCACTCACCCACTCACCCCACTCACCCACTCACCACTCATCCACTCACTCACCACTCACCCACTCACCACCCACTCACCCTCACCCACTCACCCACTCACCCACTCACCACTCACCCACTCCCCACTCCTCACTCACCTCTCACTCACTCACCCACTGCCCCACTCACCCACTCACTCCACTCACCCACTCACTCCACTCACCACTCCACCCACTCACCCACTCCCACTCACCCACTCACTCCCACTCACCCACTGCCCCACCCTCTCACTCACACTCACCACCCACTCACTCACCCACTCACCCACTCCCTCACACACTCAATCACCCTCACCCACTCACCCACTCACCCACTCACCCACTCACCCACTCACCCACTCACTCCTCACTCACCCACTCACCACCAGACCACTGCCCAATCACCCACTCACTCACTCACCATGCCCCACTCACCCACTGACCACTCAAACCCACTCACCCACTCACCCACTCACACCCACTCACTCACTCACCACTCACCCACTCACTCACTCCACTCACCCACTCACCCACCACCCTCACACCCACTCACCCACTCACCCACTGACCCACTCCCTCACCCACTCACCCACTCACCCACTGGACCTCACCCTCTCACACTCACCCACTGCCCCACTGACCCTCTCATCACTCACCACTGACCCACTCACCCACTCACTCACACTCACTCACTCACCCACTCACCCACTGACCCCACTGACCCTCTCACCACTCACCCACACACACTCACACTGACCCACTCACCCACTCACACTCACTCACCCACTCACCCACTGACCCACTACCCCTCTCACCCACTCACTCACCCACTCACCCACTCACCCACTGACCACTCCACCCACTCATCTCTCACCCTCACACTGACCCACTCACCCACACCCACTCACCCACTCACCACTCACTCACTCAACTCACCACTCACCCCACTCACCCACTCACCCACTGACCCCCACTCACTCACTACCCAACTCACCCACGACCCACTCACCACTCACCCACACCCACTCACCCACTCCACCACTCACCACTCACCCCCCACCCATCACCCACTCACCCACTCACCCACTCACCCACTCACCCACTCCCACTCACCCACTGACCCATCACTCAACCACTGACCACTCACCCACTCACCCACTCACCTCTCACCCACTCACACCATCACCACTGACCCACTCACCCACTCACCCACTCACACCCACACTCACCACTCAACCACTGACCCACTCACCCACTCACCCACTCACCCACTGTACCCCACTCACCCACTCCACCCCACTCCACCCACTCACCCACTCAACCACTCACCCACTCGACCCACTCACCCACTCACCCACTCACCACTCACCCACTGACCCACTCACCCACCCACTCACCCACTCACCACACTGACCACTCACCACTCACCCACTCACCCACTCACCCATCACCCACATCCCCACTGGACCCAACTGACCCACTCACCCACTCACCACACTCACCCACTCACCACTCACCCACTCACCCACTGGGACCCACTCCACCACTCAACCCACTCACCACTCACCCACACCCACTCACCCACTCACCACTCACCCACTCACCCACTCACCCACTGACCCACTCACCCACTCACCCACTCACCACCCACTCACACTCACCATCACCCACTCACCCACTCACCCACTCACCCACTCACCCACTGACCCACTCACCCCACACCCACTCACCCACTCCCACCCACTCACCCACTCACCCACTCACCCACTCACCCACTCACCAACTCACCACACTCACCCACTCCACCACACTGACCCACTCTAACCACTCACCCACTCACCACTCACACACTCACTCACCCACTCACCCCCCACTCACCACTGACCCACTCCCCCACCCATCACTCACCCACTGACCACTCACCACACTGACCTGACTGACCCTACTGGACCCACTCTGACCCACTGAACCACTGACCACCCACTGACACCACTCACCCCACTCACCCACTCACCCACTCTCTCCACTCAACCTCTCACCCACACACTGACCCTTACCACTCACCACTCACCCACCACCCTCACACCCACTCACCCACTCACCCACTCACCCACTCACTCACTCACTCACTCACCCACTCACCCACTGACCCACTGACCCACTCACCCTCTCACCCACTGACCCACTCACCCACTCACCCACTCACCCACTGACCCACTGACCCACTGACCCACTCACCCACTGACCCACTCACCCACTCACCCACTCACCCACTGATCCACTGACCCACTGACCCACTCACCCACTGACCTACTGACCCACTGACCCTCTCACCCACTGACCCACTGACCCACTGACCCTCTCACCCACTCACCCACTCACCCACTCACCCACTCACCCACTCAACCACTCACCCACTGACCCACTGACCCACTGACCCTCTCACCCACTCACCCACTGACCCACTGACCCACTGACCCTCTCACCCACTCACCCACTGACCCACTCACCCACTCACCCACTCACCCACTCACCCACTCTCTACCCACTCACCCACTCACCCACTCACCCACTCACCCACTGACCCACTGACCCCTGACCCACTGACCCTTCACCCACTCACCCACTCACCACCCCACTCACCCACTCACCCATCACCACTGACCCACTGACACTGACCACTGACCTCTCACCCTCACCCACTCACCCACTACCCACTCACCCACTCACCCACTCACCCACTCACCCACTCACCCACTGACCCACTCACCCACTCACCCACTCACCCACTGGCCCACTGACCCTCTCACCCACTCACCCACTGACGCACTGACCCACTGACCCACTCACCCACTGACCCACTCACCCACTCACCCACTGACCCACTGACCCACTGACCCTCTCACCCACTCACCCACTGACCCACTCACCCACTCACCCACTCACCCACTCACCCACTCTCTCACTCACCCACTCACCCACTGACCCACTGACCCACTGACCCACTGACCCACTGACCCACTGACCCTCTCACCCACTGACCCACTGACCCTCTCACCCACTGACCCACTGACCCACTGACCCACTGACTGACCCACTGACCCACTGACCCACTGACCCACTGACCCACTGACCCACATGACCCACTGACCCTCTCACCCACTGACCCCACTGACCACTGGACCCACTGGACCCACTGACCCACTGACCCACTGGATGACCCACTGACCCACTGACCCACTGGACCCACTCACCCACTGGACCCACTCCCTCTGACCCACTGACCACACAACCACTGACCCACTGACCCACTGACCCACTGACCCACTGACCCACTGACCCACTGACCCACACCTACGCACCAGTTTATATCGGCCGCTTCACCTCCCAATCCGCGCTTTTTCAAGTGTCGCAACATATTTTTGTCGCCGCTGGATTTTGAAATGTTCAAAATCTTTTGGCGACACTGATATGATGCCGGCAGTCGCTGAAAAAATGGGCAAGTGGGACAGGCCCTTATAGCTTAGGCCCTCGTATCCTGGCAACATCCTTGTGAATGTTTTCTGCACCCTCTTCAGCTTCATGGCACCTTTCCAGACAGTGACCAAACAGAATACTATATTCCCCGTACAGCCGTACCAATGCCTTGAACACCTGTAACATATACGTCCCACCTTCTATACTCAATAACATGACTGATGAAAGCCAGCAGGACAGTTTTATTCCCATCCACCCTGTCCACCTGTATCATCATCTTCAGAGAACCATGTCGCTCTGTTCAACATTTGTTCTATGAACTGGTCCATTCAGGGGATATGGGGAGAAGGCAGGAACTGGGTACTGATTGTGGATGATCAGCCATGATCACATAGAATGGCGGTGCTGGCTCGAAGGGCCGAATGGCCTCCTCCTGCACCTATTGTCTATTGTCCATTTCCCTTGCCACCACGAGATGTACATTTTGTTTGCGTTTTGGACTGTGCCATCTTTTTAAGGATTGTTTAGCAAAGATTATAGAAGGACAGAGATTGACAACAACTGGCGAATGTCATCATACCTTTAATTGATTTTGATTATTTTGAGCGGGCAATGGCAGCCACATTGAGAGAGAGGACTGCGGGCGTTTGGATTGGAAAGCAAACACTGGACAGTCACTTTTATTTTGATCTTTGTGTCACACCTGTTTTTGTGTTAATTTTGGACAAGAGGTGATCAGTTGTTCAAAGCAGAGACTGACAAGTGGCTGAGGGAAGGTCATTTATCAGATCTAGTGTTTATGCAATGGTTGGTGGAGATGGGAGTTTGTCAGGACAGGTTTATGTGCGTGTCTGATGGAGCTGTGTGCAGATACCTCCTGACTGACTGCCCAACTAAAGATATCAATAAGATTCTCCATTAGCTTCCTTCCAATACATTATTATTCCCCCCAATCCAAATAATTTCCTTTGAGGATCTGCAGGACTCATTCTTGACATGAAGCTGTTTATGGGAACCTCTCCTGACAGTTTATACGTCTACCCGTGATTTATCAGGCCTTCTTAATGTTAGCGTGATTGGCCCAGATTTGTCAGAAGGAATGAGGTGAGACTGCCAGTCCTTGTTAACATCTGTGGGAGAGTCAGACAGCGAGGCCAGTCCGTACAGTCGGATATAGTGACGGGAGATGGTCTGACCCAGCCTTCCTGCACGACCTACCCGTCACAGAGACTTGGCTTCCACAGTCACGGAGACACGGAGACACAGAGACACAGAGATACAGAGACACAGAGACACAGACACAGAGACACAGAGATACAGAGACACAGAGACACAGAGATACAGAGACACAGAGTCACAGTCACAGAGACACAGAGCACAGAGACACAGAACAGACACAGAAGACACCAGAGTCACAGTCACAGAGAGACACAGAGACAGAGTCACAGAGTCACAGAGTCACAGAGTCACAGAGAGGACACAGTCACAGACAGAGACACAGGAATCAAAGAGACACTGTCAGAGACACAGAGACACAGTCACAGAGACACAGAGGCACAGAGACACCAGAGGAAACCAGGACACAGAGGACCCGCAGTCAAACAGGTACAGAGACAGAGGACACCAGTCACAGAAGAGAACAGAGACCAGTCACAGACACAGTCACAGAGACACAGTCACAGACACAGACAGAGGACACAGAGACAGAGACACAGGTGGACACCACAGAGAGTCACACACAGAGACACAGAGACCACAGAGACACAGACACAGGAGACACAGAGACACTCACAGAGACACAGAGTCACACACAGACGAGTCACAGAGGGACACAGAAGTCACAGTGACAGAGGACACAGAGGACACAGAGACACAGAGACACAGCACAGAGGACACAGAGACACAGAGACACAGAGACACAGACAGTCACACAGAGACACAGAGACAGAGACAACAGAGTCACAGTCACAGAGTCACAGAGACACAGTCACAGTCACAGAGTCACAGAGACACAGAGACACAGAGTCACAGAGACACAGAGTCACAGAGACACAGTCACAGTCACAGAGGACACAGAGTCACAGAGTCGCACAGAGACAGGGAGACACAGTCAGACACAGAGACACAGAGACACAAGTCACAGAGGACACAGAGACAGAGACACAGAGACAGAGACACAGAGTCACAGTCACAGAGACTCAGCAGAGACACAGAGTCACAGAGACACAGTTAGAGAAACAGTCACAGTAGACACAGAGACACAGAGTCAAGAGTCAGGTCACAGAGACACAGAGGACACAGTCACAGAGACACAGTCACAGACAACAGACGGACAGAGACAGAGGACACAGAACAGAGACACAGAGTCACAGTCACAGACAACTGACACAGACACAGTCACAGAGACACAGGACACAGAGACAGTCAGAGACACAGAGACACAGAGACACAGAGTCAGTCACAGAGACACAGAGTCAGAGACACAGAGACACACAGAGACACAGGACACTGGAGGACACAGAGACAACAGGAGACAGAGGACACAGTCACTGAGACAACAGAGACACAGAGGGACAAAGTCACAGAGTCTCAGAGGACACAGAGTTCACAGAGACACAGAGACACAGAGTCACAGGAGACACAGAGACACAGTCACAGACACAGAGGAACACACAGTCACACAGAGACACAGTCACAGACAGAGACAGACACAGTCACAGTCACACAGAGAACAGTCACAGAGACACCGAGGAACAGCGAAGGACCACAGAGTCACAGAGACACAGATGACACAGGAGCCACAGAGACACAGTCACAGAGACACACAGAGTGACACAGAGACACAGAGTCACAGAGACACAGAGACACAGAGACACAGAGACAAGTCACAGAGACACAGACAGAGGGACACAGGACATGAGACAGTCCAGAGACACAGAGAACCACAGAGTCACAGTCACAGAGTCACAGAGTCACAGAGACAGAGGACAGAGGACACAGAGACACAGTCAGAGACACAGAGACACAGAGTCACAGACAGGACACAGACACAGAGGACACAGAGACCCAGTCACAGAGACAGAGACACAGAGGACACAGTCACAGAGACACAGAGTCCGAGACACGGAGACACCGTCACAGAGACACAGAGTCACAGAGACAAGAACAGAGACACAAGAGTACACAGACACAGAGACACAGAGACAGAGACACAGAGTCACAGAGACACAGAGACACAGAACAGTCACAGAGACAGGAGACACAGAGACACAGAGTCACAGAGACCAGTCACAGAGGACACAGTCACAGAGTCACAGATTCACAGAGACACAGAGCACAGAGGACACAGTCACAGGAGGACACAGAGACACTGAGTCACAGAGACACAGTCACAGAGAGACACAGACAGAGACACAGAGGACACAGAGACACAGAGTCACTGTCACAGAAGTTCACAGAGGTCAGCAGAGACACAGAGACACAGAGACACAGTCAAAGGAGACACAGGAGACACTGAAAACAGAGACACAGAGGACACAGAGACACAGAGACACAGAGACACCAGAGTCCCAGTCCGAGCACCGAGACCCACAGAGACACCGTCACAGAGACCACAGAGTCACCAGATTCACGGAGACACACACAGAGTCACAGGAGACACAGAGACAACAGTCACAGAGACACAGACACAGTCACGAGCAGACACAGAAGAGACACAGAGACACAGAGTCACAGAGACAGACACAGTACAGAGACCACAGAGAACAGACACACACAGAGCAGAGACACAGTCACAGAGTCACAGATCACGAGACACCAGACACAGAGACACAGTCACGAGAGACACTGAGACACTAGAGTCACAGTCAAGAGTAACAGAGGTTCCAGAGTCACAGGAGACACAGAGAACCACAGAGACACAGTCACAGAGACACAGAGACCAGAGGAGTCACAGACACAGAGGACAGTCACAGATTCACCGGTGACACAGAGTTCACAGACGAGTCACAGGGTCCACACAGAGACACACCGAGACACAGTCCAGACACAGAGACCCAGAGACACAGAAGTCACAAGAGTCACGAGCCACAGTCAAGAGACCAGAGGACACAGCGACACAGAGACCAGTACAGAGACACAGACACAGAGACACAAGGAGGAACTCAGAGACTCACAGAACAACAGAGTCACAGGGACACTGAGACACAGTAACAAGAGTAAAGAGAACAGAGAGACCACAGTCACAGAGACACAGTCACAGAGTCCTGAGACACAGAGAAACAGGAGACACAGAGACACAGAGCACACAGTCCACAGAGACACAGAGACAAACAGAGACACAGTCACAGAGACACCAGAGACACAGTCACAGAGACACAGTCCACAGAGAACAGTCACAGAAGACAGAGACCAGTCACAAGAGACCAGAGACACGAGACCACAGTCACAGAGACAAGAGACACAGGGAACAGTCACAGAGAACAGAGGACACAGAGACATAGCCAGAGACCCACAGTACAGAGACACAGTCACAGATACACATAGTACACAGAGACACAGAGGCACAGAGACACAGCGAACAGAGTACAGAGACCAGTCAGGGACCACAACAGAGTCACGGCGACACAGTACCGAGACACCGAGATTCACAGCGACACGTCACAGAGACACAGTCACAGAGAGTCACAGAGAGGACACACAGACACAGAGACACAGTCACAGCAGACCAGAGACACAGACAGACAGAGACACAGTCACAGAGAAACACACGAGTCAGAGACACAGAGAAACACAGAGTCACAGAGACACAGAGTCACAGAACAGTCACAGAGACAAAGAGTTCGAGTCCAGAGTCACAGAGAACACAGCTCAAGAGAAAGACACAGGAATGAGACACACAGTCACAGAGAGGACCAGGTCACAGGAGACACAGTATACACAGTGAGCTCCCACATAGAACAGAGTCCACTGAGTACACAGTAGACACCCGAGTCAAGACACAGAGACACAGAGACACAGGTCATCAGTCACAGAGTACACAGAGACACAGAGACCCAGAGACACAGACACAGTCCGGAGACACAGAGACACAGAGTCTACACAGAGACAGAGTTCACAGACACAGACACAGAGACACAGACTCACAGAGACCAAGACAGAGAACCGAAGAACACAGACACAGAGCACAGGTAGAGACACAGACACAGTCACGAGGACACAGAGACACAGAGGCAGTCACAGTGAGACACAGAGACACAGTCACAGACACAGAGACAGTCACCAGAGACACAGACCCAGTCACAGAGACACAGAGACACAGTACAGAGACACAGACACAGAGGACACAGAGACACAGTCCACAGAGACACAGAGACTATAGATCACACGAGCACAGAGACACAGAGTCACAGAGACAAGGAGGGGACAGGACTAGGTCACAGACACACACAGAGACCACAGAGAACATCAGTCACAGATGGGACACAGGTCAAACACTGAGACATAGTTCACAGACAGAGGGGGGGACACACAGGGAGACACAGACACAGTCACAGAGACACAGACAACACAGAGACACAGAGACACAGTCAAGAGTACACAAGGACAAAGAGACACAGTCAAGAGAGAGGTCAGAGTCACTGAGACACAGAGACACAGAGACACAGAGGACACAGAGACAGTAGAGAACAGAGAACAGGACACAGAGTCCGAGACACAGAGACAAGAGACACAGACACAAGTCACAGAGACACAGTACAGAGCACAGAGGACACAGAGACGCACAGAGACACAGTCACACAGGACACAGTCACCACAGAGACACAGACACAGTCCACAGAGACACAGAGACCAACAGCGACACAGAGACACAGAGACACAGAGTCACGAGACACAGAGACACAGTCCACAGAGACCACAGAAGGACAACAGAGTCACAGAGACAGAGACACAGTCACAGAGACAGAGCACAGAGACAGTCACAGTACAGAGAACAGAGAACAGAGCACAGGTAGACACACAGTCACAAGAGGACACAGATTTCGAGACAGAGTCAGAGACAAGACACAGAGACACACAGACAGAGACACAGAGTCACAGAGACACAGAGACCCACAGAGTCACAGAGTCAGAGACGCAGAGGACACAGTCCAGAGACACAGAGTCACAGAGACACAGTAACAGAGAACCAGGTCACAGAGACACAGTCACAGAGACACAGTCACAGATGACACAGGACACAGTACAGAGACCAGAGACAGCGACACAGCAGAGAACAGTCACAGAGACACAGAGAACAGAGACACCAGAGACACAGACAGACACGAGAGACACTGTCACAGAGACCCCCCCACACAGGGACACAGAGACACAGAGACGGCAGAGGGGACACAGTCACAGCGGACACAGAGACACAGGAATAGAGACACTGAGACTCAGAGACACAGAGTAGTCAAGACACAGAGACACAGAGCACAGAGACATAGTCAGAGGACACTAGAGACACAGAGACACTGAGTCACCACAGAGAACAGTAGACACAGTCACTGAGACACAGAGACACAGAGTCAGAGACACAGAGCCACAGAGACACGAGTACACAGTTCAGACACAGAGCCAGAGACACAGAGAGACACAGAGAACACAGTCAGTCACAGAGAACAGGAGACAGAGATCAGGCACTAGAGACACAGAGACAGACCAGTAGTCACCGGACACAGAGACACAGAGTCACACAGAGAACAGAGACCCAGGAGGACCAGTCACGAGGGACACAGAGACACACACACTGAAAGAGACAGTCGCGAGAGTCACACAGACGTCCACAGAGACACGAGACACAGAGTCACGAGACACAGAGGTCACAGAGGACACAAGACCAGAGACACCACGAGAACCAGAGACACAGAGGAGAGACACAGAGACACAGAGAGAGACTCAGAGTCACAGAGGTCGCAGAGAACCGAGTCACAGGAGTCAACAGGTCACAGAGACACAGAGACACAGTCACAGAGTCAGTCAAGACACAGAGACACAGAGACACAGTGACAGACACAGTCAGGACCACCCAACAGAGACACAGAGTCGACACAGAGGAACAGAGTCACAGACACAGACACAGTCACAGAGACACGACGACAGAGTCACAGAGACTCAGAGAACAGAGACACAGTCACAGGACACAGAGACAGGAGACAGAGTAGAGGACAGAGAGGACACAGAGTCACAGAGACACAGTCACAGAGACACAGTCACAGAGACACAGAGCAGAGAAGAGGCACGTACACAGAGACATAGACAGAGACACAGAGTACAGAGACAGGTCCAGGAGACACAGAGACACAGTCCCCGGGAACAGAGTCACAGAGACACAGAGACCACAGTCACCGAGAACAGAGCCATCACAGAGACAGAGTCACAGAGACACAGTCACCAGAGACACAGACGAACAGGAGACACAGAGACACCAGTCACAGAGAACACAGAGACACAGAGGACACAGTCAAGAGGACCACAGAGACACAGAGACACAGAGTCACAGAGACACAGTTACAAGAGTCACGGAGTCACAGGACACAGAGACACAGTCACGAGACACAGAGACAAGAGACACCGAGGACACCGTCACAGTAGACACAGAGTCACAGAGACACAGTCAAGAGACACAGCGACAACAGTCACGAGGACACAGCACAGAGACACAGAGACAAGTCACAGCGACCCAGAGACACAGTCACAGAGGACACAGTCACAGAGACACAGTCACAGAGACACAGGAGACACAGTCACAGAGGACACAGGGAACAGAGAACAGAGACACAGTCAAGAGACACAGAGGACACCAGTCCAGAGACAGAGTCACAGAGACACAGTCCAGAGAACAGAGACACAGTCACAGAGACACAGATTAACTGAGACACAGAGCCACCTTCACAGCGACAGTACAGAGACACAGAGGACACAGTCACAGGGACCAGTTCCAGCGACAGAGACACAGACACAGATCACAGAGAACAGATACACAGAGACACAGTCACAGAGACACAGTCCCAGACACAGAGGACACGTCACAGCGAACCAGGCACAGAGACACAGAGGCACAGTCCAGAGACACAGAGACCCAGAGACCAGAGACACAGGAGACACGTCACAGAGACAAGAGACACAGTCACAGAGACACAGAGACACAGAGGGACACAGAGACACAGTCACAGAGGGGGACACAGAGACACAGGTCACAGAGACTCAGAGTCACAGAGACTCAGTCACAGAGACACAGAGACATTCACAGAGACACAGAGACACAGAGTCACAGAGGACACAGAGACCACAGAGACATAGTCACAGAGGACACAGATTCACTGAGACACAGATAAATAGTCACAGGAGACACAGAGTCACAGAGACACAGAGAATAGTCACAGAGACACCAGAGGGTTACACAGAGACACAGAGACACACGAGACACAGAGGACACAGTCACAGAGCACAGAGAACAGAGGACACAGGAGACACATCACGAGACCACAGAGTCACAGAGACACAGAGACTCCGTCACAGAGGACACAGAAGCCACTGAGGACACGGACACAGAGACACAGAGAACACAGAGAACAGTCACAGAAGAACAGGAAGAACAGAGACACAGAGACACAGTCACAGAGACACAGAGACACAGAGACACAGAGACACAGTCACAGAGGACACAGAGACACAGGAGGACACAAGAGACACAAGTCACAGAGACACAGAGACACAGAGACGCAGAGACACAGTCACAGAGACACAGTCACAGAGACACAGTCACAGAGACACAGAGACACAGAGACACAGTCACAGAGTCACAGAGACACAGAGACACAGAGACACAGTCACAGAGACACAGTGACACAGAGACACAGAGACACAGAGACACAGAGACACAGAGACACAGTCACAGAGAAACAGTCACAGAGACACAGAGGACACAGAGTCCAAGAGTCACAGAGACACAGTCTCATGAGACCACAGGACACAGTCACAGAGGACACAGAGACACAGTCACAGAGACACAGAGACACAGAGACACAGTCACAGAGACACAGAGTCACAGAGTCACAGAGAAACAGTCACAGAGACACAGAGACACAGAGTCACAGAGTCACAGAGACACAGTCTCAGAGACACAGACACAGTCACAGAGACACAGAGACACAGTCACAGAGACACAGACACAGTCACAGAGGACACAGACACAGAGAACGAGTCCAGAGTCACAGAGAAAACAGTCCAGAGACACAGAGACACAGAGACACAGTCACAGAGACACAGACACAGTCACAGAGACACAGAGACACAGAGACACAGAGACACAGAGACACAGAGTCACAGAGACACAGAGACACAGTCACAGAGACACAGAGACACAGAGTCACAGAGACACAGAGACACAGAGACACAGAGACACAGAGACACAGTCACAGAGACACAGAGACGCAGAGACACAGAGTCACAGTCACAGAGACACAGAGACAGAGACACAGAGACACAGAGTCACAGACACAGAGACACAGTCACAGAGGCACAGAGACACAGAGACACGGAGACACAGAGACACAGAGTCACAGTCACAGTCACAGAGACACAGAGACACAGAGACACAGTCACAGAGACACAGAGGCACAGAGTCACAGTCACAGTCACAGAGTCACAGAGACACAGAGACACAGAGACACAGAGACACAGTCACAGAGACACAGAGACACAGAGACACAGAGATACAGAGACACAGTCACAGAGTCACAGAGTCACAGAGACACACACAGAGTCACAGAGTCACAGAGTCACAGAGTCACAGACACAGAGACACAGAGACACAGTCACAGAGGCACAGAGACACAGTGACACAGTCACAGAGACACAGAGACACAGAGACACAGTCACAGAGACACAGAGACACAGAGTCACAGTCACAGTCACAGAGTCACAGAGACACAGAGACACAGAGACACAGTCACAGAGACACAGAGACACAGAGTCACAGAGTCACAGAGTCACGGAGACACAGAGACACAGAGACACAGAGACACAGTCACAGAGACACAGAGACACAATGACACAGTCACAGAGACACAGAGACACAGAGACATAGAGACAGAGAGACACAGAGACACAGAGACACAGAGACACAGTCACAGAGTCACAGGGACACAGAGACAGTCACAGAGACACAGAGACACAGAGACACAGTGACACAGAGACACAGAGACACAGTCACAGAGACACAGAGACACAGAGTCACAGAGACACAGAGACACAGAGACACAGAGACACCAAGACAGACACAGAGACACAGAGACACAGAGACATAGAGTCACAGAGACACAGAGACACAGAGACCAGAGGACACAGAGTCCAGAGGACACCAGAGACACAGAGACCGGAGGACACAGATTCACAGAGACACAGAGACACAGAGACAGAGACACAGAGACACAGAGTCACAGAGTCACAGAGACACAGAGACACAGAGACACAGAGTCACAGAGACACAGAGACAGACACAGAGCCAGAATCTGCCCACATCGACCTCTGCAGGCCGTGGCTAACATGTCTACTGAACCCTCCACAGTGAGGAACGAGATTTGGCCTTGGAACTTGTTGGCAGTGGGGAGGGGGGGGGGGGGGGGTGAGGGGGACATTGGGCAGCGGGACAGTGATGCTCCTCAATAGTCAGCCCTGACGGTGAAAGGATGAAGGTGATGAGGACGAGCGCAGGAAATGACAAAGATGAAAAGAAGGCAAAGCTCATCTTTGATGCTCCAGGGCAAGGAATCAATTTAATCGTCGCAACAGACCATCAAAGGACAAGCCTCGATTCAGAGGAGGATGAAGAGCCATGAAGGAGTTCTGCGTTAGCATGTACTTGGACATGCTGACACGTACTCCCAGGAGATTGTGTTGAACTTGGAAGCAGTCTTGGATGGAAGCCGAGATTCACCTGAAGGAGAACACCAAACATCTCACCGTTCCCAGGAGAGGGGTGGGAGGAGCTGGAGCAGGAATCGTTGATCCTGACTGTTCCGGCAATCATTCCCACATCTAGATGCCAACTAAATCCAGCCCTTATTGACAGCTGATGACTGTTCCCTGGAACAAAGACCTCGTTTGTGACTGCCTGATTCAGGCAAACTAACCATCTCACAAGCAGAGAGCAGTGCTGAACTATCTACCTAGCTCGTTGATGACCCACGGACTATCCATGATCGGACTTTGCCGGCTTTACCTTGCACTGACCGATAACTCCCTTATCGTGTATCTGATTCTATTACACTGTAAATGTCTCGATTGTAATACTGTTATTGTCTTTTCAGTGACTGCGTAAGCACACAACAAAAGCACTTTGCTTGTTTTTTATTTTTTTTTTTTTTTTTTTTTATACCTCGCTACACATGACAATAAACTGAACTGTAAACTGCCCGCTGGCCAAGCAGTGTGTGGACCATGAACGGTGTGTGGACAGTGTGTGAACAGTGGGCAGTGTGTGGACAGTGTGTGGACAGTGTGTGGACAGTGTGTGGACAGTGTGTGGACAGTGTGTGGGCAGTGTGTGAACAGTGTGTGGACTGTGTGGACAGTGTGTGGGCAGTGTGTGGACAGTGTGTGGACAGTGGACAGTGTGTGGACAGTGTGTGGACAGTGTGTGGACAGTGTGTGGGACAGTGTGTGGGCAGTGTGTGGGACAGTGTTGTGGCGTAGTTGTGTACAGTGTGTTTACTGTGGTGTGGGCAGTGTGTGGAAGGTGTGGGGCAGTGGGACAGTGTGTGGACAGTGTGTGGACAGTGTGTTTGGGACGTGTGTGGACAGTGGATAGTGTGTGGACAGTGTGTGGACAGTGTGGGTGGACAGGTGTGGACAGTGGACAGTGTCGTGGGACAGTGTGTGGACAGTGTGTGGGAAAGTGTGTGGACAGTGGACACGTGTGTGGACAGGGAGTTGGACAGTGTGTGTATGTGTGTGGACAGTGTTGTGGGCTGTGTGTGGGCAGTGTGTGGACAGTGTGTGGACAGTGTGTGGACAGTGTGTGTACAGTGTGTGTACAGTGTGTGGACAGTGTGTGGGCAGTGTGTGGACAGTGTGTGGACAGTGTGTGGACAGTGTGTGGACAGTGTGTGGGCAGTGGACAGTGTGTGGACAGTGTGTGGACAGTGTGTGGACAGTGGAAGTGTGTGGACAGTGTGTTGGACAGTGTGTGTACAGTGTGTGGACAGTGTGTGGTACAGTGTGTGGACAGTGTGTGGACAGTGGACAGTGTGTGGACAGTGTGTGGACAGTGTGTGGACAGTGTGTGGACAGTGTGTGGACAGTGTGTGGGCAGTGTGTGGGCAGTGTGTGGACAGTGTGTGGACAGTGGACAGTGTGTGGACAGTGTGTGGGCAGTGTGTGGACAGTGTGTGACAGTGTGTGGGCAGTGTGTGGACAAGTGTGTGGAAGGTGTGGACAGTGTGTGGACAGTGTGTGGACAGTGTGTGGGGCAGTGTGTGGACAGTGTTGTGGACAGTGGGCAGTGTGTGGGACAGTGTGTGGACAGTTGTGTGGACAGTGTGTGGTCAGTGGTGGGACAGGGGCAGTGTGTGGACAGGGTGTGGACGGTGTGGACAGTGTGTGGACAGTGTGTGGCAGTGTGTGGGCAGTGGACAGTGTGTGGACAGTGGACAGTGTGTGGACAGTGTGTGGACAGTGGGCAGTGTGTGGACAGTGTGTGGACAGTGTGTGGACAGTGGCAGTGTGTGGACAGTGTGTGGACAGTGTGTGGACAGTGTGTGGACAGTGTGTGGGCAGTGTGTGGACAGTGTGTGGACAGTGGGCAGTGTGTGGACAGTGTGTGGACAGTGTGTGGACAGTGTGTGGACAGTGTGTGGGCAGTGTGTGGACAGTGTGTGGACAGTGTGTGGACAGTGTGTGGACAGTGTGTGGGACAGTGTGTGGCAGTGGACAGTGTGTGTAGGACAGTTGTGTGACAGGTGTGTGGACAGTGTGTGGACAGTGGACAGTGTGTGGACGTTTGTGGACAGTGTGTGGACAGTTGTGTGGACAGTGTGTGGACAGTGTGTGACAGGTGTGGACAGTGGACAGTGTGTGGACAGTGTGTGGACAGTGTGTGGACAGTGGGCAGTGTGTGGACAGTGTGTGGACAGTGTGTGGACAGTGGACAGTGTGTGGACAGTGTGTGGACAGTGTGTGGACAGTGTGTGGACAGTGTGTGGACAGTGTGTGGACAGTGTGTGGACAGTGGACAGTGTGTGGACAGTGTGTGGACAGTGGGCAGTGTGTGGACAGTGTGTGGACATTGTGTGGACAGTGTGTGGACAGAGTGTGGGGACAGTGGGCAGTGTGTGGACAGTGTGTGGCAGTGTGTGGACAGTGGTCAAGTGGTGTGGACAGTGTGAGAATACTATCTTCTATG
>CM069154.1:262018-315614 GCA_035221665.1 Okamejei kenojei | reverse complement strand
CCCTCCCCCTCTTCTACCCTTCTCCACACCCCTCAACCCCTCCAAAGCCCCCTCCAACCCCTACACCCCCCCTCCACCCCCTCCGCCCCCTCCAAGTCCCTCCGCCCCACCCCCCCCCCCCCACCCCCCCCCCCACCTCCCTCCACCCCTCCACCCCATCCACCCCCTCCTCCACCACCTCCCTCCATCACCCCCTCCTGCAACCCCTCCACCCCCTCCTCCCCCTCCTACCCCCCCTCCAGTTCCCCTCCTCAGACCCCTCCGCCCCCTCCCCACCCCCGTCCACCCTCCACCCCTCTTTTTCCAACCCCTTCCACCCCCTCACTGTCCTCCGCCCCCCTCAGTTCCTCTCCGCTCCCCTCCGCCCACTCAACCCCTCCGTCCCCTCCAGTCCTCCGGCCCCCCACCTCCGACCAGCCCGTGACCTAATGTCACTACTCACAATACTAAACTACCCGGCACCTACAGTAACCGTCTCCAAACGGAAGAACCAGCCACACACTCACGACACCCGCAAAGGCACAGCCGACCAGACTACCACGCATAACAAGACTACTTTGTCAGCAGAACACCCGCCTCCACGCACCAACCCCGACTAAGGAAAGCATCACCGACATGGACAAGAATCACCACGCAAGCCAACGCCTACCCAGGGCACGCAAACCTCCCCTGTCACCAGCCACCCCACCCCCACTCCAGTAACCTCCGTCCACAGCATAACACGTATCCACCGAGTGTGAGGAAAGACTTATAAAATTGAATGGGCAAGCCTCAACAACGGAAATCCACACCCTCCCCATAGTCCCTCCACCCACTCCTAGATCCAAACTCAATGTACCTCCACCCCCTCCAGTCTGCCTCCCAACCCCTCCACCCCCCTCCACCCCCTCCCCCGCCCCATCTGTCCCTCCGCCCCTCCACCCCCTCCAGTCCCTCGCCCCCCTCCAGTCACGCCGCCGCCTCCGGCCCCTTCTGCCCCATCCACCCCCTCAAGTCCCTCCACCCTCCCTCCAGTTTTCCCTCCACCCCCTCCCGCGCCCTCCACCCCCTTTGCCCTTCTGCCGCCCCCCTCCACCCCCTCCACCCCCTCCACCCCTCCAACCCCCTCCCTCCACCCCCTCCACCCCCTCCACCCCCTCCGCCCCTCCAGTCCCTCCGCCCCCCCCACCCTCACCACTCCACCCCACCTTCTGCACCCCTCCACCCCCTTCCGAGTCCCTCCACCCCCTCCAGTCCCTCCGCCCCCTCCACCCCCTCCGCCCCCTCCAGGTCCCTCCGCCCCCTCCAGTCCCTCCGCCTCCACCCCCGTCCAGTCCCTCCGCCCCCTCCACCCCCTCCACCCCCTCCAGTCCCTCCACCACCCTCCAGCCCCATCTCCGCCCCCCCCTCCAGTCCCTCCACCCCCTCCCCCAGTCCCTCCACCCCCTCCAGTCCTCCGCCCCCATCCACCCCATCCCCCCCTCCCAGTCCCCCACCAACCTCCAGTGGCCCCTTCCCCCCCTCCGCCCCCCTCCACCCTCTCCACCCCTTGTTATCCGCCCCCCTCAGTCCCTCCGCCCCCTCCGCCGCCTCCGCCCCCTCTGCCCCCTCCACCCCCTCCAGTCCCTCACCCCCTCAGTCCCTCCACCCCCTCAAGTCCCTCCGCCCCCAATTCCACCCCCTCGCCCTTCCACCCCTCCACCCCCTCCTACACCCCCTCCATCCAGTCCCTCCACCCCTCCAGTCCCCCGCCCCCTCCACCCCCTCCACCCCCTCCAGTCTCTCCGCCCCCTCCACCCCCCTCCACCCCCTCCAGTCCCTCACACCCCCTCCAGTCCCTCCACCCCCCCCCTCCGCCCCCTCCAGTCTCTCCGCCCCCCCCTCACTCTCCGCCCTCCACCCCCTCCACCCCCTCCAGTCCCTCCACCCCCTCCGCCCCCTCCAGGTCTCTCCGCCCCCTCCACCCCCTCCCCCCTCCAGTCCCTCCACCCCCTCCAGTCCCTTCGCCCCCTCCACCCCCTCCAGTCCCTGCCTGTTCACTTGTCTGTCTCAATGCCTCTTAAACGTATGATGAGCATTTCTCGGCACTGGGCCTGTACTCGCTGGAGTTTAGAAGAATGATGGGGGACCTCAATGAAACGTACATAATAGTGAACGGCCTGGATAGAGTGGATGTGAAGAGAGGATGTTTCCACAAGTGGGAGAGTCTAGGACCAGAGGTCACGGCCTCAGAATTAAAGGACGTTCCTTTAGGAAGGAAGATGAGGAGGAATTTCTTTAGTCAGAGGGTGGTGAATCCGTAGAATTCTTTGCCACAGACGGCTGTGGAGGCCAAGTCAGTGGGTACTTTTAATACAGAGATAGACAAATTATTGGTTAGTACGGTTGTCAGCGGTTATGGGGTGAAGGCAGGAGAATGGGGTTCGGAGGGAGAGATAGATCAGCCATGATTGAATGGTGGAGTAGACTTGATGGGCTGAATGGCCTAATTCTGTTCCTATCACTTATGACTTTATGACATTAGACATTGGTGTCATATCTGTTTCCACCACTTCCTCTGGCACCATGTTCATTCCACAGATAAGCCCAGCACATCTCCTTTAAACCTACTCCTCTTATCTTTAAGGTATGCCCTCTAGTATTTGGCATTTCCACCCAATGAATTAGGCGACCAGAACTGAACACAATGCTCCAAGTGCGGCCAATGACATGTAACATAATGTCCCAATTCCCTGACTGATGAATGCCAACATGGTTCTTCACCGCACCAGCTATCTGTGATGCCATCTTCAGCGTTGGTGTTACCTGTCGTAACACGGGGTTGCGTAGTCAGTTAATTGAATGAGATTCCTGATCAATCAGCACACATCCAATCAATGATTCACAGTGACAATAATACACTAATTGACCTGGACAATGGAAGGTTTGACCAAATGAGGGAGACAGATTTTTTTAAAACAACATTTATGGAAGATAGTCCATTCACTCATGAAAAAACCATAACATAAAACTGATTTAGTGATTGGGCAGTTTAATGGCATTGCAAATGTCAATTTTACAGTTACAAGTTTATTATTAATAGATTTTACTGAGTAATACATTTAGCTGGCAATATAAAAGAAATTACCTTACCAATGGGAAGATTACAATCGCTGCCATAATGAAATAGAGTACAACAAAATGTCGAACGTAAGAATGTACTTGACAAACCTTGATTTATCCATGATTCCACCACACTTCCTGATGTAAACTGAAGAATTAATTAAATACATGCGTACATTCAGATAGTGTAAGGTACATCGATGTGGGCGGTACAAAATAACACTGAAGAATGATTTTCCAGAATTAGCTTCAACTACTTGAGTTTCTGTCAGAGAATGACCTTGACATGTGTTTTCACAGAAAATACAATCCAACATCTTTGTGAGAAAAAGCAGGAGTATTGAACTGTTTGCACTGCTGGATATAAATGCAGAAACATGAGAGGTCATTCTCAAACTGCTCCCAAACTTGGCACAAAGAAGAAGTTATTTGATTAAACAGTTACCATTTCCACCCGTAGAGTTGTGAAAGCTGCTTCCTGATCTCGATTACCGCAGTCTCCACATCTGGATTGCTAAATACATCACATCTGGTTTGCTGCACCCACAACATCTGCATTACTGCCAGCACTATATCTGGGTTACTGCACCCACCACATCTGGATTGCTAAAGGCACCACATCTACATTACTGCACCTACCACATCTGGATTGTACATGCACCACATCTGCATTACTGCCATTCTCACATCTGCATTACTGCACCAATCATATCTGGATTACTGCACCCACAACATCTGAATTACTGCCAATACTACATCTGCATTGCTAAATGCACAACATCTATATTGCTGCACCCATCACATCTGGATTGCTGCAGCCGCCACATCTGGATTGCTGCACCCATCACATCTGGATTGCTACAGCCACCACATCTGTATTGCTGCACCCATTACATCTGGATCACTGCACCCATCATATCCGGATTGCTGCAGGCACCACATCTGGATTGCTGCAACCACCACATCTGGATTGCTACATCCACCACATCTGGATTGCTGCAGCCACCCAATGTCAGCCCTGATGATGGTGGGACAGGGTTGGGGCAACACTGGAGCAGGAGGGGTGGACTGGTGGAGTCTTGGCAACACAATGAGTGAACAAACAATTTGTGTGCCTTCTACTTAAAGGAGAAAGGAATTTGGATATCAGGATGAGACATAGAACATGGAACTTGGAACTTACAAACTTAAAGCACACGGCATTAGGGGTTCAGTATTGATGTGGATAGAGAACTGGCTGGCAAACAGGAAGCAAAGAGTAGGAATAAACGGGTCATTTTCAGAATGGCAGGCAGTGACTAGTGGGGAACCACAAGGCTCAGTGCTGGGACCCCAGCTATTTACAATATATATTAATGATCTGGACGAGGGAATTGAATGCAACATCTCCAAGTTTGCGGATGTTAGCTGTGAGGAGGATGCTAGGAGGCTGCAAGGTGACTTGGATAGGCTGGGTGTGTGGGCAAATGCATGGCAGATGCAGTATAATGTGGATAAATGTGAGGTTATCCACTTTGGTGGCAAAATCAGGAAGGTAGACTATTATCTGAATGGTGGCCGGTTGGGAAAAGGGGAGATGCAACGAGACTTGGGTGTCATGGTACACCAGTCATTGAAAGTAGGCATGCAGGTGCAGCAGGTAGTGAAGAAAACAAATGGTATGTTAGCATTCATAGTAAAAGGATTTGTGTATAGGAGCAGGGAGGTTCTACTGCAGTTGTACGGGGTCTTGGTGAGACCACACCTGGAGTATTGCGTACAGTTTTGGTCTCCAAATCTGAGGAAAGACATTCTTGCCATAGAGGGAGTGCAGAGAAGGTTCACCAGACTGATTCCTGGGATGTCAGGACTTTCATATGAAGAAAGACTGGATAGACTTGGCTTGTACTCGCTAGAATTTAGAAGATTGAGGGGGGATCTTATAGAAACTTACAAAATTCTTACGGGGTTGGACAGGCTAGATGCAGGAAGATTGTTCCCGATGTTGGGGAAGTCCAGGACAAGGGGTCACAGTTTAAGGATAAGGGGGAAATCTTTTAGGACCGAGATGTGCACATTTTTCACACAAAGAGTGGTGAATCAGTGGGATTCTCTGCCACAGAGGGTAGTTGAGGCCAGTTCATTGGCTATATTTAAGAGGGAGGTAGATGTGGCCCTTGTGGCTAAGGGGATCAGAGGGTATGGATAGAAGGCAGGTACAGGATACTGAGTTGAATGACCAGCCATGATCATATTGAATGGCGGTGCAGGCTCGAATTGAAGGGCCGAATGGCCTACTCCGGCACCTATTTTCTATGTTTCTATGTTTCTATACAGCACAGGAACAGGCCATTCAGCCCCCCATGCCTAGAGCGATCATGTAGCAATGTTACAAAATTTTGAGATTTTAAAAATCAAGTCTGCAATTTATCAGATAAAGCATAAAAATAAGTTTAATTTGACACCTAGTTCACTTTCATATCTTAAGTATTAAGAATGTTATGGCCATTTTCATTCTCAGAAATTAGCATCTTGTTCCCTATTGCTTTTCCATTGACTTAACAAAAAGCTGTGATCGAGGACAGTCAAAAGCCCAGAACTTTCTTAAAAATTAAGAGAACTCAATGAGATTTTCAGTTATTATAGATTGATGCATTCTGAAACAAATATGAAAAAATCTTACTTGGATGACCTGAAATTAAAGCATATAATTAGTTAGTTACCTAATTGTAGCTAATTACAAAATTCAATTACTAGATCTAAACATCTATCCATTTCTTCAGAAAAGATAAACATTTGTTAATTGCCTGTGTCCAAATAACATTCTCACAATACTTCACAATATAACATGATTTTTAAATCTCATTTTCATGAATTTAGAGGCCAAATGGAAGGAATTTAGTGTTTAATTCCTGTAAATTAATGGCCCTTTAAATCATCTTGCGAGTGGGTTTAGTGGAATGCGGTGGATTGGAACGTTGCGGTTTGCGGTGAATTTAACCCACAGTCGGTAGGAAAAACACTGCCACTTCGCATATATTTTTTGTCCCCATTTCGCAACATGAAAATTTGATTAAATGCTCCCTAAGAACCATGTTTTTATGTAAAAATAAACTGTGTATCTTCTTTTCTCCCCTACGTAAAATCCTTCCCGTTGTCAGCGCTCACAGCTTTAGAAGATGATTTTTTAATTACTCTAGCTAATAAATGATCTAGCGTAGTTTAAAAATACCTTCATAAAACAAATGTCAGAGCGATTTCTCTTTAGCGACGAAATCCCCTGAGATGGATCGACTTGAACTGTCTGGTGAAAAACGGCATTTTAAACCTGGCCCCTCTGAAATGCGCCAATGTCACGCACACGGGGAGCGGCAGAACTGCAGCGCCGCTCAAAGTATGTTTTGTAACATACCTAGATCATGGTGCCCTCCCCCCTAGATAAAACAAACCAGAGAACATTTATACAAACTTTTAACACATTAAAAATAAAACAAAAGACATTATCTATGTGGCATTTGCAAGCACTTCGCGCAAGACAGTCACTGATGTAGTGAGACTCTGTATGAAAATGTAAACACCTGCCGTCCGTCACTGGTAACCTGACATAAATGTCCGACAAAGGGGATTCCACCTGAACCTCTCGTTCTTAGCCTAGACATACAGTGTGGAAACAGGCCCTTCAGCCCATTGAGTCTGCGATGACCAGCGATCACACATACACTAGTTCTATCCTGCACAACAGGGACAATTTACAGAAGCCAATTAACCTACAAACCTCACATCTTTGACATGTGGGAGGAAACCAGAACACCCGGAGAAAACCCACGTGGTCACAGGGAGAAGGTTCAAACTCGATACAGACAGTACCCGAGGTCAGGATGGAACCCGGGTCTCTGGCGCTTTGAGGCAGCAACTGTACCTCTGCACCACCTTGCTGTTCTTCCCCTTCCACAGGAGCTGCCTGACCCGCTGAGTGTTTCCACATTTCTGTTTCTACCACAGTGTATATTTCTGAAGGTGTAAGAAGGGACTCGACCCGAAACATCATCCATTCCTCTCTCCAGAGATGCTGCCTGTCCCACTGAGTTACTCCAGCATTTTGTGTCTACCTTCTACATTTAAGGGTCGGGTCAGGTGGGAACGTCACCTGCTCATTCCTGAGTGACAACCGCAAGCAACCTGAGCCACGGATCATTAATGATCATCTCACCTCAGCCTCTGCACCCACTGCACTGCACCCACTGCACCCACTGTACCCACTGCACCCACTGCACTACACCCACTGCACTGCACCCACTGCACTGCACCCACTGCACTGCGCCCACTGCACTGCACCCACTGCACCCTCTGCACCCACTGTACCCACTGAACCCACTGCACCCACTGCACTCACTGCACCCACTGCACCCACTGCACCCTCTGCACCCACTGCACTGCACCCTCTGTACCCACTGCCCTGCACCCACTGCACCCTCTGCACCCACTGCACCCTCGGCACCCACTGCACTTCACCCTCTGCACTGCACCCACTGCACCCACTGCACTGCACCCACTTCGCTCACTGCACCCACTGCACCCTCTGCACCCTCTGCACCCACTGCACTGCACCCACTTTGCTCACTGCACACACTGCACCCTCTGCACCCACTGCACTGCACCCACTTCGCTCACTGCACCCACTGCACCCTCTGCACCCACTGCACTGCATCCTCTGCATCCACTGCACCCACTTCGCTCACTGCACCCACTGCACCCTCTGCACCCACTGCACCCACTGCACCCTCTGCATCCACTGCACCCTCTGCACCCACTGCACCCTCTGCACCCTCTGCACCCTCTGCACCCTCTGCACCCACTGCACCCTCTGCACCCTCTGCACCCTCAGCACCCACTGCACCCTCTGCACCCTCTGCACCCTCTGCACCCTCTGCACCCACTGCACCCACTGCACCCTCTGCACCCTCTGCACCCTCAGCACCCACTGCACCCTCTGCACCCACTGCACTGCACCCACTGCACCCACTTCACACTGCACCCACTACACCCTCTGCACCCACTGCTCCCACTGCACCCTCTGCACCCTCTGCACCCACTGCACCCTCTGCACCCTCTGCACCCTCAGCACCCACTGCACCCTCTGCACCCACTGCACTGCACCCACTGCACCCACTTCACTCACTGCACCCACTACACCCTCTGCATCCACTGCTCCCACTGCACCCTCTGCACCCTCTGCACCCACTGCACCCTCTGCACCCTCAGCACGCTCTGCACCCTCTGCACCCTCTGGCTGCGCTGAAGAGAAGTCTTCCAATCTCAAGTCTTTGACGCTGACAAGTGTGGAACTCCAGCCATGAATTCCAATCTCGAGTTCTCGCTGTACACTCGTGCTTTCTCAGAAGACGTCTGACACATTTCTGACCTACATTTGCATCTCTCTCACCTCTGATTCATTCATCAAGTTGAGTTAATTTCACATTTCATGGACTCAAACATTTGCTTGAAGTGACAGGGGAATTGTGAGCGATCGGCCACTGATCTTGGTGACAACTGGAATTGCAACACCATCACTGGTGATTTACAGATGCCAGGCAGTTCTTCAATGGCAATCAATGAACGTTTCAGAGATGTGATCTCTATTGCGTCCATGTAGTGCATGAATCTAACTGAACATTACTGTGTTTGCCATTTGTAAAATTAAGCATTATTTTAATCAAACAATGCTCGATGCAACAGAATGTTTGCTGTTTGGAGCTGTGTGCGTAAGATTTATTGGATGTGACCTGTGCTGCCTCTGCCGTTCACAGGCAGCCAGCCCACACAACACAACCTGACAATTGGCTCAGGACTCTACACAAATGCTGCACATCCACCACAAAAGCTAGAGCATAGTATCTGCTCCAGTTACCTGTGGTCCTGTTGAAGCACTGGTCGGCCTCCACAGTCAGTGACATTCTGTAGCTGCCTTCATGATGAGTCTCAGGGGCCATCTGTGTAGAGGTCACTTCTCTCGACACAAAGCTCCACACCGCAGCTAATACAGACAAGAATGTTTATTCCCACTGACCCAACGTTGTCCGAACCTGGTTGGGTCTCTGCTTGCTTGTTACTCGCTGTCCTGAGGTGACCATCACTATCAAGGGCGGGCGGGCAGACACGACCAATAGGCCTCCCAGTCTGGGGGGATGTGTCAGGTGTCCTGATGCCATCAATGACAAGCCAGACCCCGCTAAAAGGAAACTTCTCCCCACTGATAAGGATCTCCTCCCCTCCTCCCCTCCTCCCCTCCTCCCCTCCTGGAATCAAGCAGTCAATGAAGCCATAATCCATTTGGCTCAAATCCCCAAAGCCTCACCTGTCCAAGTGTCTTTTAAATGTTGTTACAACACCTGCCCAGCTTGTTCCAGGCACTCACCACCCTCTGTGTAAAATATCTGTGGCATGTATTTCCTTTCAACTTTCTTTCCCCCTCTCACCTTAAACCGATGCCCTCTAGTATTTAATTTTTCCATCCTGGGAAAACGTTTTTCACTGTCTCCCCTATCTCTGCCTTCTCACTATATACTTATATACGTTATACACTTCTATCAGGTCTCCCCTCAACCATTACAGTTCCAGAGAAAACAATCCAAGTCTGTGCAACCTCTCCTTATAGATAATACCCTCTAATCCCGGCATTGTTCTGGTAAACCACCTCTGTACCCTCTCCAAAGCACCCACAACCTTCCTGGAATGGAGCTGACCAAACTGCTTGCAATACTCCAAATGTGGCCAAACCAGAGAGATATAAAGCTGCACCAGTGCCAATGCACAGGTGGGGTCGCAGTAGATGAAGCAGGTGCAGCAGGTGCAGCAGGTCCCTCCTCATGTGCAGACCCTTGCATTAACCCAGACCCAGGGCGACACATCATTAGTGGAGACGTCAATGGAAATCGGTGCAAGGCTGAAGTAATTGGCAGACGTGTAATTGAAGGCGTGTAATATTCAAATCAATCTTTACAACATGAAACTAACCAGCAATGTGAAAAATTATAGTGAAGTCAATCTGACCATAAAATCTCATTTGCAGCTCTGTGCTCGGTCCATAATCAAATGAACATAATGCACATGCCGTGACTCAGTAACAGTCCGTGACTCAGTAACAGGCCTTGACTCAGTAACAGTCCGTGATCCAGTAACAGTCCGTGATCCAGTAACAGTCCGTGACCCAGTAACCGGCCTTGACTCAGTAACAGTCCGTGACTCAGTAACAGGCCTTGACTCAGTAACAGTCCGTGACCCAGTAACAGTCCGTGACCCAGTAACAGGCCTTGACTCAGTAACAGTCCGTGATCCAGTAACAGTCCGTGACCCAGTAACAGGCCTTGACTCAGTAACAGTCCGTGACTCAGTAACAGTAAGTAACAGGCCTTGACTCAGTAACAGTCCGTGACTCAGTAACAGGCCTTGACTCAGTAACAGGCCTTGACTCAGTAACAGGCTCCGACTCAGTAACAGGCCTTGACTCAGTAACAGTCCGTGACTCAGTAACAGGCCTTGACTCAGTAACAGTCCGTGACTCAGTAACAGGCCTTGACTCAGTAACAGTCCGTGACTCAGTAACAGGCCTTGACTCAGTAACAGTCCGTGACTCAGTAACAGGCCGTGACTAAGTAACAGGCCTTGACTCAGTAACAGGCCACGACTTAGTAAAAGGCCATGATTCAGTAACAGTCCGTGACTCAGTAACCGGCCTTGACTCAGTAACAGTCCGTGACTCAGTAACCGGCCTTGACTCAGTAACAGTTCGTGACTCAGTAACCGGCCTTAACTCAGTAACAGTCCGTGACTCAGTAACCGGCCTTGACTCAGTAACAGTCCGTGACTCAGTAACCGGCCTTAACTCAGTAACAGTCCGTGACTCAGTAACAGGCCCTGACTCAGTAACCAGCCTTGACTCAGTAACAGTTCGTGACTCAGTAACCGGCCTTAACTCAGTAACAGTCCGTGACTCAGTAACAGGCCCTGACTCAGTAACCAGCCTTAACTCAGTAACAGTCCGTGACTCAGTAACCAGCCTTGACTCAGTAACAGTCCGTGACTCAGTAACCGGCCTTAACTCAGTAACAGTCCGTGACTCAGTAACAGTCCGTGACTCAGTAACAGGCCCTGACTCAGTAACCGGCCTTAACTCAGTAACATGCCGTGACTCAGTAACAGTCCGTGACTCAGTAACAGTCCGTGACTCAGTAACAGGCCCTGACTCAGTAACCGGCCTTAACTCAGTAACATGCCGTGACTCAGTAACAGTCCGTGACTCAGTAACAGTCCGTGACTCAGTAACAGGCCCTGACTCGAGTAACAGGCCCTGACTCAGTAACAGGCCATGATTCAGTACCAGTCCGTGACGCAGTAACAGTCCGTGACTCAGTAACAGTCCGTGACCCAGTAACAGTCCGTGACCCAGTAACAGTCCGTGACCCAGTAACAGGCCCTGACTCAGTAACAGGCCATGATTTAGTAACAGGCCATGATTAGGTAACAGGCCCTGACCCAGTAACAGGCCCTGGCTCAGTAACAGGCCATGATTTAGTAACAGGTTGTGACTCAGTAACAGTCCCTGACTCAGTAACAGGCCATGATTTAGTAACAGGCCATGATTAGGTAACAGGCCCTGACCCAGTAACAGGCCCTGGCTCAGTAACAGGCCATGATTTAGTAACAGGCCATGATTAGGTAACAGGCCTTGACCCAGTAACAGGCCCTGGCTCAGTAACAGGCCATGATTTAGTAAAAGGCCATGACTCAGTGACAGGCCGTGACCCAGTAACAGGCCTTAACTCAGTAACAGTCCATGACTCAGTATAAGGCCTTAACCCAGTAACAGGCCTTAACTCAGTAACAGTCCATGACTCAGTATAAGGCCCTGAGTCAGTAACCGGCCTTAACTTAGTAACAGTCCGTGACTCAGTAACAGGCCCTGACTCAGTTACCGGCCTTAACTCAGTAACATGCTGTGACTCAGTGACAGCCCGTGGCTCAGTAACAGTCCGTGACCCAGTAACAGTCCGTGACCCAGTAACAGTCCGTGACCCAGTAACAGTCCGTGACCCAGTAACAGTCCGTGACCCAGTAACAGGCCCTGACTCAGTAACAGGCCATGATTTAGTAACAGGTTGTGACTCAGTAACAGTCCCTGACTCAGTAACAGGCCATGATTTAGTAACAGGCCATGATTAGGTAACAGGCCTTGACCCAGTAACAGGCCCTGGCTCAGTAACAGGCCATGATTTAGTAAAAGGCCGTGACTCAGTGACAGGCCGTGACCCAGTAACAGGCCTTAACTCAGTAACAGTCCATGACTCAGTATAAGGCCTTAACCCAGTAACAGGCCTTAACTCAGTAACAGTCCATGACTCAGTATAAAGCCCTGAGTCAGTAACCGGCCTTAACTTAGTAACAGTCCGTGACTCAGTAACAGGCCCTGACTCAGTTACCGGCCTTAACTCAGTAACATGCTGTGACTCAGTAACAGCCCGTGGCTCAGTAACAGGCCTTGACCCAGTAACAGGCCGTGACTCAGTAACAGGCCATGATTTAGTAAAAGGCCGTGACTCAGTGACAGGCCGTGACCCAGTAACAGGCCTTAACTCAGTAACAGTCCTTGACTCAGTAACCGGGCTAGACTCAGTAACCGGCCTAGACTCAGTAACCGGCCTAGACTCAGTAACAGACCGTGACTCAGTAACAGGCCATGATTCAGTAACAGGCCGTGACTCAGTAACAGTCCGTGACTCAGTAACAGGCCCTAACTCAGTAACAGGCCCTGACTCAGTAACCGGCCTTAACTCAGTAACAGAACGTGACTCAGTAACAGGCCCTGACTCAGTAAGCGGACTTAACTCAGTAACAGGACGTGGCTCAGTAACAGGCCGTGATTCATTAACAGGCCGTGACTCAGTAACAGGCCTTGACTCAGTAACAGGCCGTGACTCAGTAACAGGCCCTGACTCAGTAAGCGGCCTTGACGTAACAGGCCCTGACTCAGTAAGCGGCCTTGACTCAGTAACAGGCCCTGACTCAGTAAGCGGCCTTGACTCAGTAACAGGCCCTGATTCAGTAACAGGCCCTGACACAGTAACAGGCCGTGACTCAGTAACAGGCCGTGACTCAGTAACAGAACGTGACTCAGTAGCGACCGAGCGTGGGTGGGGGGGGGGGGGTGTGAGGGGGGTGAGTGTGTGTGGGGGGGGGGGGGGGGGGGGGGGGGTGTTGGTTGGGAGCTTTTGCATTTTTCAGCTTGAAATTGTGCAATCTGGTGCATACGGTTGCAAGTCTTTTAACTTTCACTTGAATGCAACATTTATGCTTAAAATTGGATTAGGTATGAATAAGGTTAGGCTAAATTACATTCCGAATTACATTCCACAGTAGAGCCAGGCTCTGATCAACAGGTGCAGCACATGAATGACCTTAGTATATTCATGTATGGAAATTAGATAATAAATCATGCTGTTACGCATATATAGAGAGAAACAAAATCCTAGAAACTAGGCAAGAGTTGGACTTCCATCCCTGTTCTGCACAAAAAAATGAATCAACCTTACCCTTTGACTATAGACACAAGACGAAAATAATTCCACATAATCAACCGTATATGGTTCAATGAAATTAAGATATATATGTAAAACTTATATATGGAAACAGGCCCTTCGGCCACACCAAGTCCACACCAAGTCCTACACGCCACGGACAATTTACAGAAGCCAATTAACCTACAATCCTGCACTTCTTTCGGATGTGGGAGAAACCTGAATATCCAGAGAAAACCATGTGGTCATAAGGAGAATGTACAAATACTGTACAGACAGCACCCGCAGTCAGGATCCAATCTGGGTCTGTGGTGCTGCAAGGCAGCAACTCTACCACTGCGCCACCGTGCCACCCCATTACATTATTTTTTCTGTAATATATTTATTATGGTGTCACGTCAATAAAGATGAACATATGATTCTGATTTCTGCCCTTAGTTGGATTACACACGTCTCCAGTCATTGTGTTTTATGACTGGTTTTCAACCTCTTCAGTTTGAAGGTCTCGACCCGAAACATCACCTATTCTTTCTCTCCAGAGATGCCGCATGTCCTGCTGAGTAATTCCAGCTTTTAGTGTCTATCTTCAGTTTAAACCACCATCTGCAGTTCCTTCTTACACTCTTTGTTAAGCAAAACAGGTCCTAGTCCCATAATATTATTCACCTCAACTAAGTATTTTCTTCACCTCCGCTGCTACAGAGAATACAATCCCAGTTATCAAATCTTCCTTCAAATTGAAAAAAAAATTCCAGACTCGCCAATATGTTCATAAATCGCCCCTGGATCCTCTCCAAAACAATTGCACCCTTTCTACAATGTGCCATAGTCTTACAGCATGGAAACAGGCCCTTCATCCCAACTTGTCCATGCAGATCAAGATGCCCCATCTAAACTAGTCCCATTTATCCGCATTTGGCCCATATCCCTTTAAACCTTGTGTGGGTGTAAGTGTGTGTGTTAGGTTGTGTGTGAGAGTGATTTTCAGAATACTCTCATAAACCCATGCATAACAAAAACCCCAATATTTGCTTGATTATTTCATGTTCATTATTTCTGCGTGTTAGTGAAGCGGCGACAACACCCGGAGTGAGCGGAGACTTGGCGATGTCCAGGGAGCATTTCCCTCTCTCCCCCCCTCCCCGGGAATGCGGGCCGGCCTAGATGCTCTGTGTCCAGCTGGGGTCCGGGGGAGGTGAAGGTCAGTGACCCGGGGGTCCGGGGGAGGTGAAGGACAGTGGCCCGGGGGTCCGGGGGAGGTGAGGGACAGAGACCCGGAGGTCGGGCATTGGAACAGAGCTATAGCCCGAGATTCATCCCTGCGGCTCCGGAGATGGCACCGACGCCCACTCACCCGGTTCGCTCCTGGCAACTCCATGCAGTGTGGACCGAGCGGCCCACGGACACAGAGCCGCCGCAGGTGAGGGTGGGAGGTGTGAGCGATGCCTGGGGGTGGGGTGTCGGTGCTGGGACCACCGCCATGTCTCACCTATCACACCATCTGCACGGGAATGTGAATGCGGGTGAGGCAGCATCTATAGAGCGGTGGACAAATATGCTGGAGAAATGCTTGAGTCTGAAGGGTCAAACTCAGACATAGATGCTGTCTCACCCGCTGAGTTTCTCCAGCATTGTCTACATTGCCATTTTAAATAGTGTGCGATGGGCTTAAGCCAATTAAATTGCTCGTTCTTTTCTGGGAACCCGCCAACATAAAAACTATTCTCATTGGTGAGTGCGGAGGAGTGTGACTTTATTTTTTTATTCATATATTTTTAAAAATATTTTTTTGAGCATGAGAACTTCTGTCATCAGCATGAGAGCGTGAGAGTTGGCAGCCCTGCCTTGACTCAGTAACAGGCCTCGACTCCGTAACAGGCCCTGACTCAGTAACAGGCCTTGACTCATTAACAGGCCCTGACTCAGTAACAGGCCCTGACTCAGTAACAGGCCTTGACTCAGTAACAGGCCCTGACTCAGTAACAGGCCTTGACTCAGTTACAGGCCTGGATTCAGTAACAAGCCGTGATTCAGTAACAGGCCCTCTCAGTAACAGGCCTTGATCAGTAACAGGCTCTGACTCAGTAACAGGCCCTGACTCAGTAACAGGCCTTGACTCAGTTACAGGCCTGGATTCAGTAACAAGCCTTGACTCGGTAACAGGCCTTGATTCAGTAACAGGCTGTGACTCAGTAACAGGCCTTGACTCAGTAACAGGCCTTGACCCAGTAACAGGCCTTGATTCAGTAACAGGCTGTGACTCAGTAACAGGCCTTGACCCAGTAACAGGCCTTGACTCAGTAACAAGTCGTGATTCTGTAACAGGCCGTCGCTGCTCAGAGCACCAACTTCTCCCTGGTTCCAGCATCTGTGGAGTCAACAATCATCCATAAACAGAGGAGTCACTCATCTCCTCCTCGACCCATCCTGAGACCCGTCCATCCCACATCAGGACAGTCGGAGCACACAAGATGTCAGAAGGTGCTTGAACTGTCCTTCACGCTGTGACAGTTGGAAAGACCACACAAGGCATGTTGCTGCCGTGTGGTGAGTCTGTTACATTAACATGTCAAACACGCAGCCATCATGTAACCCCACCAGTGTTTACAGCCTGTCAGGTCTGCAGATAAGGAGCAGGGGGAAATATTTCTGCCAAACTCTGCTGTCCAAACATAGAACATAGAACAGTACAGCACAAGAACAGGCCCTTCAGCCCGCAATGTCTGTGCCGAACATAATGTCAAGGCCAACTGCCTGCACATGATCCATATCCCTCAATTTCCTGCATACCCATGCATACCCATTGCGGGCTGAAGGGTCTATGTATGGACAGCAGAGTTTGGCAGAAATACTTCCCCCTGCTCCTTATCTGCAGACCTGGCCTGCTCTTGCATCTAATTTCTATGTTTCGATGTTTCTATATCCATGCATACCTACATATCCATGCATACCTATATATCCATGCATACCTGCATATCCATGCATACCTGCATATCCATGCCTTCCTGCATTTCCATCTTTCAAGTAAGGTGATCCACAGTCAAAGCCATTCACATTGACAGAGCACAAGGATAAATCCACCCCAGACCACACAGGTAGAGCACAGGTAGAGCACACAGGTAATGCACAGGTAGAGCACAGGTAGAGCACACAGGTAATGCACAGGTAGAGCACAGGTAGAGCACACAGGTAATGCACAGGTAGAGCACAGGTAGAGCACACAGGTAATGCACAGGTAGAGCACAGGTAGAGCACAGGTAGAGCACAGGTAGAGCACACAGGTAATGCACAAGTAGAGCACAGGTAGAGCACACAGGTAATGCGCAAGTAGATCACAGGTAGAGCACACAGGTAATGCACAGGTAGAGCACAGGTAGAGCATGGGTAGAGCACACAGGTGATGCACAGGTAGAGCACAGGTAGAGCACAATTAGAGCACAGGTAGACCACACAGGTAATGCACAGGTAGAGCACAGGTAATGCACATGTAGAGCACAGGTAGAGCACAGGTAGAGCACAGGTGGAGCACAGGTAGACCACACAGGTAATGCACAGGTAGAGCACAGGTAGAGCACAGGTAGACCACACAGGTAATGCACAGGTAGAGCACAGGTAATGCACAGGTAATGCACAGGTAGAGCACAGGTAGACCACACAGGTAATGCACAGGTAGAGCACAGGTAGACCACAATAAATATGTGTTTTATGCGGAATCTATTTTACACGTGCAGTTTTATGAGAAGAATTATTTTCAATGTACATTCCTCCTGCAGTACCTACACTAGTAGTCTACCTGTACTCTACCTGTGCGGTCTACCTGTATACTTATAGTCTACCTGTGCTCTACCTGTGCTCTACCTGTGCTCTACCTGTGCATTACCTGTGCTCTACCTGCGCTCTACCTGTGCATTACCTGTGTGGTCTACCTGTGGTCTACCTGTGCTCCACCTGTGCATTACCTGTGTGGTCTACCTGTGCTCTACCTGTGCATTACCTGTGTGGTCTACCTGTGCTCTACCTGTGCATTACCTGTGCATTACCTGTGCTCTACCTGTGCATTACCTGTGTGGTCTACCTGTGCTCTACCTGTGTGGTCTACCTGTGCTCTGTGCTATGTGAGTGTGTACACTGTGTGTGTACACTGTGTGTGTACACTATGTGTGTATGTACACTGTGTGTGTGTACACTGTGTGTGTACACTGTGTGTGTCTGTGTGTATGTGCACACTATGTGTGTGTGTACACTGTGTGTGTGTGTACACTGTGTGTGTGTACACTGTGTGTGTGTGCACTTTGTGTGTGTGTATGTGTACTGTGTGTGTGTGTACTCTATGTGTGTGTGGACACTGTGTGTGTGCGTGTACACTGTGTGTGTGTGACAGTGCCTGTACACGGCATGTGTGTACACTGTGTGAGTGTGCACACTGTGTGTGTCAGTGTGTACACTGTGTGTGTGAGTGTGTACACTGTGTGTGTGTGAATGTATACACTGTGTGTGTGTACACTGTAGAGTGTGTTCACTGTGTGTATGAGTGTGTAAACTGTGTGTGTGAGTGTGTACACTGTGTGTATGAGTGTGTAAACTGTGTGTGTGAGTGTGTACACTATGTGTATGTGTAAACTGTGTGTGTGAGTGTGTACACTATGTATGAGTGTGTAAACTGTGTGTGTGAGTGTGTACACGATGTGTGTACACTGTGTGAGTGTGTACACTGTGTGTATGAGTGTGTAAACTGTGTGTATGAGTGTGTAAACTGTGTGTGTGAGTGTGTAAACTGTGTGTGTGAGTGTGTACACTGTGTGTGTACACTGTGTGTGTACACTGTGTGTGTGTGACAGTACCTTTACATGGCATGTGTGTACACTGTGTGAGTGTGTACACTGCGTATGAGTGTGTACACTGTGTGTGTGAGTGTATACACTGTGTGTGTGTGTACACTGGAGTGTGTACACTGTGTGTATGAGTGTGTAAACTGTGTGTGTGAGTGTGTACACTGTGTGTGTGTACACTGTGTGTGTGTGTGTACACTGTGTGTATGAGTGTGTAAACTGTGTGTGTGAGTGTGTACACAGTGTGTGTGTGTGTGCGACCGTGCCTATACACTGTGTTCATGTCTACCGCCGTGATGTGCTGGGCTGTGGCGTGAGAGTGTAAAACCCTCCGCATTTTGACTAATGGAATTTAATTTCTGCAAAGTAATTTTACAGAGGAGTTTTAAATCCAATCCAAGGGCTTTATATCAATATAAAGTTTCATCGTCAAAATGAAAAACAGGAAATATTGAAATTGGATTTGTTGTTTAATAAAGGCTGAATCTGATTTGTTTCCCGTCTAACTGATTAATACCAAGCACCCGATTCAATAAAGAATCTTTGCAGCATTTTCAGAAAACTCTTCAAAGAAGAAGTCACAGACAGAGTAGCAACTTCATACAGTTGGATAATTGTTCCCGAGCACTGACCAAGACATTACATTTAAATGGTTTATTGATCAGCATGAGCATTCTGAGCAGTGTTCACACATTGTAGCCCCTAGTCTCTTCCAATCTAAACAATCCAGGCTGACTGAACTGTGACTCACTCTCTGATGTATTTCTGAAACCTGCAAGTGTTTTTTTCATTTGGAAGCAATTTGCACTGATGATATTATTTCAACTTCAATCTTCTGGGATGCTCGAAGGTTGAAGCCACCAACACAGTTCTCACCTATTAAGCTAAACTCTCAGCTGCCCAATCTTCAGTGCGTCAGCTCTATAATTACATCCGAGCTTTGTTTTCGCAAGGCTCTTTCACAGCAGTAAAGCGTCGCAAGAAACAAACCGTGTTAGAATTACACCGTTCATTGCTGTTCACAAAGCTCATTATCCATCGGCACAATCCTCCAAATGTCTGACATTTATCGCAGGAAGTTTTGACTGTGTGGGAGAGAAGAAAGGTTCCTTGGTTAATGTTAAACCAGTGCAATCTGTGCCGTGGTCTCTGTCAACCTGAGACCACGACCGGCCACGGTGGCGCAGCGGGTAGAGCTGCTGCCTCACAGCACCAGAGACCAGGGTTCGATCCTGACTACAGGTGCTGTCTGTACGGAGTTTGTACGTTCTCCCTGTGATCTTTGGAGATCTTTGGATTCTTCCCACACACCAAAGACTTGTGGGTTTGTAGGCCAATTGGCTTGGTGTATGTGTAAACTGTCCCTAGTGTGTGTAGGATAGTGTTAATGTGTGCACTCAGCGGGCCGAAGGGCCTGTTTCTGCGCTGTATCTCTAAACTAAACTAAACAATAAAACCATCTCCGACATCAGTACCTTCAGTCGAGCTTTGACTACAAGTTGCCCTCGTATTGCCATCGATTATTTACTCCGCCTCATCACCAGATATAACCCTAACACCTCCAATCCCCTGGCCTGCCCATCATCCTCTGTACCCAGTGGTCTAATCCTCGGGGAGTTTCCCTGCTCCCACTGCCTGAGCTCAAGGACCTAACGCAAGGCTCCTCCAGCCTCTGATCTCCGTACTTGGACCTCTGCCCATTTGAGGGGTCTTGGGGTCCACGGGGTGCATGTGAGATAACTTTCATTGTGACAGCGTGAGGAATTCCCACTGAGTCTGCCTGGTGTCAGACTAAGATGTGGGCAGAACCACCAGAGTCCCAGTGAATGGGATCGAGGACACACCTGTACAGGTAGTACAGGGAGTATGCCCACTTGTCTAGCCTTGGCCTTTATTCAGATTGAATCTGTGTACATGGCATGTCCACCATTCTGCTCAGGCACATTGAATCACGCTTCATTGCTGGATTTATGATCCACAGGCTGCACCAACCACATTTACCTGGCCCAGGTGTGGCAGCTAGTTGGGCCAGCATCTTCTGCTTGGGAGTGTTTCCCAGGTAGGCCTCAGGCAGTGGGTAGGCCTCAGGCTGTGGGTAGGCCTCAAGCATGGGTATACTAGGCCGTGGGTAAACTTTAGGCAGTGGGTGGGCCTCAGGCATGGTTAGACTAGGCAGTGAGATGGTCTCTGGAAGTGAGCGTCCTCAGGGAGTAGGTAGGTCCCAGGCTATGGGTAGACCAGGCAGTGGGTAGGCCTCATGCAGTGGGTAGGTCTCAGGCAGTGGGTAGGCCTCAGGCAGTGGGTAGGCCTCAGGCAGTGGGTAGGCCTCAGGCAGTGGGTACATCAGGCAGTGGGTACACCAGGCAGTGAGTGTCCTCAGGCAGTGGGTAGGCCACAGGCAGTGGGTAGGCCTCAGGCAGTGTGTAGGCCTCAGGCAGTGGGTAGGCCTCAGGCAGTGGGTACACCAGGCAGTGGGTACACCAGGCAGTGAGTGTCCTCAGGCAGTGGGTAGGCCACAGGCAGTGGGTAGGCCTCAAGCAGTGGGTAGGCCTCAGGCAGTGGGTAGGCCACAGGCTGTGGGTAGGCCTCAGGCAGTGTTAGGCTTTGGGCATGGGTACACCAGGCAGTGAGTGGGCCTCTGGAGGTGAGAGTCCTCTGGCAGTGTGTGGGCTCGCTTTAGGTACAGGTAGACCTGGCAGGTAAGGCCTAGGCCACATACTATAAGCTCGGGACAAACCTTCTCAGCCAAGTGTGGCTTTCAATCTTAATGTTGACAGTTGGGGCCAGTATTTAACGGTCTCAACACTTTTTCTTTATCAACTTGGCAACTAACAATAACTAATCCACCTCAGCCCATAAATGGAATTATCTGCCTCCTATGTGGAGAGTTTCCTCGCTTGTTATTCCTCCCTCGTCAGCTCCATCTTTCACTTTATTCCTCTCTCTGCCGTTCCTCAGCTCACTCTGAAATCTTCATCGCATTCCCTGCAAGATGCAGCTCAGCGAGATCGAGATCTACAGTTTGCTGGAAATGCATCAAACAATGGGACGCTTAGCAAACATTTACCTTTAACCCTTGTCAAAGTAGAGTTTTAAAATAGACAATGTGAAATAATCTAAAATATAAAGCATATAAATGAAATTATTTTTTGAGAATCTTCAATTGTTTTGTATAAATAAAGAAGTATTTAAAGAAAATATAACGGCACATCATCCTATTGATTGGATTGCAGTTTTTTAATCTGGCTGACATTTAGAAATCAATGTCTCATTTCAGATTGTTGCAGAGACCAATAGTTTCAGTAACCTTCAAGTCATTTTGTGTTGATAGAAATGGTGGTGCCAATAGATCGCCATCTCATCTCCCTCCATCACCAGATCAATATGTGCAGGGTTGCCAACGAGCTGAAACCCAAAGATCCGCATCACCATTCGGTTACATCATTAATGAAGCTTGGAGTTTGTTGGATTTTCATCGCATGGATCAGTTGCTGCTTCGGTCCAAGTGCTGCCGAGTCCAAACTGAGCAACAGCGGCTGCTGCTTTCTCTCTTCAACCCTCTCCGAACCATGGTGAAGGTGTTCAGTGTTCCTGGGAAATGGAGCTGCAGATATCACTATACCTGATACTCTGTGGGACCATGGCTGGTCTCACCAGCTTGCCACAAGGATCACTGGGACACCAGCAATACAAACTCACCTCCACATTCTGCCCTTACTCTAACATTCTGCATCTGGAAAAATACAACAGATTATGTTTAGATGCGTGGTTATATCACAGCCAGTTCAGAACCGTTAGTGCCTGTAGCCCTTGAGCCAATGTCCATCCCTTCAGCCACATCAACAATCCATGCAGTGTGGACCCTGCTCACAGCCACACATCTTACAATAGGTCCTGCAGCCCATCACCCTGAAGAAGGGTCTCGACCCGAAACATCACCCATTCCATCTCTCCAGAGATGCTGCCTGTCCCACTGAGTTATTCCAGCATTTTGTGTCTATCTCTGCTTTAAACCAGCATCTATAGTTCCTTCCTGCGCACTGTTCTGTGTAGGTCTGTTTTGACAACTCGCATCACCCTGATCTCTCCTGCAATAGGAGGAAGGGTCGCTGACTCGAGACATTGACTGGTTTGTCTTTCCACAGATTCATTTCTTCCAGCGGGTTCCATCCTGACTACGGGTGCTGTCTGTACGGAGTTTGCACGTTCTCTCTGTGATCGCGTTCCCTGTTGCAAGACCCGTGATTCTGTGAGCCGGCTCCACACCGGCTCTCAACCTCTGAGACTCCAGGGAAAACATTCCAAGTTTATCCAACCGGATTTTCTCCGGGTGCTCCAGTTTCCTCCCACACTCCAAAGACGTGCAGGTTTGTAGGTTAATTAACTTCTGTACATTGTGCCTAGTGTGCAGGATAGAACTAGAGTATGGTGGTCATTGGTCGGCAAGGACTCGGGGGGCTGAAGGGCCTGTTTCCACACTGTATCACTAAACTAAACTAAACTAGCCTAATTGCAAGCTGCCTTATCTCTGAGAACAGGGAAATTGCAGAGCAGTCTGGTGGCTGGCTATTCTGATCCAGCATGGAATCAGCTGGGAACTATTGGAGAACATTAGTGCAGGTAATGAGAGCTACACTGGGTAGGAGGACATTAGAAGAGACTTAATGGACTCATTAGTGGCAGTCTGAATCTCACACGGACCTGCAATGCCAGCACATTAGAATTAACAGCTCCATTAATATGAAATGAGAATGAAACCAATCCTGGTTCCAACCCTCGCTGCTCCATCCTGAAGCACATGGATTTATGGCTCTCACTTTGTAATTAGACGCGGCTTCATATAAACGACTTTGCTGATTTATTTCATGGTGACATTCGGAGTTTTGGTGACGAGGAAAGTTTGTTGTGTTGCATCTCAGGTGCTTTGACAAACTACAGGGCAGGCCGATGTGAAGTCACGTGGACAATAATATGACTATGTACTGTTGTACACGATTGCTGCGAGCCATCACGTGCCGTGTTTATTCCCCTGGGTCCTCTACTTTGCTCCCACATCCCAAAGATATGCAGGTGGCCCAATGTATCCATGCAGGTACATGGCTAAAGAAGTGAAGAGAGATGTATAGGTGTCAAAGGAAATAGGTTGAAGATAGACACCTCTATGAAGAGTGCTGGAGTAACTCAGCGGGTCAGGCAGCATCTCTGGAGAGAAGGAAGGTGTACGGGCAGAATGGATTCAAGGCTCAGACCTCATGGCTTGCAGAGGTCCGTGTCCTGGCTGCTCTGGGGTTGACTTGGAACATCTGCCCATGTTCACTGGGGATTTAATGCAAAGATCCGTAAACACAAGCTCTGAGCACATGTGCCCGGTACAAGTCTTTCCCAGGCCATGGACTGACTGAAGCTGGAAGAAAAACCTAACGAGAAACACAAAGATGTATTTAAAGTAAGTTTCTTTGTGTTTGCACTGATTGAGTGGGAAGCATTTTGTTTTTAATCTCGAAAGAGATTCCTGCTGGCTGAGGTACATTTATCAATTCTGATTTGTGCAGATGAAGCATTAGTAATTAGGATAAAGCATATGAAATTACTGGAGTATTCTGGAGCAGTTTGCTGCAAGTCCTTTCTTTCCCAATACCCCGTAAGTCTCAGGCTTAAAGATGTCTGGATCAGACAGTGGATGGACAAGGATTATGGATAGGGCAGGTTTGGAGGGATATGGACGAAACGCAGGCAGGTAGGACTAGTGTAGCTGGGACATGTTGGCCGGTGTGGGCAAGTTGGGCCGAAGGGCCTGTTTCCTCGCTGTATCACTATGACTCTATGACACTACTTGGTCACAGATGGAACTACAACTCTACCGATCTACATTCACATCAGAATGAGAAGGGCAGGCAGCCTGCCACAGAGCTCTGGGTTACAGAACATAAAGCCTGATCCTATGCCGCTGCAGGACCAAGAAGGAAAGCATTGCTGCTCCTTGCAGCAGGACCAAGCCCATGTCCCTCCACAGACCGTGAGCTGGGTGATCGTAAACCCATCCCACTGGGCTTTGTTTCGTGACCGTTCCCTGGCAGTGAGGAAATCACTCTGCTATCCATTCCCCAGAGAGGCATGGATGGTGGGCTGGTCGTACATTCAACACTCCTCTGATGCCAAACACAACCCACATTTACAAAGGAACGTCACACGTTGCAGAAGCCAAAACGACCAGACACTCATCTCAGAAAAATGACCAACAGGAAATAATTGTTAACGAAGAAACTGCATATGCTGGAGAATCGAGGGAAGAAGGGTCTAGACCCGAAAAGTCGCCTATCTCCTTCGCTCCTTAGATGCTGCTGCACCCGCTGAGTTTCTCCAGCTTTTTGTGTAACCAACAGGAAATAACTGAATTGACAAATGGTAAATTAACTAAGAAAGCAAAGGCGACTTGGCAAAGTCCCCGCTTGATCCGTCACTTCAGTCCCCCGGCCCGGCCTGGCCGGCCCAGAGTTTGGAGAGGCAGCTGGAAGTATCACCAGGGATGTTGAACATTTGTGTCTGCTGCACAAGACCACTAGCGTGATCACATCAGTGATATTGCAACTGGAGAGACTACGCCATTTGGCAAGAAGTGTTCGCTGACTACTACACACAAATATTCTGCTGCCCATTATGCAGAACACTTGGAGGTGACCCATGTTTGAATATTCGATCCTCCTGTAAATATCCGTTCCTGCCGAAGATCCCAGGGCTGCGTGTTACTGCCAGGAATACTGGACGGGAATTATCTAACAATGTGTCAGATCCATAGCATTGAAGAATGAATATAATTTGTTAAAGAAGGAACTGCAGATGCTGGAAAATCGAGGGTAATTTGCTGTTGTAAGCTATCTGCTTATGCAGCAAGAAACAGATCTTATAAATAGAATGCACATAATAAGGGACATAATAAGGGACCACTGATTTATGGAAAGATGAAGCTTTCAGGAAGTCTAATGGCACATGTAGACTGGAGTTATCAGCCTTTACATCACTGGAGAGTTTAGTTTTCATAATTTTCAATCTCCCTGTCCATTTTCAAGTAACAATTCATCTGCCGGGGTGGGAGCTACAAGGACACGCGCACGGATATGGACACACGGACATGGACACGGACACAGACACACGCACATGCACACGGACACACACATGGACGGACACAGGGACATGAATACGGACACACACATGGACACGCACACAGATATGGACACACGGACACGGACACACACACTGAAACACACACTGACACACACACAGACATGGATATGGACACACACACTGAAACGGACACACGCACACTGACACATGCACACAGACACACGGCCACATGCACATGAACATGGACACACGCACACTGACATGCACACGGATACGGACACAGGCACACAAACACGAACACACACACGGACACAGGCACACAAACACGAACACACACACGGACACGGACACACGGACACACACACACACACATGGACACACACACGGACACACACATGGACACACGCACACAGACACAGACATGGACGCACACACACGGACACGGACACGGGGGGTAGGGTGGGGGCAGTAGATTTTTGGCTCTAGATCACAGAGGTATAAACTCATTTTGAAGACCTGCTGCAGTCTGTGGAGAGGACTGGGACAGGTTGCACTAAACCAGCCCCCTGTTCCACAACTACCCTCTTGTTTGGACTCGAGCAACTCCTGGGCTTGTCCAGAGTCCTCGATGCATTTAATTTAGGTTAGTTTGGTTTCTCACATGAACCCAAGTACATGTTGCATGAGGCCAGGACATCTACACATGACAAGCAGGCCACAGCTGGTGGCTTCACTGGCCTCTCCTGGAGGGACTTTGTCTGCTCTCACTCTCTTCACTCATTCTCTCTCTCTGATATTCCTATTTCCCTTTTTGCCTTTGTTCCGAAGATTTACCAATAGTGCGCAGAACAGTATGGCAAAAGAAGAGGCCCTTCAGCCCACAATGTGTTTGCTGACCAAGATGCCCCATCTACACTAGCCCCACCTTTACAAGACTCCCTAGACCCTGCCCGATCCACACACCTCCATTCCCTGCATATCCATGTATCTATCCACGTGTGTTAAATGCCACTAATGTACGTCTCCACCACCACCCCTGGCAGCGTGCTCCAGGCCCCCACCACCCTCTGTGTAAAACACTTGCCCCACACATCTCATTTAAATGTTGTCTCCACACCTTAAAGCTGTGCCTCTGCTCTTTCACATTGCCCGCAGGGGGAAGGTTCTGGCTGTCTATAAGCGCAGCAGCCTGACTGTCACCAGCCTGACATTGGTCCATGTGCCCAAATATGCTGCTCTGTGTTAGTCACTGGAGTCTGACAGCATGCAGACAGGCCATTCGGCCCATATGTCCACATCTGCAATGGGCAACATGCATCTCCCAAACAAACGTGCACAAACTCAGGCATACGCACGCATACACATGCTCAGGCACGCACGTGATCACACGGGCACACACGTGATCACACGGGCACATACATATATACATGTGCTTACCACATGCACATTGATCAAGCCACATTCCAGAACCGTTATATTGTTGAAATACTCAGCGGAAGCCCATCAGAAGCCACAAGGGAGCTGGTCACATTTGATCACGGCAGCTAGAACTGAAGCAACTCAAGGTCATGTGCTTATAGGGGACTTGCAAAAGTTATACTTTACAGTTACAATTAATAATTCAGCGTCTACTGTCTCTGAGGAAGATGGAAATAGTCGGCCTGTTGCAGCTACGGAATTGTGCGAGTACTGTGGCACACTGCTCTTGAGCTAACCTCTCTGCAGTGGACATAATGAGACCTGGCATTTCCAACGTCTAGGTGGTTCAATATCTCCAAATAAGTTTTTTACTTAGACCTACTTTGCTAAGCATTACTGCAACTTTAAGGAGCCATCATTTTCTTTCTTGGCAAACACCCCTGAAATGTAGCCTGCCTGGAAACCGACGTGCTGATGGCAAATTTAACGAGAAAATGCTGCAAGAAACTGAAAGCGAAAAAGATTCTGCTGTCGGAATAATATTCTCTGGAAGGAGACAACACTGTAATTATGTTGTGTTTTATGAAGTGCATGGAATTATGTCCTTGGAGAGGTAACTTGACAAAATTAAACCATTTGTTTTCTCAGAGAAATCAAATCTTACAGATGCCACAACCCTACTCTTTAGCCAATTGGCAACAATTAGCGTTCAGCCGGTCTTGGCAGACGGAGCTTTCACATTGCAGTCTTCTGGTTCCATCTGCCACTGGGGGATGGTCTGGGGTTGTCCACTCCACTGGGGGATGGTCTGGGGTTGTCCACTCCACTGGGGGATGGTACAGGGTTGTCCACTCCACCGGGGGATGGTCTGGGGTCGTCCACCCCACTGGGGGATGGTACAGGGTTGTCCACTCCACTGGGGGATGCTGGGGTTGTCCACTCCACTGGGGAATGGACCATGGTTGCCCACACCACTGGAGGTATGGTCTAGGGGTTGCCCACTCCACAGGGGGATGGTCTGGGGTTGACCACTCCACTGGGGGATGGACCATGGTTGACCACAGCACTGGAGGGATGGTCTAGGGGTTGACCACTCCACAGGGGGATGGTCTGGGGTTGACCACTCCACTGGGGGATGAATCATGGTTGACCACACCACTGGGGGATGGTCTAGGGGTTGACCACTCCACTGGGGAATAGTCTGGGGTTGACCACTCCACTGGGGGATGGTCTGGGGTTGACCACACCATTGGGAATAGACCACTGGTGGGATAGACTGGACCACCACTGATGTAGGGCTCTTCCCCTGTACATTCTCGCCCGGCCTCAGCAACGCTGACAGAACAAGGTCCTTATCAAATGTGTCTCATATGCTCACGCCTGACCATAAACGTTGTTATGGAAAAATTGAGAGAGGATTTCCATTGGAATTTTGCTCTTTATTTTTCTTGTTAGAATGTTTAATGTTCATGCATAATTACATGGCGTAAAGAAACATACTGAAGTTAGTCGTGTTTTTAAACCTGTAGAAAGCAGAAATTCAGTGTTACACTTTGCTGAGTGCACTTGACGTTCTATTGAGACAGAACCGTTCATTTCAAGTAAACTTGATTATCTCCACCACTGAGGTAATGTCCTGGTCTCAAAGGCACTCTAGAATCAGATTATATTATGGCTTCCTGTTCACTCTACCACAACAAACTCCACTAATTCAATAGTCTCTCTCTGCGATGTTTCTGCTACTGAAGCTCGCTGTTTGATTTTGTAGTCTTGCACCTTTTAACTCTTCCGATGCTGACCAGGTAATCATGTGTTGTCTTTCCACTGACTGGTTAGCCTGCAGCAAAAGCTTTTCACTGTACCTCGTGACAATAAATAATCCAAACTATGTGTTCGCTCGTGTGTCAGACAATGTTCTGCCATCGCTTTGCCACATCTGGTGCCACATCTGTGCCTCTGCGGAGATTGTCCGCAGTGCATGCCTAACTAGGTGTTAGTTGTCGGGAAGGAATGAAAGGATCAATGTGAACTGGGTGCCCAGGACAAGCTTCAGTTGGACTGCGATAGGTTTGGGTGATTTGGATATTTGGTGCAAGCTGAGACAGGGTCTTCAGGGCCTGCAACGTGTCACTGTGTCCCTGGTACCCTCCCCCTGCCTTTCCCCATCGGCACTGCCTGTGTCTGACTCCGATATCACACTTGATAATCGACTGGCTCCTGAATGATTTTCCCACCTGGGTCGAGACACGGTGCTGCAGTAGCTCAGTGGGTCTGTCAGAATCATCGTATGCATTGGTTCAGCAGGCAGGAGCAGCCTGCCCTATCACATGCGGGTCAGCCAGCCTCTGCAGTGAGAAGCAAAGTTCATATTGTGCCTGATGTACATGTGGCCGCACTGGGCTGGACCTAATCCTCCCAGTTCAGAACCAACAGAGTGTTGGCACTCTTCTTCTTCTTCCCTTCCTGTCCATCTTGTTACAAATCTTGACCTCGCAGCATTCATCCGTCCTAAAAAGGATGCAAGCTTCCGGCGACAATCAGTGGAAGCCATCACATCACAATAGATGATGGTGGTAGCAGAATTAGCGCAGGATACTTCCAGTTTCCAGTCCTGCGACGTGGACGCTTCTGCTATGGGGCCAGTGTTGGCAGTGAGAGTGGTCTTACATAGTGGGAGAGAGTACAGGACAGGTAATCACCATCTCACTGAGAAAGCCAGTCAGTGCTTGTGATTCTCCACCCACCCTCTGTCTTCATCCCACTGCCACCCTCTCAATTCTCCACCCACCCTCTGTCTTCATCCCACTGCCACCCTCTTAATTCTTTGTCTGTGTCGCTCCATGATGAACACCGCTATGAAATATGCCGAGCAATGCAAAGGAAAGGTGCGCACATTTCAAAAGTCCCGTCAAGTGGTTGCACTCTAGAGGGATGCCCACATCCTAACAGCATGGTGTTTCTCCTGATTGTTCATTCTTCACCACCAGTGTCCAGACTGCAGTAGATGATTATTAGTACATCAGCTGCAGAAATAATGGCAGGGATAAGTGGTGAGGCTACCTGGCACAATCACACAATCACCCCTACTCCTCACACGTCTTCGCTCCTGTGTCAGACGATGGAGCTCGCTGTTGGCTTCTGTCGTTGTCCAACATGTTGACAGAATTGGTCGCCCGACACGTCACAGATTGTATCGCGCCGTTGTTTCCGGGGGTCGCCACGAGGAGGTTTCTGTCATGACCCCCACTCCTCACTCGATTCATGATTAATAACCTTGGCATAATTCAGCAGGTAATATTTCTTCACAAACACTCACCTGATAGCTAACAAGATGGTTTTTCCAACGTGAGGATTGGGGGAATGTACAGAAAACAACCTTGAAGCTGAATGTTTGCCACAAAGTCACTGCTGCCACACACAATACACACGGCTTCTCAACACGCTGAGAGTGTACGTGGCTTTGCATGAGGCAACCAGAATAGGTTGGTGATGCTGCCAATTTACTGAATTCATTCAGTGTGTAATTATCTGTGGAATTCTCTGCCTCAGAAGGCAGTGGAGGCCAATTCACTGGATGTTTTCTTAGGGCTAAGAATCAAGGAATATGGGTAGAAAGCAGGAACGGGTTACTGATTGTGGATGATCAGCCATGATCATATTGAATGGCGGTGCTGGCTCGAAGGGCCGAATGGCCTCCTCCTGCACCTATTTTCAATGTTTCTACGTTTCTATGTAATGAACAAAGGGCCATCACAGATATGACAGTCTGGGAGCAATGGAAACGTTACAATTAATTCTGGTTTAATTCAGAAGCAGAACTAATGGTCCCCGGTCTAGTTGGAGGGAGCGGGAGTGGGGAAGGAGTGGGGGGGGGGGAGGGGTGGGGGGGGAGAGGGAGTGGGAGGGAGGAGATAAGCGGGGCAGGGAAGGGGTGAGAAGTGGGGGGGAGAGGGAGGGGAGGGAAGAGGGAAGGGGAGGGGATGGGAGGGAAGGGGAGGGGAGGGGCGGGAGTGGGGAAGGAGGGGGAGAGGGAGTGGGGGAGGAGATAAGGGGGACAGGGAAGTGGGGGGTGAGCTAGGGGAGGGAGGAGATAAGGGGGACAGGGAAGTGGTGGGAAGTGGGGGGGTGAGGGAGGGGAGGGAAGAAAGAAGGTGAGGGGAGGGAAGAGGGAAGGGGAGAGGCAGGGGAGAGGGAGGGAGGGGAGAGGGAGGGAGGGGGAAGGTAGATGGGGGAGGGGGAGTGGGGAGGGAGTGAGGGGGAGGGGGGAGGGGCGGGAGTGGGAAAGGAAGGGTCACTGGCAGGACTGATGATGGTGGTCCCTGCATCACGGGAGTAAACCTCCACCACCCTGTCCAAAGCCTCCATATCCTTCCTGTAGAGGGATGGCCAGAACCGCACACAATGCTCCAAAGATGATGTGACGAAAGTTCCATTCAGCTGCAAGATAACTTTCTGACATTCACTTGATGACTAGACTGATGATGACAAGCAAACTGTATGCCCACTTACTGTATGCGGAGGCTTGGCGATTGTTTCGCCGAACACCTCCGCTCGGTCCGCAAAAACCAACCCGACCTCCCGGTGGCTCAGCACTTCAACTCCCCCTCCCATTCCGTATCCAACCTCTCGGTCCTGGGCCCCCTCCACGGCCAGAGTGAGCAACACCGCAAGTTGGAGGAACAGCACCTCATATTCCGCTTGGGGAGTCTGCATCCTCTGGGCTTGAACATTGAATTTTCTCAATTCTGTTAACCCTTGCTGTCTCCTCCCCTTCCCACCTCTCCCTCAACCCTCGGGCCCTGGCATTCCCTCTATCTCTACCCCACCCTAGTCGCACTGGCTTCTCACACTACAAACAGCTTACAATAGCTTGTTCCCTTTATCATCGATACTTTTTAGCATATCTTTCATTCATTGTTCTTTATCTCTCCACATCACCGTCTATATCTCTCGTTTCCCAGATCCCTGACCAGTCTGAAGAAGGGTCTCGACCCGAAACGTCGCCTATCTCCTTCGCTCCTTAGATGCTGCTGCACCCGCTGAGTTTCTCCAGCCTCTTGTGTACCCTCGATTCTCCAGCATCTGCAGTTCCTTCTTTAACACTGTATGCCCACTCTGTCTGACTCTGAACTTGGACTCAAGATCCCTCTGTACATCGATGCTGGTACATTAACTGTACGCTTGCCCCTTACATTTAACATCTTGCACTTGCAGATTTTACTTCGGAGTCACGTGAGTGACTTCGTGAAGACCCCGCCAGCACGCATGTGCGACATATCGTCGCGCGCATCTGCATCGACAAGCTGGGGGGGGGAGTGCACTCGCTCTACCAGCTCCTTCAACGAGACCAGCAAAGGTAAGAATACTAACCTTTTGTTGGTTGCAGGATGCAAGGAACGGGAGGGAAGGCAGACTTCCCAAGAGCCGCGGGTCACCGACAGGCCAGCAGCCACTTTCCCCGGAGCTGCGAGGCCCGCCGGCAGGTAAATGTGCGGAGGTCGGGCGCTTCAGTTATACCAGCGCCCGACTTCTCCCCTGACTGGATGTCCACACGGGAGCTGGGAATGCCAGCCCCAGACTCAGTGCCCCCAGTCCCCAGGAAGCGCGGGGAGAACCTGGTACATGGAAGAGTGCCTCGCCCCCCGACAGCGGCATCACCCCGTGTTGCTGTGGATCCACGGGGGCCGGGCCGGGGAACGGCTGCGCTACACGGGAGCCCCGCAGCCGCGGCACGCCACGTACAGCTGCCGGGGATATCTGCCGTAGGGCAGTCTGGCAGAGCTACTGCTGCGTGGAGCAGCCCTGCAGGAGCAGGTGCTGCCGGCATAACGCCGCATCAGGCTGTGGTCAAGGGCGCCGGTGGCAGCAGTAGACGGTCGGTTAAGCTTAGCTCAGGCAGCTGCCGACCATGCGCCTCCACGAAGCAGATTGGGCGATAGTGGAGGTAAGCCTGCACGGACTCCGTGGACCAGGTACCGGGGACCGGCTCCGACTCATCTCCACTGCCTTCCTACCAGGAAGGTGGACCGCCACAGTCCGCTCAAAGGCTGACTAGCGGAGAGTCCGTGCGGGAGTCGTATGGGCCTGCAGGAGCGGTAGCCCACGACAACCTGCCTTCGGACCCTAGTCTGCATCTTATGGAGGTGTGGTCCGCTGGTGGAAGCCCCAGAGAAATTGCAGAGCCTGGGGAAGTCGGCTTGTCCGCCGCGAGTAGCGGGGACGGTCGCATTGCCAGGTTGGAGCTCTTGGTGGAGCAACTAGTCCAACAGGATGAATGGGAGTCTCGGGCCTCCACAAGCCATGCCGGGAGACCGCCCAGCATCTCGTCTTCTCCAGCCAGACGTACCAGAAGTTGCTGGATGCTGACTATGATGACGAACCAGGGATGCCGGTGGCCGGAGAGCCAGTCCTAGGTACGGACCTGCTGGATGTCCGTACCTAGGGGAAAATTTGCCACAGCTACCCACAATGGGGAGCCACTGCACCCAAACAGGCGGGAACCATTGACGATCTGACCACTCACCAGTCCCTGGGTCAGGTAGTCACTGACACCATGGACGCATTCAAACCGCCCAACAACTGCATCACTTTAAGCGTGCCCACGGGGAATGCTCACATTTGGGGGAATTGAGTACTACCCCCAAGATGCAGGACGTCAGCCTACAACGTATCGGCAAACTTCTATTGATGGGCATTACAGCATTTGCCTGCACGCTCGATGGGGATGATATGCCCTGGCACTTCTCTGCAATGCGCAGTTCAAAATTAACTGCCTTTGTAAGAGCTCCATCCGGCCGACACTCAACCCATATTGTGCAGGGTTGTGCCGTCCCTCCACCACTCCACCACCTCATCAGCTGTTTGGGGAAGATCTCTCCAAGCAAGTCACAAAGCTAGACGAGGAGGCCAAGACCGTGGGCCTTATGAAACCTCCACCGGCTAAAGTTCACCCATATCAGAAGATGGGGCCACCGCCACGGCACCACCGCAACGTTCCCCCAAAACGCCATACGCCAAGACCCACCGTTAACCATGGAGGTAAGGGGGTCTGGTTCCTCTAAGGCAGTAGCACTTCTACCCGCACAAGTCGGGGGTCGGTTGCGAGCATTTCGTGGTGCTTAGGGTGCAATCACCACAGCCACGTTTATTCCACAAAGTGTTCACGGTTCTGTCATAGCATTATTGATGGTAAACTTCCCCCCAACACAGCATGAACCTCGGCGCATTTTTCCGCTCTCTCAGACTGAGATAAAGGAGGGACATGCTGAAATCTTACGGCTAGCAGCCAAAGGGGCGATTGGCAAAACGACACACGAACCCCTTGAGTTTGTGTCTAACATCTTTACAAAAACCAAAAAAGATGGGGGGAGTCAGATTATCATAGACCTAACCCTGTTGACCACTTTTGTACCATATACCCATCTTCACATGGTTACCTTTGAAACAGCTAAGCAGCTGCCTATCTGGGGTGCTTTATGGCTTGCATCAATTTAAAAGATGCATACTATACAGTTCCCATCACAGAATCTCACAGGAAGTTCCTGAACTTTATCTGGAAGGGACAGTTGTGGCAATACAAAGCCTTACCCAATGGGTTACCCACAGCCCCAGACTATTTACCAAATTAGTAAAAACCATATTGGCATTCATCCAATAACACAATTCTATCGTCATGACATATTTAGACGATATCCTTAGCGTGGGACAGACCCTCCAATTGGCTACGCTGGCCGTTCCAGCGACCAAATCTTTATTCGAGACGTTAGGGTTTGTAACCCATCCAGACAAATCCACCCTGAACCCCTCTCAAGCTATGGATTACCTGGGTTCACCATTGACACACTGATGATCACAATCCCAACCAACACAGCTTTAGACATACCAGAAGCGTGCTACAGCCTTGTTTGCGCCAGGGTATCGACTATCCGACAAACGGCAAAAGAAATTGGGAACCTGGTAGCTACGTTCTCAGCTGCGCAATTCGGACCATTACATTACAAAAATTTACAAAGAGTAAAGATAGCAGCATTACAAGCAAATGCTGGACACTTTGATAGACTAATACGGTTGCCAAATCCGGCTAGCGCTGAGCTACAATGGTGGATTGACATTATTAGTGAGTGTCACAGACCCATCATTGTTAGCAACCCATCCGTCGTGCTACAGACTGACGCAAGCGCACAAGGCTGGGGTGCAACTGACACCATGTCCAGTTGTGGTGGCAGATGGGACCCTCACGAGTCTCCCCTCCTCCTCCAGACACCAGGGATAACTTATCTGGAGATGTTAGGGGTTTTCCAGGAACTGCGGGCTTACTGTCCTAATTCATGGCACTTATATGTCCGCCTCCAAACAGATAACACAACGGTGGTGGCTTATGTCATTCATATGGGTGGTATCAGGTCGTTAGCTTGGGACGAATTGGCAAATACAATCTGGCACTGGTGCATTGAGAGAAATATTTGGATCACAGCGACCTATTTACCAGGGAAGTTCAATACGGTGACGGACACCAGGTCATGAGTGTTCAATGATAACATCGAGTAGATGTTGAATCCCCCAAATTTGCTGAAATTATAGCTCACTTTGGCACGCCAGATATTTACCTCTTTGTGTCCAGGTTGAACCATCAGATACCACCGTATGTGTCTTGGGACCCAGACCCTGGGGGAGTAGCTATGGATGTTTTTCTCTCCATTGGGGGGGAAATGGTTTTACTACGTATTTCCCCCATTCTGCCTCATCAGTCGGGTATTGCAGAAAATTCAACTGGATTCTGCAACTGGCATTGATCATACCCGACTGGTCTACTCAGCTATGGTACCTGATGGCCCTCCAAATCTTGCAACGTCCGTGGATTCAGTTTGGTAAAATCCCACATTGATTACTAACCCCATTACGGGGGACAGTCACCCGTGCCATGCTCACCTAAACATGTTGGCCTGCAGGTTCTAAAGAGGCCGCTCGTCAAGGTCGGCACATCACCAAGAGCCATGGACCTCATCTCAGCGTCATGCCGAGTATCAACCAGGAGGCAGTACCTCACCCAGGTCAGGAAGTGGGAGGCATTCTGCTCCCGTACCAACACGACCTACAACTCGGCTACGATCCCTGATGTCCTGGAATTCCTAGCGGGCCTTCATTACGATGCGGGCCTCAGCTACAGTGCCATCAACAGCGCCAGGAGTGCACTGTCATACCTACTCATCGGTATAGGCTCCATTCACCTGGTGTCTAAATTCATGAGGGGAGTGTTTAACACCAACCCTCCACGACCCAGATCCAACATCACCTGGGACGTAGGGATCATTCTGACCCTACTGAGGAGCTGGTCTCCTATGACAGAGTTACCACTTAAAAAGCTCACCCTCAAAGTGGTGATGCTGATGGCACTGACTACAGCTCAACGAGTCCAGGCATTACAAAAGCTGCGGCTGGATAGCATGGTCTCCACCCCTGCAAAGGTGAATTTCTTTGTCCAGGACCTATTGAAGCAGCACAGACCTGGGGATCGTGGGCTGCAGTTGGAGTTTCGGGCGTACCCCACTGATGCCACCCTCTGCAGAGTCACCCATTTCCGCCTCTACATCCGCACTACAGGAACCATCCGGAAGATGGAGCAGGGGCTCCTCATCAGCCACAACTCTCCACATCACCGGGTGACTGTGAAGACTATTGCAAGGTGGCTCAGGGCGGTGTTGTGTACAGTAGGAATAGGTACTAACATTTTTAAATCGCACTCTACCAGGGCTGCATGCACATCAGCGGTGAGGGCCATGGAGGTGCCCATGGACCACATCCTCGCCACCGCGGGCTGGGCCAGTGAAGCAACCTTCCAGCGGTTCTACAATAAGCCGCTGGTTGCCCCCGCAACATTCGCGGAAGCCGTGCTGGGAGCCGCTCCGTCAATGATTTGTCCCCGAATTAGGGGTCTTTTGCTTTGTTATGATTTGTGTTAATAACTGTGCATTATTTTTCAGCCTGTTCAGTCTGGAATGCATTAACTACCTTCCTCCATCAGTATTGCGGCCGTGTGATAAGCATGGACGTTATCCAGGGCGTGAAATCACAGAGCTTTGAAATCTTCATGAAGTCACTCACGTGACTCCGAAGTAAAATAGTAAGATTAAACGAGAACTTGCCAAGTTCGAAGGTTGATCTTTATTTTATGAGGAGTCGCGGTGAGGGATTTCGTACCCTCCGCTCCCACCCTCTATCATAAGGTCAACTAGGAAGTTCTACGTTCTTCATCTTACTATTTTAGTCATGGTGCGTTCTGTGATTCCACACCGCTGCTTTGAAGGATGTCGCGCATGCGTGCTGGCAGGGTCTTCACGAAATCCCTCACCGCAACTCCTCATAAAATAAAGATCAACCTTCGAACTTGGTAAGTTCTCGTTTAATCTTACTATTAAACTCCATCTGCCATTTCTTCTCCCCAATCTGTAACAAACCTTTTTCTTGTTTTAATGAAACACGGGATGTCACAGATACCGCTGTGGGTACACGCTAAGAACATACTGCTTTACTCTAACAATCTGTGTAAGGTCCAGCGTTTCTACAGCGTGGACTGGCGGTGCTGGCTCATTGAAGGGCCGAATGGCCCACTCCTGCACCTATTGTCTATTGTCTACTAGGCATCTTACCCATGTGTGTGTGCCTCTACACTCAGCAATCCCCACATAGTAGCTTGGCAGTCCCACTGATACCAAGATCACCGGCCTTATCCACTTACAATCTTCGCTCATTTTCTGCTCAATATTCACCTTCATTTTGAGGAATTGTTGCCACACAAAACATACTTTGATGTCAGACTATAATTGGAGACAATTTCACCTTTTGTCTGTAGATATTACTGTCAATATCCTTTCTCACTAGCAAGTCCAAACACACAAGGTGGATCTGTGTGGTTCTATAGAAAACAAAGTATAAAGGATGCATTTGTAAAGTGAATAACATTTAAGCTTAGCTTGTATTTAGGAAAGGGTTTTTCACAAACGAGTTCTCACGGGGACCCTGGTCTTGGCTTGTTACAGAGGTCGTGAGGCTGGGGAGCAGATGGTCCAGACTGCTGGGTCAATGTCACCTTCATCTGCTCTCCGATTTGTAACAAGGAAGGAATCGGTTAACTCAGTTCCTCTTGCAGCACATTCAGAGACAATTCAGAAGCTTGTTTAGAAGATATTGCAGTTTTGAATATAGAAGCAAATGGGGAGAAACACATTGATGGTTTGGTTCCCCTGCGATTGGAGTCGAATGTCAAGTGGGAATATTATGAAGGGGTTTGTTTCATTTAAACTAAACGTTGCTGCAGAATGTCTCAAGAGCTAGTATCAAGCAGAACAATTACTGGAGCAGCCATGCGTGTGTCTTGTCCTTTGCCCAAAATCCGTTTCACCATTCCCAAGCCACACGTTGGGATCATGATGGGATCTCGTTGGGATCATGATGGAATATTTCTCACTGGATGGGCACCATTGCAGAAACTCCGAGTTTGACAGTCTAGGGAAGAGTAGACGGCCTCAGAAACCCACCAACCCTCAGCATTCTCCTCCTCCTCCACCAACATGCCTCATCTACAAACTGCTCCTGTTCATCACTCAGGATGCTCCATCAGCCCTCCACACCCTCATGGTCTCTTGTGACCAGAAGGACAAGGGTGCAGGTAAATGGGAGCACCACCGCTCACAGGTTCCCCTACAAGTTGTGCATATCATTATTGGTTCTTTATAATTTCTGGTGCTAATTCCTGGAACTCAAATCAACAGCAAAGAGGGAAGAACTTCACCAGAAAAGCTGCAATGATGGAAGGCAGCAATACTTCCCTCCTTTGCAAGGATGTCGAGTGCTGAGCAATAAATCATATAATCATGCAAACAGAAACTGACTTCCCAATCAGGCAGAGGGAGGAGAGAAACAGTTGGCGGCAAGGCACAGCAGAATGTTGATGAGCAGAAGGACCTTGGGTCCAAATGCATTGATCCCTGACAGTCACAACACAACCAGATAGTGGATCGAGTGGTGGCCTTCATAGATCAGAGCAGAGAATGTAAAAGTTGGGACTTTATGTTGCAATTGTACCTGGAATATTGTGTGCAGTTCTGGTCAGCACACTGTGGAATGCAGTAGAGAGAGTGAAAAGAACGTTCTCTGGATTAGAAGACTTTAGTTTTGGAGAGAGGTTGGAAAGGATGGTTTTGTTTTCCCTGGAGCAGACGGGTGACCTGATAGAGCAATAAGATGTGGAGAGGTGGATAGACTCATACAGCTACACAACAGGGAAATAGGCCATTTGGCCAAAGTTTTCAATAACGATCAAGATACCTATTGGAAATCCCATTTGTCGTGTGTGGCCTATATCCCCCTTGACATGTTCTGTCTCGCCTCTACCACTTCCTCTGGCAGCTTTCTCCACATACCCACGCCCTCTGTGCAAACACCTTATTCCACTAAGCCATTTCTATACCAAGGAACACGAAGGGTTTCCACCTGTGAGACTAGTCCATTGTCTTGGGTCTTCACTAACTGAATCCAGTATTGGGATTGTCCTCATTGTCCACTGGGTCTGAGCAGGTCCACTCTGATTTCTAGACGTGAATCCTACAATGATCACCATGAGGATTGCAAGATAGTGATGATCACAGCTTTATGAAGCATCCAACAACAACTAATAACATCCTTCACAAGCATGCCCTTGTTATCCATAAAACAGCAGCAATGGTCTTCCGCAGGGGAGCCATCTGCTCCTGCACGATTATTCATGGAAGTATTATCATGTCAAAACTCAACAGTCTTCGCATCAATGTCAACCACTTATAAGCATTTGGCTGACGTTGTTAGAAAGTGATTCCATATTTACTGTGAGGAAGTAAAAGCATTGTCTTCCTCAGCAGTGTGTAATATTGTTCCTCCAGCATGGGAACAGGCCCTTCGGCCCACCGAGTCCATGCTGACCACCGAGGTACACTGAGGTATGCAGCCACTGTCCCAGGGGCAGGCTGGGCAGTGGGTGATCCGAGACTCACGTTATACTCGCCACAGAGGTAGGGCTGGGGGTGAAGAACAAAGGTTTCCGCATGGTTCAATGAATCTCCTGTTTAAGGCATTTTACTGAAATTATTTAATAGGCCAGACTAGTCAAACCTGGTTTAAATGGTCTGCAATATTGTGCAGCAGATGGATGCCTCATTTATGGTGACGTGTGTTTACTCACTAGGTGCACTAATCAGATGGTGCAGAATCTAACTCATTATTGGGGGCAAGACCTTTTCCTTGAGATGGTACTAAACACATTTTCAGAATTGCATTACCAATTCAACAATCACCACTGGCAACAACCTCCCTTGCTACCAACATCACAGAGGGTCTTCACAGACAGATGCTCCCTTCATTTTGATTCAAGCCTGACTCAGTTACTGATTCTGGAGCCCTCAGGAAAGTCTATGATGAATAACAATAGCTCATTTTCAATGTTATCCCAATTTAAAAACTAATTTTTGGCTGAATTAAATATTGACAGTGCCTTCAGCTAAAGGTTAATCTTATATTTGGACCAGATGCATGTTAATCAGTGATGAATTAGTCAAAATTATTTAATGTTCCCATTGTTAATAAAGAAATCTGAGGCGGGTGACAATGCTACGATGCAGCAGGAAGTAGAGAAGCTTGAAAGCGCACACCACCACACTCAGGAACAGCTTCTTCCCCTCTGTTATCAGGCTTCTGAACGGTCCTTCCATAAGCTAGGGTACTGTCCGATTCACCTCTACCCCATAGGGTCGTAAGGTCATAAGTGATAGGACTAGAATTAGGCCATTCGGCCCATCACGTCTACTCCGCCATTCAATCATGGCTGATCTATCTCTCCCTCCTAACCCCATTCTCCTGCCTTCTCCCCAAAACCCCTGACACCCGTACTAATCACGAATCTATCTATCTCTGCCTTAAATATATCCACTGACTTGGCCTCCACAGGCTTCTGTGGCAAAGAATTGCACAGATTTACCACCCTCTGAAGTAATTGCGGACATTGGACTTTGTCTGTGGAACTGATGTGCTACGATGCTGAGAACTACATTCTGCACTCTGTATCTGCCCCTTAGCTCTAACTGTTGGACTGGAGTTTGATGATTCTATTTATGTAGGGTATTATCTGATCTGATTGGATAGCGTGCAGATCAAAGCTTTTCACTATACCTCGGTACACGTGACGATATTAAACCTAAACCCCAGTGTGTCGGGACCACTGACGTGGTTCAACAATATCCTTCCTCTGCAATGCGGTTTGTGTCTGTTGTACTAACTGCCCAAGCAAAGCCCACCCCCCTTCATCACGACAGTAACTTGGCAGTGTGTACAATCCTCTGGCTGCATGTGTACGCACACGCACACGCACACGCACACGCACACGCACACGCACACGCACACGCACACGCACACGCACACGCACACACACAGCCTATCCCAGTAACGGCCGGGATGCAGCTGGGCTAATGGAGTGCAACACTGTGGATGAGCATCCAGCTTCCAAACCGTGAGGGAGGGAGGGACTGGCGGGGAATGTGGTGGCGGTCAGTGCCGCAACATTCTCATCCTCAGCTCCATAGTGGGGTGGAGGGGAATGGAGTGGGGGGAGGGGGGGGGGGGGGGGGGGGAGGGGGAGGGGGAGGGGGAGGGAGCAAGAAATAAAGGGTGAGGCAGTGGAAGTGACCACCTGTGCCCTAGTTATATCCTTGTGCACATGCTTGTGCGCGTGTGTGTGCATATGTGAGTATTTATGTGTGATTATGGCAGTGCACATGTGTGTCTGTGTCTATTTATGTAACTGTTTATTCATGTGGAGGTGTCTGCATTGACTACGCGTGCGTGTGTGTGAGAGACAGAGAGACAGGAAGAGAGCGAGAGAGAGACAGAGACCAACCATGTGTGTGTGCATTGGGTCCCATACCGACCCTGGTGTCTGGATTTCCTGAGCCACTGGGTTGAAAACTTTACTGTGAGGCTGCGCTGCGTGTTGTGGTCATCCCATGTAATGAGTACCAATGTGGAGGGTTGCTGCAGCCACTGAGCTGAACCTTGCTATGCTGACAGAGCTCGTACCTCACACACATGCACCAACATCTCCACTCTGTATGGACGTGACAGGCAGCAGATGCATGGAACTGGCTGATGGCTCGCTACTGGAAGGACAACCGCGGCAGAGGTTGTTGTCATGGATTCATGGGCTCAGCTCTGCCATTAAGAGTGAGCTGACCTGGCATCTCAGTGGATCCCATGTGGAACTAACGCTTTGAAACTTGTGCTCACACTGACACAGTACCTCACATGTTACCATGGGGCTCATGTTGTCCACCTCCCGTGGTGAGCCCTGTCAAGTGACCACAGTCAGGTGAACGACAACAAACGGAGACAGCAGCAGAAATAACAACGAACAAACAACTAAGCTTGCAGCCCTAATGCAACCTGTCGCCGCAGCTTGCAGCCCTAATGCAACCTGTCGCAGCAGCTTGCAGCCCTAATGCCTGTCGCCGCAGCTTGCAGCCCTAATGCAATCTCATTTGCTACAGCTTGCAGCCCTAATGCAATCTCATTTGCTGCAGCTTGCAGTCCTAATGCAGTCTCATTTGCTGCAGCTTGCAGCCCTAATGCAACCTCTGTTGCCGCAGCTTGCAGCCCTAATGCAACCTCAGTCGCTGCAGCTTGCAGCCCTAATGCAATCTCATTTGCTGCAGTTTGCAGTCCTAATGCAATCTTATTTGCTGCAGCTTGCAGCCCTAATGCAACCTCAGTCACTGCAGCTTGCAGCCCTAATGCAACCTCACTCACTGCAGCTTGCAGCCCTAATTTAACCTCAGTCGCCGCAGCTTGCAACCCTAATGCAACCTCAGTCGCCGCAGCTTGCAGCCCTAATGTAACCTCACTCACTGCAGCTTGCAGCCCTAATACAACCTCAGTCACTGCAGCTTGCAGTCCTAATGCAGTCTCATTTGCTGCAGCTTGCAGCCCTAATGCAACCTCATTTGCTGCAGCTTGCAGTCCTAATGCAATCTCATTTGCTGCAGCTTGCAGTCCTAATGCAATCTCATTTGCTGCAGCTTGCAGCCCTAATGCAACCTCAGTCGCCGCAGCTTGCAGCCCTAATGTAACCTCACTCACTGCAGCTTGCAGCCCTAATGCAACTTCAGTCACTGCAGCTTGCAGCCCTAATGCAACCTCAGTCGCCGCAGCTTGCAGCCCTAATGTAACCTCAGTCACTGCAGCTTGCAGCCCTAATGCAACCTCAGTCGCTCCAGCTTGCAGCCCTAATGCAGCCACAGTCGCTGCAGCTTGGTGCCAACCCGGAGCATGCACCCTTTTTAGTGCGGGCACCTACGGATGTCGAACCGGATGGCATCACCCTGCTGACAGCAGCTGAATGTGGAAGGCCTCACCGAGGCCAAGACCACCATCATTGAACATGTGCTACAGACCCACAAAGTCATTGCAATCACCAAACACCACAATCCCGTTACATACCCTCTGCTGCCTCAAACACAGGAAGAAGATGTGTTACCCTCCTGCTCGCCTCAGAGACATCTGCTGTCTGATCCTCAGATTAATCTTAGTTCCATTTTAAGCCCCACCAGTCACTTGAGACCTGGACCACAAACAAGTAAACTTTGGTCCCAATGAACTGCCACAGAAGATAGAATGGAAGACAAGGCACGGGAGAACCTGTTTAGTATCGTGCTGATCAATAAGACAACTCAAATCAAACAAGTGAAGACTATTGTGTAGCAAGAAAATGCAGATGTTGGTTTACACAGAAGATGGATACCAAATGCTGGAGTAACTCAGCAGACATGCAAGGAATGGGTGACGTTTCGGGTCGAGACCCTTCTTCAGACTGAGAGTCAGGGGAGAGGAAGACAGAGCGAGTAAGGTGTGAAACCACAGATCAAAGGGGGCGTAGCTCGAGGAAATTGGAGATTGGTTCATTGTCAGCTGAGGGGACGGTGACAACGAGTAATACAACAGGAGAACAGTGGAACTAGTTGGAGAACAAGGATGGGATGGAGAGAGAGAGGGAAAGCAAGGGCTACTTGAAGTTAGAGAAATCAATGTTCATACCGATCGGGTGTAAGCTGCCCAAGCGAAATATAAGGTGATGTTCCTCCAATTCACACTGGGCCTCACCCTGACTAGTGAAGACTATTCACTGTCCAGCTTCATATGTCACCAGCATCATGCTCGCGAGTAGCAGATTAACTGTGGCAGAATAACCAGACTCACACTAGACATGAATGTACATATAGACATAGAGTATGGAGACTTTGCTAATTTCATCAATTATATGTATCAGCGTTTACATCACTGGATCACTGAAATCTGTCGCCATTGAGTTGTGGGCTAACCATTTCAGAGACACTCCTTCAACATCCACAAGAATTGTAATTCTCATCTTTAATCGGAATTAGTTTCTGTTGTTTGTCAGGAGGTATCATTGGGAAATCACAGATATAATAAAGACAGATTAGATCCCAAAGAATTTACATTTAATTAACACAAACATATTAAAAGGAACATTTATTTCACATAAATCAATGGCCAAATGTACGGCAATCAACACTGGCTGCTAGTGGAAGCCTTCAGTCTGGGCCTTGCAGGAAAGCATAAACTGAACTTATACGTGTGGTTATTTGTAAAGAAACTCAAATCGATAATCTAATAGAAAGAGAGATTTACCAAAGCAAGGCTCTGATGAAAGGTGATTGATCTGAATTATTAACTGGGTTTCTCTCTCTGCGGACATTGCCTGGTGAGCAGCGGATCCAGCAGCGTGGGCTGTTGAAGTCTGTGGGTGGTGAGTGTGGAGCTGCGATGGGCTCTGTAGATGCTTCGTGAAAACCCAATGTGCACCCATGGGAAATAGAAGCTTCTGCAAGAAACAATCATCTCTCCATTAATAAGCAAAATGAGATAGTTAAGATACCAAGATTGTACCAGACTGTTCATATTGGCATCATGAAGATGGAGGTGATTGGTTCCTCACGTACAGTGGGCACGCTAACTGGTCAGGGCGGAAACCATTCATTGGACAAGGTTATCGGGACAGGTGACTGATTGTGCCATCATAGCCATGGTGCAATGTCCTGTCACTGCCTGGACCTGGTCAAGAATAGATGGCTGTGGTTGTAGCAACATCACTATGGGGAATAAGGGGTGTGTGGAACCAAAACGGGACGTTGGAAGACGTCCACGAGTCACGCAGCATCTGTGGAGGTAGAAGTATGAGTTGATGTTTCAGGGTGTGGGTTGGTGAGATTGCCACACTGGGGACATTCCCCAAATATTCATTCCGTATCAACAGACTATGAGATGTTCTTCCAACTTGTATCGGAGGTTCTCACCCACAAACACAAAACACTAGCACAGTGGGAGCTCTCTCACCAGAAGTACCACTGTATGTCGTTGTCACTTGCGGGCGGAGCACCAAGGCAAATTCCTTGTATGTGAATACTTGGCCAATAAACCTAAAGGGGGGATCTTATAGAAACTTACAAAATTCTTAAGGGGTTGGACAGGCTAGATGCAGGAAGATTGTTCCCGATGTTGGGGAGGTCCAGAACAAGGGGTCACAGTTTAAGGATAAGGGGGATTTCCTTTAGGACCGAGATGAGGAAAACATTTTTCACACGGAGAGTGGTGAGTCTGTGGAATTCTCTGCCACAGAAGGTAGTTGAGGCCAGTTCATTGGCTATATTTAAGAGGGAGTTAGATGTGGCCCTTGTGGCTAAAGGGATCAGGGGGTATGGAGAGAAGGCAGGTACAGGATACTGAATTGGATGATCAGTCATGATCATATTGAATGGCGGTGCAGGCTCGAAGGGCCAAATGCCCTACTCCTGCACCTATTTTCTATGTTTCTATGTTTCTATTCATACATTTATTAATTCATTCATAGAAGGGCTGCTGCCATTGAACACCAATGGAGGTAACTACAGAGGGGTAATACACACTGATCTAGCCAGACCACAAAGTGCTCAATCCATCCTCATTTCTGCAGATTATACAGAGCTGTTTTCCAGGCCATCAACAGTTTGCTTGGCGACACAACGGGTGGGTGGCTGTTTGGTGTGGTGGATGTTGTTGGGACCCTTGATTGATAAAAATACATCTATTGATGCTCCTGAACACATCATCAGTGATGTAACCTGGGGTCATTGGTGTGGACACTTAAACATCAACATGGAAGGAACCATATTACCTATGCATGGCCCCTGGAAACAATGTGAGGACCAGCAGGAGGACAGAGTGATCAGTCATGACTACCAACGTTTGCAGATATTTGAACCATCCCTCAGGTTCGAGTTTGGGATCATGTTTGAAATGCTTCTGAATGTGGACTGTCCTGGCATTAGGCACAGAGTGCTGGAGTAACTCAACGGGTCAGGCAGCATCTGTGGAGAGAAGGAATGAGTGACGTTTCAGGTCGAGACCCTTCTTCAGTCCTGGCATTGTTTGCTCACCTGTATCTTTCATCCAATTTCCAGATCCTGAGCTCTCTGTTGCATCTGCCTGTGGGCTGGACTTCATCCTTATCCTCCCATCATTGACATTGCGGGGACAAGAGTGATGGTGCTGCTGGGCCAGCTGTTCACTGGCTCCAGACAGCATTCCACTTTACAAAGTGCTAATGTTTAATCATTGCATTAACTTGCAGCAGCTTCAGCACGGATGCCACATATGTCCTCAGCCACACACCGCAACACGCTTACAGACGATGCCTAAACTGCCTTCACGCCTCATGACTAATAATAGGAGCAAATCTTGGTTTCTTCTATCGAGGTAGATTTAATTGTTACTTCCTGCGGAAAACGACAGCCTTCCACTGCCTGGCATCAGCTGTTTCCCAAATGACAACTCAGACTTTTCCTGTGAACAGCAATTGACAGAAAAACAGATCCCGTGGTGCTCCTTTAAATTTTCAGAGTCTGTCACGCACTCCAACCTCCAGTCAGTGGTGGTTTTTCCCTGGGCATCGATTTAATTCTGCTGTCGGCTGCTGTTGTTTCGATTACTAATTTGTCATTAGCGTTATTAAGGAACGTCTTTAAAAATCACTGTTCAGAATTTGGAGTGATGGAAACATCGATCTAAGCTTCAGAGTTTGCTGCTGTCACATCATGAGACTGCATCATGCATAAACACACTGGCATTAAACTCTCAGATCTGATCATGATGACATTGAGTTTTCAAGATTCTCAAAGACTCACAGAAAGTCAAACTCCCTTGATAATTACTTTAGTTTTCAGATTTAACCCATACAGGATCCCTTTGAACATACCAGAGTACAGACAAGCTGATTTTGAATATTACAGGCGATGTAGGTTGAAGCTGAGTTAAGATCACAGTAGACAATTTGGACTTTAGATGTTCCATCACCTTGTATAGAGTTACTAGCCCAGTCTAACTGGAATGGAATTAATTGTTACAAACAAAGTCAGTGAGTTGTTGAATATATTCATGTTGAACTCAACACATTAGAACAAAAGGACACAGAGTGCTGGAGTAACTCAGCGGGTCAGGCAGCATCTCTGGAGAACATGGATAGGTGATGTTTTGGGTTGGGACTTCTTCAATCAGAACAACTCGATCAATTGATGTTTTGAGAGTAATGATCCAGTTACACTTTAAACCAGGATGTGTAGTGCTCACTCGCATTCCTGGCCAAGTGTGTTCCTGGACATGGTCAAATGCTACTGGTTCTGTCCAGTCAGCAAGAGAAATCTTTGTAAAATGAGGAACTTTACTATCTGCCACAGACGTCGGTGGAGGCCAAGTCTTTGGGTATTTTAAAGCAGAGATTGGTGGGTTCTTGATTAGGATGGGTGTCAAGGATTACTGGGAGAAGGTATAAGAATGTTGAGAGGGAAAATAGATCAGCCACGATCGAATAGTGCAGCAGACGATGGGCCAAATGGCCTAAATGATCTTATAAAATGTACCTAGCTTAGATGGGGCATGTTGGTGGGCATGAATTATGTGGGCCGAAAGGCCTGTTTCTCTACTGTACCACTCTATGACTTCAATGATCATGAAGGCTGAACTACAGACAGAAACAGCTAGAAATCTCAGCAGGTCAGGCAGCATCTGTGGAGTGAGAAAGAGTTATCAGTAACTTTACATCAAGGGGTTGCTATCTGCCAGGGAAATGTGTTTGTGAATTACTCATGGTTTATTAACAAACTCCAGCCTTCCAAATTAATGCTTACAGATTCTCACCCAGGCAATTAAAACTGAGTGTGCGCTGAGGGACGGAGTGGTTGTAAATGGTTTGTATATCTGCTTCATTTAAGTCCTGTCATGTTCAATCACGTGAAGTTCCCTGCAGCCTGGGGAGGGATGCCCATGTGTGTTCCATTGATGTCTCAGATGCGAGGATTGGCTATGAAATCAAAAGCTAAGGTGCTGAGACACACCTTCAGTGCAGGCACCGCCAATCCTGCCTGCCTCTGGGGTACACAAAATGCTGGAGAAACTCAGCGGGTGCAGCAGCATCTATGGAACGAAGGAGATAGGCAATGTTTCGGGCAGGAAACCCTTCTGCCTGCCTCTGGGCTGGTCTATCGATCTCGAGTAACGCGAAGGTTGAGTGGTCTTGCATGAAACAAGGCAGACCGACATCAGCTGACAACAAATACTGACGGCAGAATGATGGAGAACAGTAAGATTAAATGCGAACTTACCAGTTTGAAGTTTGATCTTTATTTTATGAGGCGTTACGATGAGGGATTTCGTGACGACCCCGCCAGCACGCATGCGCGTCATTCTTCAAAGCAGCGGTGTGGAATCACAGATAACAACAATGACTGGCGATAGTAAGATTAAGAGACACTAATATACCAGTTGACCTTATGATAGAGAGTTGGGAGCGGAGGGCACGAAATCCCTCATCGCAACTCCTCATAAAATAAGGATCAAACTTCAAACTGTTAAGTTCTCATTTAATCTTACTATTTTACTTCGGAGTCACGTGAGTGACTTCGTGAAGATTTCAAAGCTCTGTGATTCCATGCCCCGGACCACGTCCATGCTCCACACTGCCGCAATTACTGATGGAGGAAGTATGTTAATGTATTTCAGACTTGAACGAGCTGAAAAATAATAAAGTATTTATTAAAATACAAACAATAAACCCCTAACTCGGGGATAAACGTTTTATGGAACGGTACTTGAATCTGATTCTGCAAACGTTGCGGGAGCGGCCACCGGCTTGTTATAAAACCGTTGAAAGGTTGTCTCACTGGCCCAGCCCGCGGTAGCGAGGACATGATCCACGGGAACCTCCATGGTCCTCGCCGCTGATGTGGATGCAGCCCTGGTAGAATTAGATTTTAAAACGTTAGTATCGATACCTGCTGCATCCAATATCACCCTGCGCCACCTGGAGATAGTCTGCACCGACTGATGGGTTGGATATAATGATGGGATTAAAACAATCACTAATATTGCTAACCCACCATTGTAGCTCAATTTTTGCCTTGATTGACAGCTACATAGGTCTGTCAAAATGTTCAGCGTTTGCTTTTAATGCTGAGATTTTTTGCTCTTTGCAAGTTTTGATAATGTAATGGCCCAAATTGCGCAGCTGGAAATATAGCTACAAGCTTTCCAATTACCTTAGCAGCGTGTCTGATAGTCGGTTTCCTGGCGCAAGCAAGGCTGTTACATGCCTCTATTATATCTATTGCTTTGCTGGCTGGGTCAGTGACAATCATATGATTGGTGTTAACCGTGAATCCCAGATAGTCCATAACCACAGATGGGTTGAATTTAGATTTGTCTGGATGGATAACAAACCCTAGTTTCTGGAATAACGTTTTGGTAGCTGTTACTGCTAGTTCAGCTAGTTCAAGAGTTTTCCCCACAATTAAGATATCATCTAAATATGCCATGACTATGTGATTTTGTTGTCTAAGGGATGCCAATATTGGTTTAATATTTTTGGTAAATAAACTAGGGGCTGTGGTAAGTCCATTGGGTAGGGCTTTGTATTGCCACAGTTGCCCCATCCAGACAAATTTTAAGAATTTCCAGTGATGTTCCTTTATAGGTACTGAATAGTATGCATCTTTTAAATCTATGCAGGCCATAAAGTACCCTCGGGAAATCAGCTGTTTAGCCGTGTCAAATGTCTCCATTTTGTAATGGGTATATTGTACAAAAGTATTCAAATGGGTTAGATCAATGATAATTCGACATCCACCATCTTTTTTGGTTTTGGTAAAGATGTTAGACACAAACTCAAGAGGTTCATGTGTCATTTTTTTCTATTACCCCCTTGGCATATAGCCTTAATATTTCTACATGTCCTTCCCCTTTCTCTTTTTGAGAGAGTGCAAATTTCCGGTCAGGTACATGTTGAATGGGGGAAGATGCCCATTTATGAATTCAATCTCATAACCCTGAATACTTTGTAAAATAAAGATATCCGAAGTTATAGCACCCCATGCATCCCAGAATGCACGCAATCTCCGTCCTACTTGTGAGGTTATGCATGCAGCACTCTCAAGAGAACCAGACCCCCATACCTCCATGGTTACCGGCGGGGCTTGATGTTCTGGGCTTTTGGTGGACGTTGTGTTGCTGGGGTGGGGGGTTGGCGCATCTTCCATGCTGGCCACTGTTGGCCCTACCCTAAAAAAGGCTTCTGCTGATAGGGTGCGGCCGGTGGATATGCTCTCGGTGCCCTATCGGGTTGTCCCCGAGGCCTGGTATTTGCGTATGGATGGTGCCTCCGATACGCTTGTGGCCTGGCTGATGATGGAGGTTTCGTTAACCCAACTGCTTTGGCCTCCTCATCCAAGTCTTTGACCTGTTTAGGCAGGTCCTCCCCGAACAACTGTCTTGGCGGCGGAGTTGCAGAGGTTTTGCACAATTCTGCAAATTTTGGGTTAAGTGTGGGCCGGATGGAGCTTTTTCTGAAAGTTGATCTCATATTGTATATTACACAATAGAGCTAGAGCATCCTGCTGCTCCTCCGTCATTTCTGTCCCATCCAGGGTTCTGGCAAATGCCGTGATGCCTGATGTCAATAGCATGAGGATCTTTTGAATTTTCAGCTCCTGGGCCCTGATCCCGGGACTAATGTTCCCCCAGATGGGCGTGTTGACCGTTGGGACATTCAGTGATACACAATTACCTGGGGCTTTGTATTTTTCCATAGCTTTCGTCAACACCTGTTCCTGCAGCTGGTGGGTGGTGAGGTAATTTATGCTTGCCACTAGTTTGGCCTGTAGAGGTTTCCCTGAATGCCCTGGCTGGGCAAATTTAGAAACTACCTGCAGTAGCTCTCCCTGAGGGATTTCTGGTTCTGCTGGTTCCTGCGCCAACCCCTCTTCAAAGTCAGCTAACCGCTGACTCCTGGCGCTGCCCACGGAGGAGGGAGAAATACTCGGGGGGCCCGCTGTATGGCTCCTAGATCGCAGGGACCCCCGTTCTTGATGTTCCAGGTCCCGCTCGAGCAGCAGCTCCATCATATGTTCCATCCGGGCCATGCGACCGCCGCCGCTATCTGCTGACGGCAAGCCGACTTCCCCAGGTTCTCCAGAACTACTGGGGCTTCTGCCAACGGACCGCACCTCGTCGAGGTGATGTCTAGGGTACGTTGGCAGGTAGTCGCTGCCTGCCGCTCCTGCGGGGCTACACGACTCCCGCGCGGACATGCTGCTAGTCCGCCATCTTCCGGACTGTAGTGGTCCGCCTGTCTGGTATGACAGAAGCGGAGACAAGGTGGTGCCGGCCGCCGCAGCGGGTTCCCTGACATCCGCGCGGGATTACCGCCAGTCCCGGTTATACGGGTCTGAGACGGCGCATGGTCGCTGCCTGCCGCCTCAGCGGGGCCACACGACCGCAATACACTGCCACCGCCTGCACTCTGGCACACTGTCCCGGTGTTGAGCCGGTACCTCCCGCTCCTGCGGGGCTCCCCAACTTCCCAGCAGGTCCATCACCGGTCCGTGACCTGGCAGACTTCTCCAGTGGCGTGTCGATGCCGGCCGCTGCAGCGGGGCTCGACCTGGATGCGGCTTTCCCCCTGGTCCGCCCTCTGGAGACCTGTAACACGGGAAACAGAACGTGCCGCTGTCCGTGGCACGGTATTACGCACCTGTTTGCCGCTAGCCCTTTGCTGTTTGCGCGATTGCGGCAGGGAGTCAGGGTCTACCCTACCCTGCTCCTGCGCGGTGCTCCGACCAACATACAGCTCCTTACTCTGCTGTGGGGAGAGTCGGGCCTTGTCAACTGCACAGGGCTCCCCAACATCCGCAATTTTTTCCCGGCCCGCAAAGCGGGTGCTGCCGGTGTTGCGGGCAGCTCCGAGTATAGCGGCCGCTGACTTCCCTCCGAAGTCCCGCGGCCCTTGGAGGCTCGTTTCGCCTTCCCTTTCTTTGACTCCATCGCTCCTGTAAGTAGATAATTTCCTCACAGGGACAACCAGCTGAAGGTTGGTTAAAACTTGCCTTGAAGCCTCTTGTGAAGGTGCCGCTGGGGAAGCGCACTCACCCCTCCAGCTGTCGACTGCAAATGCGAGCGACGATATGTCGCGCATGTGTGCTGGCGGGGTCTTCACAAAGTCACTCACGTGACTCCGAAGTAAAATAATATGCACTCTCGATACATTTTAGTATTTTTACTGAAGGGAGAGGATGTCTCAATAATCCACCAGTCATAGATGTTTACCTGAAAATTCATACATTTTATGGCTCTTTTCTTTTTCAGAATTGCAAAACAAGTAACTCTCTGATGGCCGTGAATGAACTGAAGACGTGGAGATCGCCATGAGAACCCCATCATTCCAGTCCTACTCACACAACGTGACAGCTCTGTGCATATATATGTCACTGCACAAACTGCTAGTAGCTGACTCTGGCACATGCTGAACAAATGCTGCACCAGCCCGATAAGATGAGCTCCGTTGTTGATGAAACCATCTGAGCGAGGGCAGAGGAGAGAAAGGGGAAAGCAGCCTAGTCAAGCAGCAAACGCAAGGTCTCTGCCTGACCTCTGCAAGCCTTGCTGTTATCCAACCTGTAACCTTCTTGCCTTTGCTTATGAAATTCATATCAATGAAGAGTAGTTTGTATTCCTATTCCTCACATATAAATGGAGGAATACGTTCCTGCCATAGAGAGTCATAAATCAAGTTGCTACCTGCTGACCGGTGACCAGACACTATCTTCAGTTTAATTACTGGCAACACCTGGCCACAGTTGCTGTGGATTGAGATAGAGTTATGGTCATCGGGCTTTCACAGCGTAAGGAACGACCTGGCAGGCAGCCAACGAGCAGTTCAGTATCCAGTTCTCACCCTGGATCTCTGCAGAGTGGAGCAGTGCTTTAGAAGCACCACTCTACCACCCACAAACTAAGCAATAATTACAAGTGGAGGCAGAGCCAGAGCAAATAAGGAAACAATCTAATGGAGTACTTTTTAAATGCGGCTGGACTCAGGCAGTGGACATTCTGTGGTAATAGTTGGCTGAACATCAGGTTAGCTGTGAGTGCTGTCTAACAAGAGTTATTACATCGTCCTTGAGAGTTTCAACATTTATT